>CM060334.1:10653381-10655881 GCA_030674155.1 Stramonita haemastoma
TTATTATCTGCACTTTTTTCTTCCACTACCATTTTCTCAATATCATTAAGGCATGTACAGCGAAACGGAGGTTTGACTAAAACACGTGGGCAGAAGTAACAAGTAGTGACATTTGTGGTGTTAAACAAGGGACTGTGTGTAGTCCTCTGTTTTCTTTATTCCTCGAGGAACTTGCTAAAAAAAAAAAGTATTAAAAAACGCTTGAAAATTGTAGACAGGGGGCAGATTTCGGTCAGGTAAAATTGTTTTGATGGCCTTTTAAATACAGTAATTTTTTTTTTACTCTTCTATATCGCGGATAATTGGATAAGCACTCATGTGCTTTTTTTCATTTAGTCCCCATGTGTATGCAGTTGTGTAAATATCGTCATCTGTTCCCACCCGCACACAATAACCTACTCTTTGGAAAAGTGGAACAAGATTTAACGTGTGCGCAAGATGTTCTGCATGTATTCGGACACGGGGCCTTGGTTTACAGTCTTATCCGAAAGACTTTTGGGGAGAGTGGAGCTAATTCCAGGGGAAAAATCCCCTCCAACGGGAATCGAACTCGGGTCGTCAAATTGCCAGCGCAATGTTCTGACCACTAAGCTATCCCGTCCCCATACTACCATAATACCCATAATATATACTGTCTGAAAAAAGAGCAACAAAATGATGATATTGACATCAGTAGCAATATCATCAGTGGCAGTAAGTGAAAGATCTTCAGAGGCAAACAGTACCTATACCGCAGCAAAGATGATAACAAAAGTAATTTGTGTCAGAGTAACTGAGGCTGAAACACTGCAAGCTATGCTGATCAGTATCCCACACAAAGTCTTTCAAATAGTACACCCATGAAACAACATGAACAACGACGTCAACAAAATTAGACTAGCACCAAGAGCAACAGAAGAGCAGTTAGATTCAGCCGCAAAGAACGTTGGGGTCACAGGAACAGGCAGCACCACTGCGCTGAGAGGACGCCAGGAGAACATAACGCTAAGAGTGCATGCCAGGTCATCATAACATCTCTCTCTCTCTCTCTCTCTCTCTCTCTCTCTCTCTCTCTCTCCTTCTCTCTCTCTCTTCTCTCCTCTCTCTCTCTCTCTCTCTCTCCACCACACACCATTAGGAGGGAGGTGTCAGAGTGTCCATCCTGTGCCTGCAGAGTGGCGGACCAATCACACCGCCTGCCATTAACACCACAGGCGGCGAGGTTCAGTCTGACCATGCTTTTCTGCTGCTGTCCAACACCAGCCACATGTCCAACACTAGCCACATGTCCAACCAGCCAGCCACATTCCAACAGCCAGCACATGTCAACCAGCTAGCCACATGTCCAACCAGCCAGCCACATGTCCAACCAGCTAGCCACATGTCCAACCAGCTAGCCACATGTCCAACCAGCTCAGCCACATGTCCAACCAGCCAGCCACATGTCCAACCAGCCAGCCACATATCCAACCAGCTAGCCACATATCCAACCAGCCAGCCACATGTCCAGCCAGCCAGCCACATGTCCAGCCAGCCACATATGCAACCAATCAACCACATGGCCAACCAGCCACATGTCATCAGGGCCATTATCAGAGCCGTTATCACGGCCATCAGGGCCGTATTAGGCATTATCAGGGCCGTTATCAGGGATAGCGGGCGTTATCAGGGTTAGCAGGGCCGTTGTCAGGGTTAGCAGTGCCGTTATCAGGGTTAACAGGGCGTTATCAGGGTTAACAGGGCCGCTTGTCAGGGTTAGCAGTGCCATTATGAGAGTTAGCAGAGCCGTTGTCATGGTTAACAGGGCCATTGTTCGGGTCAGCAGGGCCGTTTCAGGGTTAGCTGGATGTTAATCATGTCAGAGTTAGCAGAGCCGTTATCAGGTTATCAAAGCCGTTATCTAATCACCGATGCTGCTGTCAGGGTTATTAATGCAGTTATCTGGGTAAGCAGCTGTGATCAGGTTGTCGAGGCTGTTTTCAAGATTATTAAGGCCGTTATTATGATGGCCATTATCAAGGTTATCTCTGCTTTATCAGAGCTGTTTGTCTGTTAAAGGGCTGTCAAAGCATCTCAGGGTATCAGGGCCATCTTTTCAAGGCTGTTGTCAGAGTTATCAAGGCATTGCCGGGGTTATCATGGCGTTGTCAGGTTGTTAATGCTGTTATCAGGGTTATCTAGGCCGTTTCAAGTATTTATCAAGGCGTTATCATGGCAATTAAGGTCGTTATCAGGGTTATCAAGGCGTTATCGGGGTTGTAGGAGCTATTGGGGTTTTCAGGGCCGCTATCAAGGCTGTCATCGGAATTGTCAGGGCCGTTATGGGGTTATCAGGGCCATTATCAGGGTCATCACAGCTGTTGTCGGGGGTATCAATGACATTATTGGGGTCTCCATTGTGTTATCAGTAGTATCAAGGCATTACCAGGGTCAGCAGAGTAGTTACGGCAGTTATAAGGGCATTTCTCAAGGCCAGTACCGGGGTTGCAAGGCGTAGGCTGTCTGCGATTGTTCACTTCTT
>CM060334.1:10658381-10692378 GCA_030674155.1 Stramonita haemastoma
CTACTGATTTCTATAATCGCTTTAACTTTTTCTTGTTTTCTTACTGTTATCTTTTTTCTTCTTTTTTTTCCTTATTCCTATGATTTTTCATCTTTTTTTTCTATCTTATTTTTTTTGTTATGTGTGGCCGAGAATGTGCGTGTGTATGAGTGAGAGAGAGAGAGAAAGAGACGAGAAATGTCAGAGAGAGAGAGAGAGAGAGAGAGAGAGAGATAGAGAGAGAGAGAGAGAGAGAGAGAGAGAGAGAGAGAGAGAGAGAGAGAGAGAGAGAGAGAGAGAGAGAGAGAAGAGAGAGAGAGAGAGAGAGAGAGAGAGAGAGAGAGAGAGAGAGAGAGAGAGAGAGAGAGAGAGAGAGAGAGAGAGAGAGAGAGGAGAGAGAGAGCAGTGAACTTAAGCACAGTGCTTTGTACATTAAGCAGTGAACCCAAGGACAGTGCTCTTGTCATTAAGCAGTGAACTCAAGGACAGTGCTCTGTGCAGTAACCAGTGAACTCAAGGACAGTGCTCTGTGCAGTAGCCAGTGAACTCAAGGACAGTGCTCTGTGCAGTAACCAGTGAACTCAAGGACAGTGCTCTGTGCAGTAACCAGTGAACTCAAGGACAGTGCTCTGTGCAGTAACCAGTGAACTCAAGGACAGTGCTCTGTGCATTAAGCAGTGAATCAAGGACAGTGCTCTGTGCAGTAACCAGTGAACTCAAGGACAGTGCTCTGTGCAGTAACCAGTGAACTCAAGGACAGTGCTTTGTACATTAAGCAGTGAACTAAAGGACAGTGCTCTGTGCAGTAACCAGTGAACTCAAGGACAGTGCTCTGTGCAGTAACCAGTGAACTCAAGGACAGTGCTTTGTAGCATTAAGCAGTGAATCAAGGACAGTGCTCTGTGCAGTAACCAGTGAACTCAAGGACAGTGCTCTGTGCAATAACCAGTGAACCCAAGGACAGTGCTCTGTGCAGTAACCAGTGAACTCAAGGACAGTGCTCTGTGCAATAACCAGTGAACCCAAGGACAGTGCTCTGTGCAGTAACCAGTGAACTCAAGGACAGTGCTCTGTGCGCTAAGCAGTGAACTCAAGGACAGTGCTCTGTGCAGTAACCAGTGAACTCAAGGACAGTGCTCTGTGCAGTAGCCATTGAACTAAGGGACAGTGATCTATGCACCAAGCAGTGAACTAAAGGACAGTGCTCTGGGCTTAAGCAGTGAAACTAAAGGACAGTGCTCTGGGCATTAAGCAGTGAATTCAAGTACAGTGCTCTGGGCGTTAAGCAGTGAACTTAAACACAGTGCTCTGTTCATTAAGAAGGGAACTCAAGGACAGTGCTCTGGGCATTATGCACTCAAGTACAGTGATCTGTGCATTAAGAATGGAACTCAAGGACAGTGCTCTGTGCATTAAGCAGTGAACTCAAGGACAGTGCTCTTGCCGTACCCATGGTGAATTCACGGCACTAAAGACGTTTAACCACTTGTTGCACAAACAAAAACGAAGCCAGACCCCAAACTAACAGACACCACAAAAGGCGGAGAGGGGCAGGCAGGCAGGCAGGAAGGCAGGCAGGCAGGCTGAACACAGCTCCTACAGGAGGACAGGAGAGGAGAGAGGGGAGAAGAAGGAGGAAGCCCGGCAAGAACAAGGCCAGAAAGTGGGTTTGGCTATTGCCTTCCGAAATAGATTTCCTCTGTTTACAGCCTTGTGCTGCAATGAAAGGTTTCTGAAGTTAATGTGAGTGCCTCTCCGCATTTGTAGGGTGCGTTTCAACACCAGGCACAGCGAGGGCTGTGGATGAGGGATTTGTGTCCTCCTGCCTTCATGGCCCCAAGGCTGTGCTGAGCTCCCGCTACGTTTTGTTTCTAGGACTGTAGACCTGGCAGTATGTTGTGTTATGTTATGTACGAAACGGTTCTGGCAAAGCACTCTGCCGGTGGAGAAACGTGTTTTTAACAGCGCTTGGCCACAATGTGGATGATTGAGCAGGGGAGGTGGGAGGGAGGGGGGGAGGGGATTGAGTGTGGTAGAAGTGTGTGTGTGTGTGTGTGTGTGTGTGTGTGTGTGTGTGTGTGTGTGTGTGTGTGTGTGTGTGTGTGTGTGTGTGTGTGTGTGTGTGGTGTGTGAACAGTGTTAAAAAAAAAGTTGTATTATTAAACTACAAGCAAAATTAAATAAATTGTATTTCAAGTACTCAAAACTATTAATTTTATCTGAGAAACAAAATAATCAAGAAAAAGAAATTTGCGTGACGAGACCACATGCCTGTGTAACTACACCAGAGAAAAAAAAAGCATAAAACAGCCACACAATTATAGAAAATATCGGACTGCTTACAATAAATACCAAGGAACAAAAATACAACACACAGTCTAAACAAACCTCCTTCAAGTCCACAAACAGAATAAGATCCAGCAGACTGTACACTGCAGAATCCCTGGTGAAAAAGAGAGGCCAAGCTGCACCACTGGATGCTACTGATAGCACAGAGGGAGTGGGAATTTAACATGCCTTTAATGCATCGATCCAACACAGGATTTTAAAAGCAGTTTTATACTTCAGTTCTCCAAACATGTGTCATAAATCATAAAAAGGGTTAATCAATAGATGCATCTATAAGAGTTGCTCATCCTAAAGTCAAACTGCTATACTGGATATTAAAGAGTCCTTAGCACTCAAGTGAGTTACATACCCCTGGTTTGGGTTTCTGTCATTTTTGTTTTTTTTGGGGGCGTGTATCTTTTAAGAAATTGATCTAGATATTGACATAAACCATAAGGAAAAAAGGCTATCAGACCATAAGAAGAACTCCTGACTTCAGTGAAAAAACACAAGCTTAAGTGGTACATGAACGTCACACGGACATTAGTCCAAGAAAATTTTATTTTTGGTGCAAAGTAATTGCTTCAAAATTTCTGACTACACAAACTAGTAAATTAACCCTTCCTGATTACATTCTACTGGTTTTAATAAAAGTTCTGGGGGGGGGGGGGGGGGGGGGGGTATGTAAAAACACTTTTTATGTCGAACTACTGTCTGTCGATTTCGCCAGCGGGCCAGAGTTTTCTGCGTCACTCGCCGTTTCAGGGTCAGACCCCTCCGCAAATTAATCAGAGATAGGCCTAGACCTAAGAGTCAGAGTATAAAACTTTTAGTTAAGAAATGTAATTTATACAAGCCTGCTTCAATTAAGTGTACAAATTCCTGACTGGACAGCCAGAACAGCTTGCAAAGCAGCCCAAATGGGAAATACTGTTTCAGCTCAGCTGCACTGCACCTACTCTTTTCAAACACGAAGTAAATCTTATTCCCCCCACTAAATTTTTATCAAAACCATCAGGGATGGTCAAGTACACCAACCAAAACATAAAACAAGTGAAAAAAAATTGAAGCAATTACTTTTTGCCAGAGCCCTTTTTTGGCAAAATATTCCTGGACTACATCTGGACTGGCCACGACTAGGACAGGGAATCAGTTACAGGAGGCAGACAAAGAGGCAGACAGAGAAAACAATGGGGAGACAACATCAGAGAGTAGACCGGCCTTGGGTGGAGCGATCTGCTAAGGAAGGCAAAAGACCATGAGGAGTAAAGGAAGCTGTTTGAAAATCTTCAGTGGTGCCCCCACAGTCTGCAGGACTGTGGCACAGATGAGGGTGAGGAGAATGATCTCAATTATGTCACATGGCAAGGAGAAGAGAATGCCAGAAAGGGAGAAGGTTTTCCAACCGAAGAATTACAGGTAAAATTATGAGTTATTTGCTGGATATGGGAACAACTTTGCCTTTGCCTTATCTTGATATTTGTTTATTTATTCGTGGATAATTGCATGTGTGTAAATGATTTAGATGTAAGCACTTTGATTTTTTTATATAGAAGATTCAGCACTATGTAAATTCCATACATTATTATTGTTGTTGTTATTGTTGTTGTTGTTATTTTTTCTTGATGGTATAACTTGAGACACTGTGGTGTAGTTTTAATGGTAACCAGCCTGGGTGGTCAATATTTAAAGTTTTTGTGACTTTTTGGTGTTCTGTCTTGGATTTGCGTTGTTGCTGTCCCATCTTCTTTTTGAACCCCCTGTCCTGGTGCTTCCACTCCACTCATCCTCATCTCTCCACCCCAGCCATGCCCGCATTTATCATGTCCTGTCCTCAGGGTCAGAAGTCCACAGGGAGTGCATAAGGTTGACGTGAGGTCATGAGCAAGAGAGGCACTGCACTGACGCAGGGTCATTTTGGTGATGTTCAGTGGTGCCTCTTCTGAGTTTACACACGCAGTACTCCACCCATAAAGCCCGCTACTAACAACAGTGATGGCTTAATGACAAGAGGCAGACTGAGTGAAACGCCTACCAAGGTTTTGGTCACCCCACTACAACGTCTCTCCAATGACCTTCTCCTATGAACCTCCAACCCCAAAGGCTTTAACACTAATTTACCACAGGCACAAAAGTGTATGGGGAAACCAAACCTGAAGTTACCATGAGACCAGAGCAACCAAGGACGCAGAATCAGAGATAATTGCCCGTTATTGCTTAATGATCAGTGGATATAAGTATGATGTGAAGATGCTGCTATTATGAAAACGAACGTACTTTGAGACTGCTTGACAGGGTTTCCCATTATGATTACGTCCTGGCGTCAACCAGGTCCAAGAGATACGGACACCAGCAGTGTTGGACAAGTAATATGAGCAACACCCTCAAAACTGCAGCTGGAAAGTAGATGAGGCTTGTCTGTGTGGTCCCATTCTTCCCATGGAGCTCATAGCAAAGTTACTCTAGGTCGGAGCAGCCTACAGTCCAAAAACAACCTAGGCTCTTATGGGGTTCGAAACTAATTGTCCAGCCAGCAGGCAACACGCTAACCACTGCACCATGACTTCCTGGTCTAAAGCAGACATTAAAGGGGCATATTTGAAACAAAGACTGAGGTGTAAGAGGGGAGGGGGTGGGCTGTTGTAGGAAGCTGTTGGAATAAAAGTTGATTTTTGAATTGCTGATGCGGGTGCGTGTTTATTGTGCGTGTGTCCTGTTTTGCTGCATTGTGTAAAATCTAAAGAGGAAATTGAAGACAGGCGTTAAGAGGAATCTGGAAGCGTACGCCTGCGTCTGATTGGGAGTGATTGCAAAATGTGGAACTCTGTTCTTGACAAATGACTTCTGTCTTCTCCGTCATGAAGACTTTAATCCATGCCCTGCTAACTGGGATACATGGAACCTTTGTGGCTGCTTTGTATGATAAGCAAGACATAACTCATTTGCCTTTCAGAGTAGCAGAGAGTCTCAGGGTGTTACCAGGAGCTATTTTGTTAAAAGCTGCTGTGTGGCTGTGTGTTTGTTTGGGACTGAATTGAGCTGCTAAGTAGCTGCCCTGGTCTGCTGGATGATTCCAGTAACTGTACCTATTTGTCTGACAAGGACATAGCGTTGTAGACCACACACACACACACACACACACACACACACACACACACACACACACACACACACACACACACACACACACCACCACCACCACCACAAATACACAAACACACATATACACACACACCAAACATACACCAAACTCTCTCTCTCTCTCTCTCTCCTCTCTCTCTCTCTCTCTCTCTCTCTCTCTCTCTCTCTCTCTCTCTCTCTCACACACACACACACACACACACACACACACACACCCCACACACACGCACGCACGCACGCACACACGCACGCACACACGCACACGGCCAACATAATGGCGGCAAGCTGGGATACACTGGCGGAACTGGCTCTCAGGGGGCAAGTGGAATACGAATGGCAAGATCTCGTGACTTTTAGGCCAGTAGGGATGTGTGTGTGTGTGTGTGTGTGTGTGTGTGTGTGTGTGTGTGTGTGTGTGTGTGTGTGTGTGTGTGTGTGTGTGTGTTGTGTGTGTTGTGTGGGGTGTGTGGTTTTTGGTGTGTTGTGTCTGGGGGTTGTGGTGTGTGTGCGTTGTGGGTGTGGTGTGTTGTGTGTGTTCATTTTTGTTATCCACGTGTGTGTGTGTGTGTGTGTGTGTTTTTTTTTTTTCTGTCTGTCTGTCTGTCTTCTGTCTGTCTTTCCTTTTTTTTTGCTTTTAAACGTTGCTCACAAAGGATATTAATTCTCGGGGTTTTTTGGGGTGACGCACGCGCGGCGCGCGCACGTCGTGTGTTTGGGTGTGTGTGTGGGGGGTGTGTTTTTGGGGGGGGGGGGGCGCGCGCGCGTGTGGTGTGTGTTTGTGGTGTTTGTTTTCTTCCAGGGCCCATATGTTTTTTGTGAGAGCCGTTGCTTGCTTGCTTGTTTGCTTGCGTACATGCCTGTTGTGTGTGTGGGGTTTGTGTGGGGGGGGGGGGGGGGGGGGGGGGGGGGGGGGGGGGGGGGGGGGGGAGTGGTGGGGGTGTGTTGTGTGAGGGTGGGTGTGGGGGTGTGTGGGTGTGATTTGGGTTTGGGTGTTTTTAGTGTGTGTGTGTTGTTTTGGTTGTGTGGGTTTTGTGGGGTGTGTGGGTGTGTGTGTGTGTGTGTGGTGGGTGTGTGTGTGTGTGTGTTGTGGTTTGTGGGGTGTGTGTGTGTGTGTGTGTGTGTGGGTGTGTGTGTGATGTGTGTTGTGGTGTGTGTGTGTGGTTGTGTTGTGTTTGTGTGTGTGTGTTTCTGGGTTTGTGGATGGGGCCCCTTTGAAGGGGGGGGGTTTTCAAATGCTAGGCTTGGAGCGGAGACGGGGAAGAGAGAGAAAAAGAGAGAGAGAGAGAGAGAGAGAAAAAAGGAAAAGGGAAAGAAGGAGAAGAGAGAAGAGAGAGAGGAGAGAGGAGGAGATTGTACCCGGATAATCAGGGGGGGAGGGCTCCCCTGGGCCTGTTGCCACCCCAAAAATTTGGGTTATTGTCACTTGCACCCCAAACACGCGCGTGCACACACAGCAACACACAAAAAGCACGCCCCCCCCACCACCACCGAAAACCACACAAAAACCACAAAAAGTCACCCTAACAAGACGCGCGTGGGGCAAAACACACCAAATGATTTTATTGCAAAACTATTTCTCTCCTTTCCCCTTTTCCCCCCCTCCCCCCTTTTTCCTCCTTCCCCCTTTCTCTCCCTCTCTCTCTCTTTCCCTTTTTCCCCCAATTTACCCCTCTCAAGTTTTTTCCCCTTTTCCTTCGACCCCCCCCCCAAACTTGGAAACAAAGGCCCGGTCCCACAAACTCCCCCTTTCCTTTCCCTTTCAAATACCTCTTCTAAAAAATTTTAAAAATCTAAAAACCCCCTTTTTTCCCCCTCCTCTTTCCCCCTCTCTTTTCCCCCCCCTCTCTCTCTCCCCTCTTTCCCCTCTTTCTCCCCTCTTCCCTTTTTTTTTTTTGTTTTTTGGTGTTTTTTTTTTTGGGGGCTGGTTTTGTTTTTTTTTTGGGGGTTTTTTTTTTTTTTTATTTGGGGCCTGGGTTTTCCCGGGGATTTTTCGGAAAAAAATTTAATGGGGGGGAAAGGGGAAATTTTTTTTAATAATTTTTTTATTGGTTTTCCCGGTTTTTTTTAAAAAATTTTTTAACCCATAATACAAAAAATAAAAACAAATCCCCCCCTTTTGGGGGGGCTCACACAAAAAAGAAAAAAAACTAAACCAACCACAAATTTTTTAAACCCCCCACACCACGCGGAACCACGGGGGGAAACAAAACACCAAAAAAAACCCCACACAACAAAAAACCCAAACCCCAAAAATTTTAAAAAAACCCTAACACAAAAAAAAGCAAACACCCAAAAAAAACAAACACACAACGCAAAAAAACCCCCCCCCCCCCCCCCCCCCCCCCCCCCCCCCCCCTTTTTTTCCCCCCCCCCCCCCCCCCCCCCCCCCCCCCAAAAAAAAAAAAAAAAATTTTTTTTTTTAAAAACCACCAAATTTTTTTTTAAAACTTTTTTTTCCACCCCAAAACCCCAAAAACACCAAACAACACCCAAAAAAAAAAAAACCCCAACCCACACCCACACCAAAAACCAAAAACAAACACACACAAAAAAACCCCCACACACCGCCCCCACAAAAAACCAAAAAAAAAAAACACACTGCACACACCACAACAACGCCAACAACCACACACCCACCCACACAAACAAAAAAAACCAAAAAAAAACACACTAAAAACACCCCCCTAAAAAAACCCCCAACCAAAAACAAAACCCACACCCCCAAACACACAATCTTTACCAAAACCCCTAACACACAACACCACTACACCACAAAACACCACGCACGCACCCGCACCCACACCACGTGCACAGAGGAGTACGACCAGGGGAACAAGCCCCTTTTTGACGCCCACCTCGAAATGAGTCCCTTTAGACATTCCCAATTTTGGCGGGGGCCTTAAAGGAGGGGGGTCAATTTCAATTTTTTAGATTTTGATCGTTATTAAACTTTACCATTATTCTACCTTTAATAAAAACAAGGATGATTTTTCCTTTTGCTTTTAAGGGGTTTTTTAAAAAACCCCGCCCCATTTGACAACCGTTACAAAATAAATTGCCCCTTTTTTCTTTTGTAACTTCGTCTATCATTTCAATTTTTTATAAATTTGAAGAAGTCCGATTTTCAACTGGTTTTTTTTTATTTAAAAGCCTTTTTTGTTAAAAATTTTTTAAAAGCTAAAAAAAAAACCCCTGGGGCAAGCGACCCTTTTGTGGTGGGCGTCACATTTATTAGTAATTACCCCAACTCCCCCCCCCCCCCCTTTTTCCTATAGGGAGGCAGGTTGAGAGAAAAGGGGGGGGGGTTACCCGGATAGGGACACTTCCCCAACCCCGGGGCCGGGGAAAGCAGGGGTTAACCTGGGGCCACTTTTTTTACCCAGGCCTCTCAACATTACAGGAGGAAATCCCCGCTGCCTTTCCCAATGAGGGGGTTGAAGGGGCCCGGGGATACCCAGGGAGTTTAAAAGGTGTGTCAAATTAGCGTTAATAAAACTCCGTGGGAGAAATAACAAAAAAACAGAACCCCTTTAAAACCTCTGACCAACAATTCACTGTCCCCCAAGGGGGGAACATTTCCCTTTTTAAAAAATTACAACCCAACAACACGCGGAGCACGCAAAAAAACAAAGAACAACACACATTATTTCATAATTCTTTTTTACTTAAAAATGGATTTGGGACATTTTAACGATATAAGCTTTTTATTTACACTATAGATTTTTTTTTAAATTTAAATGTGGCATGCGCGCGTCATACGGGGTGTGGGCGGCGAGCGAACGGCGCGCTTTTTTTGGGGTGTTGGCTTTTGGCGTTCTTTTGAGGGGTTTTTTAATGGTTGTTTTGTTTTTATTGTTGGCTTTTTTATCTATAGGCAATTTTTTTTTTAAGGCTGTTGAAAAATTTGTAATGTTGGTGAATTTTTTTGGGGGGGTTTTTTTTTTTTTTTTTTTTTGGTTTGTAGGGGGTTTTGTTTTTTTTTTTTCTTTTTTTTTGTAGATGGTGAGAAAAAAAGCAAATAAATTTTATTCAATGACATCTGGAAATAAAATTGATTTGATTTGATTTGACACCCATACGTCGAAATTAAAAAAAAACAAAGCACACAAAAAGATTTTTTTTTTAAATGCACTTTGTTTACTAAAAAGCCTTTCCCCTTTAAAAAACAAAAAAAGAAAAAACCCCCAATTAAACCAAAAAATTGGCTAACCAACTCCCAGACAGAGCTAAAGCTTATCACACACACACACAACAACCCACAAAAAAACACAAACCCCCAAAAACCCAACACACAAAACAAACACAAATATATTTTTTATTTTTTAAAAATATAAAATATATATATTATAATATATATATATATATATATTATATTTTTATATTATAATATAAATTTTAAAAGTATATTAATATATTTTTTTTTGAAAGGGGCCTCAGTTGCGCAGATATGAAGCACAATCTTTTTGTTAATTATTTTTTTTTCTTTTTTTCTTTTTTGTGTGGGGGGTTACACGCTTTTTCGGGCCCCAAAAAACAACAAAACCCCCAACAAAAAAAAAACTATAACTAAATTTTTTCGTCTTCCCCCAAAAAAAACACCCCCAACACACACACACACACACAAAAAAAACCAGCCACGCACACGCACACACACACACAAATAAATGTTAAATTTTTGCGTCGCAATTTTTAAAACCCCGGGTTGAACCCCGTTCGAGGGGTTTTTCCCCCGGGAGTTGACATCAGGCTCTCCACTCTCCCAAAAACCCCTTGGAGAGCTAAAACCCCAAGGCCCCCCTTGCGACGCACAAGAGCATTTGCGTTTTTTTTTTAAACCTGTTCCCTTTTCGAAAAGGGTTTTTGGGTGGGGGGGGGGGGGGGGCAGTAGAAAAATTAAAAAAATGAAAACGACGGGCGGAATGTAAAAAAGAAAAGCACACGAGTTTTTTTCCATTTTCCCGATTAAAGAATAAAAAATGAATTTTTAAAAAAAAACCTTCCTTGGATGAGACTAAAAAGAAGTCCTGTGTGCAATGCACGAGAAGGTTGTTGCTCCTTGTTGAACCCGTTCCCCTTTTTGGAAAAATTGGCCATTGTGTGCCATGGGAACGGTGACTTTAAAAAGCTCCATGAAATGATGTAAAAAATGCCCAAGTGTTTATTTTTTCCCCCCAAAAAAAAAAAAATTTTGGAAAATTTTTCACGCTATCTTTATGCTTTAGGGGAAAACCCAACCAACCCAAAAAAAAACAAACAAAAAAAAAAAAAAAAAAAAAAAAAAAAAAAAAGATAAGAAAAAAAAAACAACAAAAAAACCCACCCCTGTTGAAAAAAGGTAATACCGTTAATATATATAAAGTGCAACAAAAAGTAAGCCAAACAATATTTTTTATGAGATCAATCTGATCACATAATAAATTAAAACTGTAGAGGGAAACAAAATTGTGGTACATTTGGGGGCCAAATTACTTCTTAACATACTTTGGGCTTTTCTTAAAAAAATCAAAGGGGAAAAAAAACCCAATTCACAAAAAACCAATAAAAAAACAAATAAATAAAATTAAAAAAGCCAAGTATTTTTTTGTCAAATTAGGCCATACCCTCAATACCAAAATGTTTTCCCTAATACTAAAATAATCCCGTTTTCAAAAAGAAAAAAATGATAATATACACAATATAGCCTGTAAATCTAGGGTTAGGGGTGGATCAAACAAAAGGTTTTCAGGTTCGAACCCGCCTTGGGGAAAAGGGGACTTTAAGGGTATTTTCCACCCCAAACCCCTGTAAAAGGGGTAACCCAACCCTTTGGTGGGGGTACCTGCGATAACCCGGCGTCTATCCAGGGGGAGTTATGACTCTGTCGTTGCCCCAGCCGGGCAAGCACCGGGGTTGATGAGCCTTAGGCTGGGAAGACTTAACTAAAAATATATAATTTTTTTTTTAAAGGCCCAGTTTCCCAAGCATATCTGGCACCCTCTTTTTCTTTTCTTTTTTATTTCTTTGTTCTCTGTATGTGGGGGGCCTCCGTCTTTCTCTTGGCAAAAAAAAAAAAATAAAAAAAAACCCAAAAAAAATTTTCAATCTTTGTAACATTAACACGTCTAGCAGCCAAATTTTTCTTGAGCACATCAGTCAATCCAGCTTTAAAACAAAAAAAAAATATAACAAACCCCAAAAATTTAAAAATAAAACCCCCCAACAAAAAATCAAAAAAATAACATTTTATTTTTAAACCCATTACTGGCCATCCAGAAAACCCAAAATTTTCTTTTATAAATCAATGAATCCCCCCTTAAGAAAATAAACACACCCCCACCCCACCCCCCACACAACCCCCACACAACACAACACACACACACACACACACACAAAACACACACAGTTTCGGATGAGACCCAAACCGGGTCACATGTGTGAAGGCACGCAGAACATCTCCGCAACATAAAACCCATTCTGCTTTTCGGAAAAATAGGCCTTTGTTGTCAGGGGGGAGCTTTGACAAAAAATTCGAAAGGGCTAAACAGGGGGCTGGATCAAAAAAGCACCGAGCGAGTGTTTTATTTCATTATCCGAAATAACCCCCCCCCCCCCCAAAACACACACCCACACACACATTTTTTTAAATTTAAATTTTTTATTTTTAAATTTTATCTTAAAGGGCCCTCCAGTGCTCAGTCATGGGCCCCTTTTTTTTTCAATCTTTTTTATGGGCGCTTCACACGTCTCTCTTTCATTGGCAAAAAAAAAAAAAAACTAAAAAAAAGGGGCCAACAACAAAAAAGGAAAAATGTCCCCCTTTCCCCCCCTTCTTCCCCTGTCACCCTTGAACCGATCACCACTTTCTTACCTACCTACGCCCCAGAGCACAAACGGGCCCCAGTGTGAACTGCTGCCTGTGTTATTAAATGTCGGGCGGCAGTGAACACCCGCTGGGTTTATTGTTGCTCAAGTGTTTGCTGCTGCTGAAATGCGTTTCTACACGGGAAAACGAGTGATAAACATTTGTCTGGGGTTTATGTTTGCTCTAGTGTTTTTGGGGTGGAAGTTTTAAATTTTTTAAATCCTTATTCTTTTTTCGGGCTTTTGCGGGAAATGTTTTTTCCTGACAATTTTGGGCCTTTGTTTTTCTGGCCTTATTTTTTTTTTTTTCCCGGGGGGGGGGGGGGGGGGGGGGGGGGGGGGGGGGGGGGGGGGGGGGGGGGGGGGGGGGGGGGGGGGGGGGGGGGGCAATCACACTTGTATCATTTCAAAACCCTTCGGCCTCAAAATTTCCCTTCAGTGGGTTTTGCAGCGTGGTCACTAAAAAATAAAGTTGACTATTTTTTCCGACCTAAAAAATCAATTTTTGACAGGGATTACCCAGATTATTAAACAGAACATCTGAATGCTTCGGGAAAATAGAGCAGAGATGCCTGATATCCGGGGGCGAAAAAAACAAAAGGTTCACAATGGGACTTGAATCAAATGCATATGGACAAATACTTATTTGGGAAATTTACAAAAACGCGCCCAAAAAAACCCTCTGAGTTTTGCAAACACTAAAAAAAAACATTCAAAGGAATATCCCCCCAGAAATTGGGGAAACCCCCTCAAAAAAAAAACTCTAAACCCCCGCTTATATCAAACCATCTAAAGGGTTTTAAAAAAAAAGTAAAAAAAAGTTTTAAAATCCATCCACCCGAATAAAACGAGAGGAAATCGTAATTTAAAACTAAAATAAAAACAAAACTATCAAGGCACCCAAGACTTTTTTAACGGATTGATGAAATAGAAAAAGTAAAAACTTTTATTTTTATAATTTTTTTTTTGCAAAAAAAAAATTTAATGGATTATGAAACTTTTGGAATTTAAAAAAAACTGTTTATATCAATATTTTTTAGAGTAACTTTAAATAATTTTTTTCAACACCTTTATAAGAAAAAAAAAAAAGAAAGAAACCCATGTATAAACAAATCAATAGAAAAATTTTGGAACATTACATGTTTATCAACTCTTCAGTATAAAGGGAGAACTTAAAATTTTTGACACCAACCCTAGGAAGGAAAATTAATACTATACCCAAAGTACAATAGGAAGGGAAAAACTTCATAACACCAACCCTTTCTACAAGGAAGAACTGTAAACCTTGAAAAGAACTAATAAAACTGAATCAAAAAACAAAACGTGGAAAGGGGACACAGATGAAAAAAAGGGCATGGCCTCCCCTACACAAAACAGGCCCTTTTCCCCCGTCTAAAAAAACTGTCCAGAGTTAGCTTTGCTTTAAACTAACATTTCTCTATAAAAAAAATAATTTAAAAAAATATAATATAAAAAATCAAACCCAAAAAACAGCAAAAAAAATTCGTCGCTGTCTTTTCTTTTCCCCAAATAAAAAACTAAAAGATTTTTTTAAATATGGGATTTATATAGCCTTATTTCCGTTTTTGAGGGAAAAGAAAATATTTCCGCTAGCCAGTAAGTCAAACCCCCCTTTCCTTTAGTGTTGTTCTCCCCAAGCAACGTTGTTTTCCCAAACAATGCAATCAAGTGAAGGTAACTAGGTTTTGGCAAAACTCAATATAAGGGAAGAGTTTATAAACTAATACCCCCTTTGGGTCAATAACTACCTAATAACAACTATAATAAAGGAAATAACTTCTGTTGAATCAACCAACCATTCCAAGGAACAATTTTAACTTTTTTAGACAAAATACAGCAACTCACCAACCCATATTAAGAAAATAACCTTTAAACACGTGTGCCAGAGAACTCAACCTGAAGGAAATGAACTTTTTGCTTTGATAGAACAAACTCAATAAAAAGGGAAAGCCTGCTAACGACAACGAAATGAATAAGGAGGGAAAAACTTTATACTCTGATACAAAAAACAAAAGAAATATGAAAGCGGGGAGCTCAATACTTTGTAATCAAATGAATCTGAAAGAAAAAAGTTATAACAGGTATTGATAACAATCTCTGATACCACGTTTGGAACTTATGATATCTTTGCTGAGCCACTTTTTCAATAGCAATGGGATAATCTCTCCTTCTATGTACACCGAACTTATTTCGATGGACTGAAAAAAACAACAACACCAAACTTAGTGACAACTCAACTAGGAAGGAAAGAGACACAACACTTAACCAACCAAGGTGACTTGATGAGTAAAGAAAAAAACACATTATCCACCTTATACTTTGTTAACCAGTAAAATTTAAGTCAAAACTACGTATTGTCAAGCTATTGAGGTAAAACCATGTAAACTCTCATACATCAAGCACTTTTATCAGTATCGCCCCCGTTATGTATATCACAAAGGCTATCAGCAACACCGTTTTTTCTGGTGTCCAATATTAGCTCCAGCGCAGATATCCGATTTATGACTGTGTCGCAAGCATCCTACGTTGGTCCTGCAGATAAAACTCAAAATAAGAACTAAGTCTTGTAAGCAAACCGTGCTATCAAGGCATAAGGATCGATAATTCATTTTATTTTTCTGCATATCATCCTTTTGCAAATCATGTCTCTATCACGGTTATTCCTCCGGAATAATAAAATTTATCCGAAGCGCCGAACCGCCGCTCCCAACCCCTCTTTCGCTGTGGCGCTGTTTCCCGATATACAGACTGTTTTCCCTCCATACCGCAGGAACTGAGTCAGAGTATAATGAATCCCGTGGTCAAAGAGTTTATAGATCAGGATCAAACAGTGAAGTTGTTAGGGTTTGCGGTCATGGGGGCAAGACTAGGTTAGAGTGAAGTATTGACAGTTTCCAGGGAACAGCACTAACAAGGGAAAAAGGAGTAATCGGGAAAAGTACTTGCCTCATACTTCACACATCCGGCACTCAGCTTGTGCAAAAGTTTTCTCTCTTAAAGCGATCCCGTCAAAGTCGAGGGTAAAATGATTGTTCTGTAGAAAACAAGCGATGCTAAACCAGTAAATAGACTATGTGCAAAGATGTGCAACACAACAAACGTACTGAAGCCGAGAGTACATATATCACATAGTTTTTCATTTCCGTCTCTGTTATGTACAAGTACTTCTGATCCGAAATCATATTTAGAATTTTGAGCATTTTTGCGCCAAAACAAAACGTGACTTGTAAGCCAGTAAAACTTACAATGTTTATTTCAAAAGCAAACAAAATAGAAAATTGGAGCCGCGCGCCTCTGTGTGATGTGTGTGTGTGGTTGGTGGTGTGTGTGTTTGATGTGTGTGAAGTGTGTATGTGTGTGTGTGTGAGTTGTGTGTGGGTGTGTGAGTGAGTGCCTATTGTGTTTTGTGGGATCATAATCCTCGCACCCCTATCACAGTATATAGAAAAACGAGTCCCTTATCTTACCACAAAGCTGGGATATTGAAGGAAATGACTTTACTTTGGACAGAAAAAATGGGAAATAAAAGAAAAATATTAACATACATGAAATAGCAAAATATTCAAGAAAGAAAATCACTTAGTGAAACTATTTCAACCATGGAGTTAGATCTTTATACATCGACACTCAATACCTTTGGTAACCCGAACTAAAAAGGTAACAGAAAAAACTTTATACTTTGATAGCAATAACTCAATACAAAAGGTTTTTTCCCCTAATAATAGCGACACGAACTAACTTCAATATAGGCTACATAGAAAGAATGTTATAAATTTGATAACCACTAACTTAATATAACGAAAGGAAACTTTATGCTGTGGCCACCAAATCAACTCCTCCAAAAAAACTTACTTTATGAATTTGATGCTAACAATCACTATAAGTGGAGACGATCATACATTTACAACAAACTGAATAGGAAGGGAAAAACACAAAATATAAAACTAGACCATCAATATAAAAGAAAAGGCGTTGAGGACTATTGATGCCAAACAAAATAATCAAATGAAGAAATATATTTATACACCATACAAATAACTCACCAAGTAGGAAAAAAATAATCAATGACAAGAAACTTGGATACACACTCAAAGTGAAAGACAACGTATGTTATTATAGACGTTTGAATAATCCCAACTACTCAAATGTAAGGTAAATAAAAGATTTCTATGAAACTGATGGAGACAAAAATAAAATACTTATCATACATATGTATAGACAGCTAACATGGGTATTGGTGAACAGAGCTTTACACTTTGGATATCACCTAACTAACAAGGTGTAAGGAACTCTACACCACTCTGACAGTTAATAAAACAATGTTAAATAACTATATCCTATCGTATTTGCATATTGATCCATGGAGGAAACTAGCTTTTTTGCTTTAAATTCAAACAAGACCAGATACAAAAAATTTATAACTTTAATCACAAGGAGGGAAAAAAAAATTGTACATTGATACCATTTAAACTGAAAGAAATGGCCTCATCCTAGATTAAAAACTCACTCACCATCTAGGAAAGAAGTTTTTATACTTACAATACACGTCTAGCCCGATGGGAAGGAAGAAAACTTTACACTGATGCCAACTCACTCGACTTATGAAGGAAAGATTTTTATGACCATGAAGAGCCATCTACCAAAAATGAAGGAAAGATTCATACTTTCATACCATCCTGGTCAATAATGAAGGTGAAGAGGTTATAGTTTTTAATACAAACTCAGTATGAATGAAATAACAATGAAATACGTAGAATTAAGTAATTAGGGTACCAAGTGTTATTTACCTTGATTCCAGGGCCGCTAGAATACCATAAAACACATTTATGTACTTTGCTTTCTAACTGACCCAACATGAAGGAAAGGAACGAGACTTCATCCATTGGTTTACTACTAGCTCAATATGAAGAAAAAAAACTTAATATGCGACCACCCACTATTAGGCCTACATTAATATATTTACAGAGCAGAAAGCAGCGAGACTACAAAATATCGGCGAATTTAGATATGGAAGGGAAAATACATTAGATTAAAAGTATGCTTCACAAACTCCACATTTTCAAAAATGTCCACGAACTTGATTTTTTTAATCATTTACATAGTCCTTAGGCAACTAACTAGCGTGTGATAAAAATGTATTGGAGAAACACTGACAGAGCTTAGTGATGTTGAGGGCTATGTTTCTCCTCACAGGTTTAAACAACAAACCTCGTACTCTTAAGAACAATCCAAACCCATTTCAGTGTTGAGGTATGGGAGGATGACGGAACAGCCTTAGATGAACGGAAGGATTCTGCACAAAAAAACGACATTCAAATTAAAAGCGTGCATATATATAGAATATATAGATATAGAAAGAACTGAGTCATAGATAAAAAGAATAGAAAGATAGAGAGAAGAGCGAGAGAGCGAGAGAGAGAGAGAGAGAGAGAGAGAGTAGAGAGATAAAGAAGAAGAGAGAGAGAGAGTGAAGTAGAGAGAAGTAAAAGTCTTTTTTTATATCGAGGACATGAAAAAGCATATCCTGGTGCTTTCTTTATCATCCAGTCCCCGTGAGATATGCTGTTTTGTAAATCGTTAACTGTTCTACTTCGGCACACCAGGCCTACTCTAACGAAAAGCGGAACAGCAGTATATACTGTGTGTTGCAAATGTTCTGCATGCGTTCGCACACGGGGCCTCGGTTTAAAAGTCTCATCGGAAAGACTTTAGGTGCGAGAGAGAGAGAGAGATAGAGAGAGAGAGAGAGAGAGAGATGAGAGAGAGGAGAGAGAGAGAGAGAGAGAGAGAGAGAGAGAGAGAGAACCATTATAGGGAAACAAATGCACATGCAGAAAATGTAATTATTTTATATTTAAGTAATGGGAGGTAATAGTGCTCTGTGTGCGATGTGCTCTCACCATTGGTAGGACAGCTTGAAATTTCGCACAGAGAAAATTAACCGGTAACCCAAACCTACACTATGCGAGATGTGATGCGATGCGGAACGGCACGGCCCATCGCATTCACCGACCCGGCCTGAACTCGACGACCCGACCACGAACCCGAACCCCGACCCGACCCGCACACGACACGACGCGACGCGACTCGACGCGACCAGACATGTGGCAAGCGCCCTGACCCGACCCACAAACGACTCGACGCTACAATACGCGACCCAACCCGACACGGCGCGGCAAGGCACAGGCAGCAACACGACAAGAACACCACAACGGTAAGTGACGGAAACAAATAATAGCCTACTACGGGTCGTTGTGTAGCTCCCCATTTCTGACATGCAAGAATTGTCAGAAATCCTACAAGCGAGTCACTGGGGCAGTGCTGTGTTCCAGCGGTTGAAGTGTTCCGCGGTTGAAGTGTATCCATGGTTAAGTAATTTTTCCGTGGTGAAGTGTATTCCGCGGGATGACGTAGATCCGTGGTGTTAAGTGATCTGTGGTGAAGTGTTCCGATGGTGAAGAGTTTCCGAAAGGTGGCAGCGTGTATGGGGTAGTCCACTGAGCGGTGAAGTTTTCCCATGTAGATTACAGGCCTGAAAAGGAAGAGCAGTGAGTAAGAGCATATATGAAAACAATTTGAAATTAAATTTAACAAGATCATCATGCTGTGGACAACATTCCAATCATTCTCTTCGCACTCACTGAAATGTCTATTTGTGGGGCCCCCCCTGCTAAAGTTGAGCATCTTGTGCCCACGCAATACCAACTATCACTTTGTGCTATGCTGCAGGCCTGGCTACAGCCCGACCAGGTCAGCAGTAAACCAGATCAAACCTAGACCATGCCAGCACCCTGCTACTGGAAAAACAGACAGGGCTCTGCCAGGTACACATTAACCCGCCCGGAAACACTGTCTGAAACACAAACTCCAGTGCCCCGACCCGACTCCTGGAGAGTAAGAAGAGAAGTACCCTCCACATGCACTGAGAGCAGGATCAACAGTGGACAATGCAGAACTTGAGAGTACACTGGGAACTGTGAGCCTGTCTCAGTGAAATAAAATACCACAGAAATTCGGAACATGATGTTTTACGCCTGGAGAGCGCATCTTGATCATTTTTTAGTTCACTAGCCTAAAACAAACCACCCTGTGTGTTGCACACAAATTGTGCAATGTTTTATATCACACTTGAGATTTTAGGGGCGCTAAAAAATAAACTTTGACCTCCGCTAGTTCACAGATAGATTACACTACTCCGAATTTGAACAAAGAAATATTATCACTGTTTTTTTTTTATTTAGAAAAAAAAATATTATCAATATCATCTTTATTAGTATTTTCGTCCGTCATCATCATCACATCATCATCATCAGCATCACTCATCATCAATATAATTATTAAAGTATTATATATATTATAATATATTATATAATAGGATACTAATATGATTTATAGTAAATTGAAATTAATATCTATTATATATTAAAGTTAAAATATATTATATTATATAATATTTATATTATATTATATAAAATATTATATTATATTTTATAATATAATAAATATATATTATTACTATTATTATTATTACTATTATCTAATATTATTAATTAGTATTATTATTATGATTACATTATTATTATTATCACTAGTCTCCTAAAGACTAGAGTGCAACCCATAGTCTTTCGAGACTGATTTGGGTGCCTAATATAATTATTATTATTATTATAATTATTATTATATATTAATTTTTTTTATTATTATTATTATTAGTATCTATTATGATCTATTAATTATTTTGTGGTCATTGGTGTAGAACAAAGTTCCAAATGCAACTATTAAAATGTTTATGCTTTAAACCTATGTAAAGATTCGGTCTTCCTTCAATACATACACTTAGTATGAAGCTTTACCCTCCCATAAAAGGATAAAAAAAATCTTCTAGAAGACATAGTACAGCTGGCCCTAAATAGAAAAGCACTTGAAAAAAAACTAACCTTGCCATATACGCAACTCTTATAAGATTTTTTCTAGTCCTCAGTGATATTCCTAGTTTGATGGTGGCGAAACAGAGGTACACTGTTCTTGAGTACACCTCAGAAGTTAAGCTATGTGAACGGGCATAACAACAACAGATTCACATGCTGGTATTAACCCTTTAAATGGGTGGCTTCCACTAGCTCGGAGCCCGGCATCCTCAGATTGAAGTTCCTAGGGCGGTAACAGTCTAATAGATGAAAAAAGGATTACTTCTTCTTCGTCGAACGCACTGACAGCAGCCAGATGTCTGGTCCCAAGCAAACTGCTTGCCGATCGCCATTAAGCGTCCGCCAAATTCCAGGTCCAGGGCGTTCTTCCGACTTCGGGAGCATGGCGATGGACAGAATGATTCTAGAGGAAAAGAAAATCAAGATATTTTTGAGCTCGAATGTCTTGCACGCATGCACGCACGCACACACACGCACACATACACGCCACCGCACACGCACCACACAAGCGCGCGTGGCCATACACACAGGCGCACCGGCCGCGACCCCCGACAACGAAGCGAGAGTAGAGAGCGAGAGAGCGAGGAGAGAGAGAGAGAGAGAGAGAGAGAGAGAGAGAGAGAGAGATGAGAGAGAGAGAGAAGAGAGAGAAAGAACCAGACGAGACAGACAGACAGACGAGACAGAGACAGGACAGACAGACAGAGCCGGACAGACAGACTGACAGCAGAGCGAGTAGACGAGAGGAGAGGAGAGATAGAAGGGAGAGAGAGACAGAGATAGGAGAGGAGGATAGAGAGAGAGAGGGGGGAGAGAGAGAGAGAGCGGCAAAAGACATGAGACAGAGAGAGAATACAAAAAAACTATTATAAGTAGCATATAATATTAAATCAAATGACATATATAATAATACTTTATAGACATACGAGGTGGGGGTATTAAATCTACAGAGAGGTGATGGAGCGCGCTGCTGAGCGAGCGAGCGAGCGAGCGAGCGAGCGAGCGAGAGAGAAGAGATGAAGGAGAGTAGAGATGATAGAGAGAGCGATAGAGAGAGAGAGCGATGAGAGACAGACAGACAGAACAGACAGAAGAACCGACAGACAGACACGACAGACAGACAGACACGACCCGAACAGGACAGACATGATGACAGTCAGGCAGGCATAGCAGGCAGGCCGTCAGGTCAGCAGCAGACAGATTGAGAGACAGAAGACCAAAGAGACAAGACATACCGAGTGAGAGAATAGACAAAGCGACAGGGGAGTAGAGAGAATAACCCTGCATGGGGCCAGATCAACAAAGATAGCACAGAAGAAGGTCATGTAAGAGTTATCCTAGATTCGAGCACCCAGTTATTGTCTGGAGTGAATAGGGAAATGGTGAACAAAGTCACATAAACAGCACCACACCACACGATATAACAGAAGTATAAACAAATTAATCCGATACGATACAACACAAACAGTAGATAAAACAATAAACAGTCAAAACGATACAATATATACCAACACAAGATACGATGCACCGGAAACGCCCAACAAAACCAACCAATTACAGCAACAAGCCAACAAGAAGACACACGGGAATGGGCCTATACCTGTATTTGGATGTTTCCACTTAGCTCGTGCGCGTCCTCAGGCAATGAAGTTACCTAGGACTGGGAACCTCCTTGATGACGGACAGAAATTTTCTACACAAAAAATGAGACATTTCAAACGTAATTGTGCTGACACAGAGGCACACACACACACACACACACGCATCCTTCTCTCTCTCTCTCTCATCACTCTCTCATCTCTCGCTACTCTCTCCATATATATATATATATAATATATATGATATATAGTAAACTATATCAGATATATATATAATGATTATAAATATATATATAAATAATAAAATACTTGAGAGAGAGAGAGAGCGAGGAAGGGCAGGGGCGGGACATGTAGAGGTGGAGATAGAGGGTTAGGGAGGTGCAGAGTTGGGGGGGAAGCTGCGAGAGCGAGAGATAGAGAGTAGAAGAGAGAGAGAGCTGAGAGGAGAGAGAGATGCGCGAGTAGAGAGAGAGATGCGAGAGCTGAGAGAGCTTCGAGAGGCGGAGAGTGCTGCGGCGCGCGCAAAAGGCAAAAACCTCATTTTGTAGTAACTCTCTCAAATATACATAATGCACCTTATATCTACGGGAAGATTTCGCAATATACCCATGGTGTCCAAAGCATTTTCTTACACAACACTGCAGAGCGATTTGTTTTGTCTGTGTCGAATATCTAATATATGTTTACAAAATATGCCAATCTTTGATGCCCAGGTTAATCTTGAACGGAGCTTAAAACACATCAGGGAGACAATTCATCTATACACAAACACTTCTATATCAATCATGCTGTATGCTATAACATCATTCGTGTATACGAGGCACTAAGCGAGTACTCACAAAAAGGCCCCATAAAGAGGACTTGAAATATTGACTCTTACGTGTAAGTAATAGGAAACACGTGGTGAAAATTCAACATAAATCTTAAAACTTCGCCATGTTGGTACCTCGAAAAACAAAAGAGTCACCACAAAAAGGAAGAAAAACATTGCAGCGTGTTACATTACCTCTGTGAGGGTCATGATACGTGTTGACAATCACGCGACGTCAGAGACCAGGGGTGCCCTCTAGAACTAAGATGCACCCACATGACAATATGACCTCAATGCTAAGACTTTTATAAGGTAATCAGCAGGGCGAGTAGGAAGACTGAAGGTCGAGCAAATGCATGAACAAAGTCTGGGGTTTGGATGAGTTCCTAATCCCCTAGAGCACTCGAGAGCAATGGTTTTACTGGGCAGTTGCCGTTAGGACACCAAACCCCAAGTCGACGCCTAGAGCTCTAGCCAGTCCTATTGATTGATCACCGTAAGGTACAAAGGCACCACAGTGAAGTTCTGACATCCGCGATCGTTGAGCCATTAACCGAAAACTCCAGGACAAAATTTATAGATTTGGGAAAAAAAAATGTGACCGACCTAGAGGTACACGTATGGCACATGATGCACGAGCCGGGCATAGACAGGTAATAGTATTAGGGACATGATGTTTACTGCGGTCCAAAGATACCGTGTAGAAGAAAGACCAGTAACAAGCCCATTCAATGGACAAGGATGGCATGCCAATCTATGAGATACCTTATCCACAATGCTGGCAGCAATTCTGACTGTCCGATTAGTCCACAGCGACCGCATTCCCTCACCCTAAAACTACATAGGCAATCTACGCCATCGAGCAATTGATCCCCGTGAATTGTTATCAGAGGATAGGAGGTCATGGACAGACATGAGCTAAATCCCCCAAACTTCTATCAACTTTCTCTTCAGCCTCTATGGGCTCAGATCCAATACACACCTGGGCACCAATGCCAAGTCCTGCACTGGATTCGCCCTTATCAGAGTGGGCTGGTCTACAGGAGTAATGCCCTTCAGGAGGGCTGGTCTTTCAGATGTTTGCCCTTACAGGCTGGTCTTATCATCCCGATAGTTTGTTGCCCGTTCAGGGCTGGTCTTTATCAGGAGTTTGCCCTTCAGGGGCTGGTCTTCAGGAGTTTGCCCTGACAGGGGGTGCTTGGTCATTCAGAGTTTGCCCTTACAGGAGGTCTGTCTTTCAGATGTTTGCCCTTCAGGGTCTGGTCTTTCAGAATTGCCCCCTTCAGGGGCTGATGGTCCTTTCAGGATTATTGCCCTTCAGGAGTTGGTCTTTAGGAGAAGTTTTGCCCTTGAGGGCAGGGATCTTCTTCGGGATAATTTGCCATCAGGGGCCAGTTTTGCATGCAGGATTTTGCCCCATCAGGGGGCTATTATTGCATGTTGCCCATCAGGGGATCTGCTTGCAATTCATGATTTATGCCCCTTAATGGGGCCTCGTTTTGCATGCAGGATTATTGCCTTCAGCGGGCCCTTTTTGCAGGAGGGATTATTGCCCTTCCAAGCATGGGGCCTAGTTTTTGCATACGGGGATTTGTCCTTCAGGGGCTTGTCATTTCAGGGTGCTGCCTTTCGGGGAGGCTTGTACTTGCATGAGGCAGGATGCCCTGTCATTTAACAGTCTGTGTACCGAAGCCTAAAAAAGGCACATCAGGCGCGTGCTATATCCCGTTCTGTGGCGTTAAGGCAGAGTATAACCCCCCCCAACACAAGGATAATGGTACCACGCCTTTTTCCACCCTGGGGTGGGGGATCGAGAAAATAAGTCCGTAAAGAGGTGGGCCATTTTCCAAGGGCACAACGAGCCTTAAGGCCGTAAAAGGCCCTGGGATCCGAACCCGCAAAACCATTTAGTTTACGAAGTCCCCCAAAAACGGCACTAACCACTATAGCCGACGAGTCAAGCGCGGCAATGCAGCCCTTATAGGGCTCGTTTATTCCCCAGACATGTTGTGCCCTTCTGAAGCTTCAACGCCTTCATCCGGCTCGTGTTACAAAAGCGATTGCTACCCTTGACCTTCTCGTTATTGTTACCCGTACCTCCCAATCGGACTTACATTAGGTCCAAGTTCAAGTCATGTTGGTGAGGACAAGTTTTTTCCCCCCCACTGGGCCCATGTACGTCCCAGCAACGATGCTGCTGGTGGATCTTCAACACCCTGCAGTGGCAACCGATCCGAGGAGAATGGCGATGACCTGGGGAAAGAAACCATGAGGCCAACAGGCTCCTACAGAAACCATTATACACAGATATCCTATGTGGTCAATAACATTTATGCAGGAGGTCGCTAGAAATATTATTTTTAATATGAATATGGGATTTTACTTTATATTAATCTACACTACACTTAGATTACCAATTTCCAGTCTTTTTATTGGTCTAATTTGGCCATGATCCTTAAGGAAATATGTAAAACGGTCCTTCCTGACGTGAGTGCAAGAATGTCCAAATACCCAAAAGGTGTCCTTTTGACATGAGTGTTCGTAAGATAATCCATATTAATTATTTATCATCCTGACGTCAGTTTAAGATGTACTATGAAAGGATTTCTGGGATTCTGGGCGTGGTGTACAAGATAAAATACAATGAAAATAAATAAAATTAAAATAGAAAACCCAATATGGTACATGGATCATAGACAACAGCCCTGAGCATCGCTCATTGCCTTCAAACAAGGATTGGTGGTTTTAGCGTTAAAAAAACTGATTTCTACGAAGGAAATAATAATGCGCCCTTGCAACCCGGGATCGATTCCTGGTCAAGGGGAATTTTTCCTTCTCCCCCCTGGAGTTAAAACATCAGGTGCCTGACCCCCTGCCCAAACCCTCGCCCAAAAATTCCTTCGATGAGACGATACACCGAGGCCCGCCGTGTGCGAACGCAACGCAGGATGATATCTTTGCGCACGACGTTAAAATTAAAATCCCTGTTCGAGGCTTTTCGCAAGAGTAGGCCATTGTATGCCGGTGGTGACAGATGACAAGAGAATTTACACAAACTGGCATACACACGGGGGCGGGACTGGATGTAAAAAAAGCACACGATAGCTTAATATCCATTATCCGTCCGATATAAAAGAATAAATAAAATTTAAAAAAATTACATTAGCAAAGCAGTTAAAAGATATCCCGTCCCCACCAAACTCAGTTGAAAATTTTTTTAAAAAATGATTTTGTATACTCGTACATTTTCCCAGTACTAGCAATTTCGACAGAGAAGAGAGTTCTTACGTTAGCTTATCAGACATTTTCTTTTTGTAAGCGAGAACAACTAGGTGTACTGTTGTCAGAGGCATATCCAAAAGTTTAGAGGACAAAGAGTTCTTAACACGAATTTTCAAAGACAACATTAGCAACTGGGGTAAATCTAACCAATAATTATAACTTGTGGTAGTAAATAACAGAGCACCTCCTCATGATGTACAAGTTAGTCACATGCCAGTACTGAATCACACCAAGAACAAAAATGAAAAATAAAATAGTGCGTTCTACATTTAGGATTGCCCAGATTGTTTCTTTTAACCTCATCTTAAAAAATAATTATCACTTACTCATTTAATTTTTTACTTTTATGGTCCAGGATAAATGAAATAAGCACTCGTACTGATATTATTTTACATCCAGAACGCTGGTAGTGTATGCAGTTTTTGTAAATTTTCTTCGGCATCTTGGTCTGCTGAAGAAATAGACGTTGTACCTTTTTAGAATGCCGTTTCAGAAACACATCCAGAACTGAAATAAAAACTCCAAGAAATCCAGGATAATAAAATATGGTTGATATTTTTCCTTTTTTTTTTCTTTTATTTTACTTTATTTTTAACCGAATTGGTGGACAGACATTTTTTCTCCCTTAAGTCTACACCTGCGTTGTTTTACATAACCTTTTCTCTGGAATCTGTGGCAAATGATGATGTGAATGGAGAAGAGTGGGAGACTGAAAAGCAAGCGCTTGATCTTCCTCCCACGAGAGGGAATGCTGTCTGCAGGTCATTTCCTTCGTTGAGGTTTTATGTCCGGTTCCTGAGATGTTGAGGTATTGTGTGGCCCTTAAATGTTGAAGGATTAGTGTGTGCCTTGAATGTTGAGGTTTGGTCTGTTCCGTGAAGAGACCTGGTCCTATGATAAGTTTGAGGGTTGTGTGGCCTTGATTTGAGTTTTGTGAGGAGCATCCTTGGAAGTTGAGGTTTGTTTTGGTCCCTATTGATGTTGAGGTAATGTCGTGGTCCTTGATGTGGAGGTGTTTTTGTCTGGTCTACTATAAGTGAAGCAAAACGACCCAACGCTTCCTCTCTCTGGTGTCTGTTGATGTACAGCCCTCCCTCAGTGACAGGTTGCCAGGCAGGTCGCCTGGGCCACACTCCAGTATTACTTTTAACCAGAAAACAACAAAAACAAAAAAACCCAACGTAAGTTTACATATAGGTAGGTGAAAAATAATAGCAGCGATAGCATTTTGTTTTTTTTAAATGTCAAAGTATAAAATTTACACCCATGCTATGACAATGGACAGTTTAGACCTAGCTCGTTTCTATTCTAAAGCATGGTACAAATAACATCACACAACTGTAACTGAATTCAAATAAATATGAACAATTGCATTGAATTACCACTGTCGCAGTCATCGAGTATACTTTTATCTGCGGTGGGCAATCTTGGGCTTTCTCTACTTCAGGGATAGAAGTGTTGGCCACAAGGGGAGCAGTAGGCCCTACTGACCAAAAAATGTCCTTTTTTTTAAAGTTATTAGATTCCCTATGATCAGGGGCTTATATTTCTAACAGAATTTTTTGCTAGGAGATCTCTTTCTTGTGGGTCGAGTGTATCTTCTTTTAACCGTGCGCTGGAATGTAGTTGCTGCCATGCAGGACCAGGACCTTGTTCACCAAAATCCTATCCGAAAGACTTTATAGCAAGAGGAGGGAAGTCAGCCACACCACTCACGATTCTTAGTGTGGAGACGGGATAAAGTTTCGGGCAAAAAATGGTGGAGGGACAATCTCTAGTGAACCACCATTCGATCCTTTGTGCCCATTACACCCAGTAATGGACAACATTCATTGGACATCATTGATAGGAGCTGCTGTAGATAAACAAGAATTCATATATAACCCATACATCCCTCCAGTTCTCTTTATAACCCTCTTTAATAAACCGAAAAACACCTTAAAAACTTTAAACACACGACGCCAACCGCAAATAATCACGAAACATGACAAGGCAGCCCGAAATTCTACTTCAGATACTCAAATTATATACACCTTATTATACGCAATATAGGATACCGACCCGCACAGAATTTTTTTTTTTTAATTCTGTCAAGATAAAGCAAACCCAACTCATACATTTTAGAGGTCAAGCAAAAGGCAAACTAAGACGAAACTGGGAAAACGTTATAAAAAACACAAAAACTAAACACTGCTGCTGCAACGCGAAAAAATGCTTACATATCAGACGCCGTGTACAAAATTAACTACCACTCCCCCAACAACGATGGACGATAAAACTTGTATCCCGTCTTCCGGAAGAAGTTTAGTGCCATGAAACTGTGGGCGTGACAGACAACGGATTGGTATATAAAAAAAAACAACAAAAAAAAAAAAACAACAAAAAACCCGGCAATGCACACAGTGTGTTTAGGTTGTTTAGACAACCTTCTAAAAGTCGGGCAAGAGCGCCAACCTTTTCGCGTGACAAAAATGGTCGCATAATATGCAAAATTTCATCTTCCGTCTACCTCTGGAAGCGTGTGAACCATCGGGAGACGAAAAAAAATTCTAACGTGAAACAATACACAATACCCAAACAGGCACAAACCGACATCGTTCCATATTCACTCGTATTGTCAATTATCAACTTGTGATCACTATCACAATAATAGAGCGCCTGCTAATACCACTTTTCAGCAACAGAAAAATGCGCATAAACTATAGTCTTTAAAACACAAGATGTCTCATATTTGACCATGTTGAGTAAAGGATGCTTGCCAGCCTAACCGCATAATAATATTCAGGACGATTATCCAAAATACTTTCTATATGTCTAGTTTCTCAGTTCTACCAGCACGAATTTGGACAATATAGAACAAGAAAAACTAATCAGGCGTAGGGAGAAGGGAAAGCAATCTCGACATCATTCCCATTTCCAAGGCATTATAACATAATGTATGATGTAAGGGTTTAAGCTTTATTGTATTTTAAGTGGGTGGTTATGCAGGGGCGGGGGTTTAGCGATCTTTAAGACTCGACACCTAAAAACCTTCCCCTTACAACCATAACGATCCTTGCTTTAAAAATAAACGTCCTAATCAAATCAAAAACAATCTTGCCTTGAAATCTGGCATAGTTTGTGTTGTAGTAGTGTGTGGTGGGTGTGTTGTGGAGTGGCGTGTGGAGATGTGTGTGTGTGTGTATGTGTGGTTGGTGTGTGTGTGTGATGTGAATGTGTGTGTTGAGAGGTATAGTAAGTAGTCAGTCTTCAAATGTTTACGTGACTCCTTCCACATACAGTGATAACGCGGGAGCGGGGGAGGGAGGGAGATTGTGAAGAGAATATTAGAAACAAGTAAAAATACAAAACAGATGAAAATAAGAACCTAAATCGATACTACATTTAAAAGGTCGTAAAAACCCAATCCGCCTATGAATCCAAAAAATATATTACTTAAAAATTATGCAGATTGAAAATATGAAAGATGAAAGAAGGAAAGGAGAAGAACAGACGACAGAAACAGAAAATGGTGGTGGGAGGGGTTGACCTGAGAATGTAAATCTCATGACTATATTTATGATTTCTAAAAGGGAATATCATGCCACGGTACGCACACGTGCGCGAGCGCGCCCGCACGGTCGCGCGGTGAGTGCGTGCGTGTGTGTCTGTGATGTGTTGGAGTGTTTCGGTCCTCATTTAACAGGCAGTGTTTTAGATTTGTGGCTGAAGAACTCCTTACAAAAAATACGCGTGAACTGAATGCTAAACCCTCACAAATTAACAGAAATGTGAAAAACAATTCGAAAATAAGACCAGGGCACACGCGTTGATGTCACTACACTACAAATGGCCGCATAAGGGACTTAACATACACAAACAAGCATTAGCAATTAATGAGCAAACACTAACATTTATAGATCATGATATTGCCTATGCATAACTTGTGTGTATGATGTGGTGTGGTGTTTGTGTGGGTTTGTGTGAGTGTGATGTGTGATGTTAGGTGTGTGTGGGTGTGTAGTGTGTGTCTCGATGTGTGTATGGTGTGGTGTGGTTGAAAGGGATGCGTATTCCTTGACAGTACCAAAACCAGCCATTTTGGTTCACGACGACACACCGCAGTTTTATCAATCAGATATTTCAAAAAAACCACGACTCAGACATGGTTGGTATAAGAGACACATACCAACCCCAGATAATCAGACTCTCAGCCCTGGTCCCAATCGTGAATGTGCGCCCCATCACCTCGCCTGCACCAGACTCAAATATAACATTTCTTGGTCAGCCTGGTCATGAAATTCACGAAAGCAAAGGAGGGATTGCCCCCAAGTTTAACAATTACATAAGGAAGAGTAAACAGCGGGCCTCGAAAACCAACTTGTTTGAAGGGGGCTATCACTCCTCGATGAGTGGACATCCTCTAGCTCTATTTCCATGCTCAATACGGGAGAGTTTCATAAACACAATCCACAGCCCTCATAGGCCTTACCATCGCATAGGTAGCTACTTCAAAATAAAAATATACTCACCAGGTGGCTGTGCTCTATCATCAATAGTACCTTATCTTAAAAAAAAGACAAAAAGGCAAAAACGCTGAGGTTCAAAAATCGCCACATTCTTGGCTTTTCCCAGGTGCTGTTCCAGTGTCCACAACGTGCGCAAGCAGAAGTCATATTGCCGTAAAAAAATGGCAAGAGAAAAAAAAAGGACAAGAAAGAAAGATAATCACTCACCAGAACTCCAACAGAACACCAATTTGCAACGTAGAGATGGTAGTAGAGCGCACAACTTGTATGTTTTACAATCCCTCCTGGTCGAAACGGACCATACAAATACACAAACCAGGTCATCACAATGAAACCCAGAGAAATATTTACCTCAGCATGCCGGGGCACACAAAAAGCTTCGTATAATCTCTCAATACACTTGAGAAAAACCCACCCAAACAGATGGCCATAAAAATTAACCAATAACATAGAGTTCAACACAAGTGTCGAGACAAGTCAACAACTCAAAACTGACCAAGACTACCTTCTGACCTTAACCGAGACTCCTCTGTAGATTCTAACCTAACTGGGATAAGCACCGTTTTCACCCATGACAGACTATCAGCATTATTATAGATCTACTGTTAGTTATTAATTAGAGTCAGGTCTGTAGCATTGGACAGCCCCTGCTGGTAAAGTAAAGGGGTAGGTTATGGTTATCAAAACCCTGGAGAAGAGTACTTGACTTACCGCTCACTTGCACCTGCAATCATCTATAGGATATAGCACCACCTTAAGGACCCCAACAGCATGCACCACACAATTTCAGTAATTCAAGGTAATGTTCAGGCCTCACTCCAGAATGTTGAAACTTATTGGGTTTATTCTATAAACAAATAAACGTGCTTAATTTATTGGGTGGGTGTATGTGTCGGCTACTTTCAGTCAGGCAATGTTTCCGTGCTCAGACTGTTGTTTCTCTGTTCTGTCCTCTGACTCATACATATCAGGAGGAATTATTAAAGGCATGGTCTTCAGTGCAGAGTGGTGGGGTGAGGGGGGTGCGTTGCCGAGGCGTGCGTGTTGTTTGCTTTGTCGAGCGCGCATGTATTGTGTGTGCGTGCGAACCATGTGAAGCGTTAAGGACACACAGTACGCGTCCGTACAGACATGGACCAATTATTATGTGATGGAATAGGAAAAATGAGAATAAAAAAAAAATAAAATGATGGCTGAACCTATACTACTTAGAAACCGAAAACCCCAAATTTCACACAAAGAAACAACAGTCTTCTGTGGTAATAACAAGAAATGACTTCGCATATCTTAGGTCCCAGTGTGCCAAGTCGATATTAGATATCTACAGCCTCGTAATCCTGTTTAAGAGCACATAGCCCAGAATACGTACAGGGCGATACAGTTTCATGACGACCGTCTGAAAAGTGCCCACCAATAACTGATGCCTCAATCATATAGTCAAAGTATGCTTGAACTTATTTGAACCGCAGTGCTAATCTAATTTTTTGTGAGGTGAGATGTTCGGTAGTGGCAACTGCCCCTTGGCAGCTGTAGTTGGTGTGCTTGGTGTCATCCAAGTTGTATATATTTTCCATTGAAATAATGTGATAAGTAATACTATGTGAAATTGTATGCCTACCCATAAAACCAGCTTTCTCGTTCCGGACAGAACTTGCTAGATATCAAGCTCAGGCTGGGTTTCTCTTTGAGAGTGGCTGTGGTATCACCACAAGAACAGCACCACACCCATAATAAAGATGGTAGTACAGGTAGTGATATTGACCTAGCAGTAAGAAAAACCATCTTGGTTCGTGTGGTGCTCTGTACTGCACAAAAGTCGAGGGTAGGATGGTAACCTGACCACTGGGAGGCCTTCTTGTCACATCTAATTTATCTAACAACCCATTAAATATATTTTATAGGGTTGATGTCTGGGTAAGGCCCGCCAGAGTATTAGTAGACCACTGATGGACAGTTGTGGGAATAAGTAAGAGTTCTAGCTATGGCCCGACCACTCGCTGAGCACACCACACAAGGAGTCGCATAGGCACCAGAGGTTCAAGTATATTCCGCTATATATAGTGGCCTGTTAATAATAATGGCTATAAGTACATAGAAACTAACCACAACAACAGCAAATTGCAAAATCAGACAGTTCACTAGGTCAAGGTATTCTAACACCATTCAGGAAATGTGGGCAGAAACAGGACGGACAGATGTGCCAAGTTCAGAAGGATGGCCCGAATGAGGACATCTGGCTATTTTTCAAAACCGCGTTATATCTACAACAGAGAAAAGGAAACAAAAGTAATGATACTTGATATTCTCACTTCAATGTAAAATCGGCTTGCTGAAACACAGCGACACGTATTTATATAATCAAAAAAAATCCATCAAAATGCCCGACCTCACAGCTGACTACGACCCACCGTCCTGCAGCAAATTGGTGCCCCTAGCATAACGAAGTGTTGTATAATAAGTTGCTTGCATTTCATAGGGTGGAGACGTGGCGCCACAATAGTGGTCTGCTTATTTTGTGGTGGTGGTTGCTATGGCCCTCTGGCACAGAGTGTTTAGTGCTGCATCATATCTAGAATATGATTAATAGTATGTGTAAGCTAAGTGTCGTGTGCGCCAGCTACCTGGCCCAGCCATTCATAGTATTCGACGGACAATGAAGCAGAGTACAGAGTTTCTGCCCAGGCAGTTTGGGGCTGTAGTATCCCACAAAAACGCCACTAAAATACAGAGACCACTCTCATGGGCGGCAGGGTCTGTTACTGCGCAAAAGTTGGGGTATGCCATGCTTATTTATGTTTTGCCGTGTGTTTTTTGGGGTTGTTCGCGTGTACAAAAGACCGTGCACTGTGCTGTGGTCAATTTTTAGTTATTTTATGAAAACTGCGTATTTGTGCTACACTCCCTTTTTTTGTTCCGTCATATGTTTTTCGCTAGGCCCTTTGGGGCTGTGGGTCACACAAGAACATCACCCCCCAAAACCCCATGGCTTTTTTTTGGGGCCGTTAAGGGAGCCCAGCGAGTCCGTTCCGCCCCGTTCGCATACAGGGTACAAAAATGTGGTTTTGTTCCCTAGGGACCTGGATTTACTGACGCATCAGAGGACTTCGTGAGAAATTTGGGGGCAGGATCGTTTGAATTTCATTACATTGTTCCCCACCTTTTTTTAATGCCCAAATTTTTCCTTTTTTGTATTGTACATATTGTATGTTTGCTTTATGTTGTATTTTGTGAAAAACATTGTATTTTGACTTTTTTGGGCGGCGCCTCGAGCTGATCTTTCTTTTTTTTTATTCTATGGGAATAATGAGCCAAAAATTTTTGTTAAAACCTCAAAACACGGCAAAAAACAGTTTGGATTTGATTTTTTTAAACAGAGGTTTTTGGAAACACATTCCACCGGAAGTCAAGTTAAAGCATAAAAATTTTTCAAACCACAAACCCCAAAAAAACAAGCTCGACAATTCCGGTGTGCCAAATTTTAAAACACGACGCTCTGATTGTGCCCCCGATCACATGGGGATAAAATACTTACCCCCCCTCACACCCCACACACCAAAAACA
>CM060334.1:10692478-10694978 GCA_030674155.1 Stramonita haemastoma
CGAACAATTAAAGGTTTCCTTTTGGGCAAAGACAGGCGTATTGCTTTTCGCGGTCGACATGTTCCATGTGTGTGTATGTATGGGGGTGCGAATGTGTGTAAAAGGTTTTAGATAAAAACAGCAGTCTGCGCTCTTAATGACCATTGCGGTCCCAGCGGTGTAGGTAGTCCCAGATTTACAGACTTGAGCCTCTGCAAATACAGGACCAGGACTGAGTGTTGGTTCCGGCCGCTGTGCCGGGGAAGAAGAGAGGTTATGACAGGTACAGGCAGGTAGGCCGGCCGTTGCTTCTAGGACTAGCCTAGCGCAGGGAAAACTTCACAGTCAATTCCGCTTTGATCGGAAAAGTGGGAGGAGAAGTTTGCAATTGGTCTGGCACGAATGAAAATATGTTCAAATCAAAGGGTAGTAAGTAGGGAAAACGTTGAGTCTATATTTTTATTTCCTGTTGGGAGAGGGGGTGGGGGTGGCAAAGGGGGTGGGGGGTGCGAGATAGCCTAGTGGTCAGATTGTTGCGCTCGCAATTTGCGGTCTGGGGATTGAGCCCGGGTTCCAGCCAGCATCGAGACGTCTGTTGATAGGGAACTTTCCCCTGGGAATAAAAATCAGTACTGACTCCACTACCCCGAAAGTCCTTTGGATGAGACTGTAAACCAAGAACCCGTGTTCGAACGCACGCAAAACATCTTGCACACACGTTGAAACCGACACGGGGACGGAATAGCCGAGTGGTCAGAACATTGCTTTGGCAATTTGACGACCTAGGTTCGATTCCCGTTCGAGGGGATTTTTCCCCTGTAGTTAACACCCAGTGCTGACTCCACTCTCGTGCTGAACTCCACTCTACCCAGAGGCTCATCGGATGAGACTATAAACCGAGGCCCCGTCTGCGAACGCACGGAGGTCATCTTGCGCCACACGTTAAATCTTGTTCCACTTTTCGTAAGAGCAGGCCATTGTGTGCCTGTGGGAACAGATGACAAGATTAACAAAACTGCATACACACGGGGACTGGATGTAAAAAAGCAAATGATATAAAAAATAAATGAATAAATAAATAAATAAATAAATAAATAAATAAACAAAAACCTGTTCTGCCTTTCAAAAGAGTAGGTCATTTGTGCCCGTAAGAACGGATGATGAAAAACCATGCACACTTCTGTCGTATTTAGACATCGTCTACGAAGTGGGAATACGGTTACCTTAATGGTGGGCAAAACGGTCGCATATGCAAAAAAACTCACCACTGGTAGGCTACTCCGGAGAAACCAAAATTTCCTTTAGTATGTCCACACTCCGCAATAAGGTAAGTAATTCAGAGACGTGTAAAAACTGGGTAGTCAGTGTTATTATAAATTTTTTAATTCAGATAGTTACCGGCACAAAAGAATATCTTTTTCTGTTTGTTTCGCTGTTGTGGCTCTGAAAACGGCGTCCTGAAGGCAACAATTGAAATTTTGAAAACAAAGCGTGCGAGGGATCGGCCAAAATGTCAGTCGCTTTGCGTACAAGCTGCTGATTACAAAGCCACTTGCAAAACAATGTGGCAAACATCGGCTGTCACAGGGAAACAGATACACTTGCATTCAGTAACTTTTTTTGTTCTAAAGGGTGGCGTGATCTCGTGGTGACGCACTGTCCCCAGGGAAAGCAGCCCCCATGCCCCGCAGAGAAATTTACCGTGACTGAATGTGATAGGCTATACAATGCAATACAATACCACCACCACCATCACCTGAACAATGAATGATAACAGCATATACAAAAAAACCCTTTAACAATGATAACTAGCAAAAAAAAAGTATAACAACGATAACTAGCATTACTACTTCTGTTGCTGCCACAGCTGCCACTTCCACTACTTTTACCACATGTGCCACAAACACACACACACACACACACACACACACACACACACACACACACACACACACACCACACCACACCACACCACACACATAAACACACACACACACACACAACACCCACCCACCCACACACACACACACACACACACACACACACACACACACACACAACACACCCACACACACACACACACCACAGAAGCATGCAAGCAAGCAAGAGCGCACGCGCACACGCACACGCACACACACACACGCACACGCTGAAGGACAAGCTGTCACTTGCTGATATCCTGGTTAGGGCCTAGTGTGTACAGCCGTTGCAGTAGTCTCCCTTTATCCCTTTATCTTGTCCAATGGCTTAGTACTAGCCTAGGCTGTAGCCTATAGGGCCTACAGTGTGCATAGTTTATAGTTTCTATTGGTAACTTCTCCTATTATGCATGGCTGGGGGTGGGATAGCTTGGTGCTTAGAGCTTGGTGCTCACGATTTGACAGCCTGGGATCGAAGCAGGGTTCCAACCACTGCCGAGACGCCCGTACACGGAGATTTTTCTGCTGGAGCTAACATAGGGAAACAAATACACATGCAGACAGGAAAAGACCAAAAAAAAAAAAAAAAAAGAAAAGAAAAA
>CM060334.1:10697478-10724978 GCA_030674155.1 Stramonita haemastoma
TCGGCTTGGGAGCTTTGGCCTTGCAGAATGATGAGATTGATCACCGTGTCGGTCAGATCATGCAACCATTGGTGTACCCTTTCTTCCGATATTTGCGCCTGGCTACCGTTTCACTTCACGATAGGATCAACTTGTACGGTATGTTTCCGTTTTTGCTATTAACTGAGTAGGCCTATTGATTGTTTCACCGTTGTGTCCACCATATGGACCATTCCACATATGCAGAAACTTAATACCATCTAAAGGCCAGACACTAAGTTTAAAGTTTAAATACTTTTAATTGACCCAAACTGTTGAGCATGCTTTGGAAGAAAACTCAGGAGAGTGGTGCCAATAAGAACATTAAATTAAAATTTTCCCCTGAAATATTCCAGGATCCACCAGCTTACTTGTTAAGAGCAGGCCATTTATGGCCAATGATAGGGATATAATACTCCTTGAACAATGATAAAGGTGCCTACCATGCAGTATGTTTGCTATATATCATTAACATATGGATCACATTGATGATTGATTCATTAACATATGGATCACATTGATGATTGATTGAGCCATGAGGCAGTGTGATACTAGCATGCCACTTTAGCCCCCTGGCAAAAAAGGAACATGGACTGTGAGAGCGTAGATGATGATGATGATGATGATGATGATGATGATGATGATGATGATGATGATGATGATGATGATGATGATGATGATGATGATGATGTGTGTGTGTGTGTGTGTGTGTTGTGTGTTGTGTGTGTGTCACTGTGTGTGTTTGTGTTGTGTGTGTGTGTGTGTGTGTGTGTGTGTGTGTGTGTGTGTGTGTGTGTGTGTGTGTGTGTGTGTGTAAAACATGTACATTATGTCTTGTGCATGCATGCATGATTAACTTTAAGGCTATAAATTTATTCTCACTTCCTGAATCCATAATAGTTTTAATTTAAATTAATTGTCTGATACATTGTCTTTAACATGATTGTATGGTACAAGTTTTAAAGCAGTACCATTATAAAGCACTCAGATTTTATGATCATGATGTGTACTGTGTTAATTTTGCAGAATTTTTTAACGAAGAATGTGTGGTATCGAACCCACTATACAGCAGAGAGTCGATGTTGGGTGATCATGTTTGTGACAACTGCAACACTGTCACAAACATTAGACAGTTCGTTTCCAACTCTGACGATGAACCTCTTCCTGGGACTGTCATGATAGAACCAGTGCTTTTTAAGGTAATGTTACATGTCATTATGTGTAAGTGATTAAACTTAAGTCTTGAATTTTTTTTTTTTTTTGAGTAATAGTGCTCACTCATACTGATACTGGTAGGGAAGGGAATTAGGGAAAAAAGTGAGATTGATGTTGAAAAATTATGTTCAAAGTAACAAGGCATTGACAAAAGATTGTGCTAAAATGAGACACAGTTTGAATTATATAATTTCAGATGTGAAATCAGGAAAACATAAATTTATTTAAACTGTATTTTCCTGAAAGTTAGCCGCCGCTGTAGTCTAGTGGTTAGGGCGTTGGACTCGTAATCTAAAGGTTGCGGGTTCGATCCCAGCTTTCGGCTATGGCGTTGTGCCCTTGGAAAAGGCACTTTACGGCTATTTTCTCACCCCACCCAGGTGTAAAAGGGGTACCAACCTTGTGTTGGGGGTTAACCCTGCGATAGACTGGCGTCCTATCTAGGGGGGAGTCTATGACTCTCAGTCGCTTAACGCCCCAGAAACCGGGATAGCACCGGCCTGATGAGCCTTAGGCTCGGGACAGACTTTTTCCTGAAAGTTGAATTCCTTGCCAACAAAATAAAATGAAAACAGAAAACACAAAAAAAACATTTATGTTTTACAATACTTTTTTTTGACAACACAACCAGGTAAACTATGTCAGATTATCCACAAAATAGTCAGCTGTAATGCTTGACATGATGAATGTCAGCTGCTGTACAGTACAACTTACAAAGATAAAATGAATGAAACTTCAGAAGGGCAAAGGTCACAGAAGTGAAGCTTTCAGTTTCATCACCAGGGGCAACACCTTTCTGATCATCTCTCTCTGCTTTTTCTTATTAGTTACTGGGTGGCTTGTGTAGCACTTGCCTGGTATTCTGTTCTTTTTGATCCTGCAGGAAGTTTGTCTATTGCCGTGTTGGCCTCAGCTGACACATTCCAACTTCAGAGCAGCTTATTTCTTTGTACAGGCTGCGTGCTGGGTATGTTTGTGATTCCGTAACCCACTGAACACTGACTTGATGATAAATTGCAGGATCTTTAACATGTATTATATATGATATACAGCATGTGTCATTGTGTGTGTATAATATAGTTTATATTACATTATATATTATATTACATCATATTATTTTATATTACATCATATATTATATTATATATAATATACATGAACTTACCAAAGGCATTGATTATTAAGGCACTAGCAGATCTGCACTTGAAGTTGACCTGGGAGATTGTAAAAATCCCCACCTCTTAACTGCTGAGTGCAAGTGCACCCTATATGCCAGGGGATAAAATTAAAAATGACTGTTTCTCTCAGGAAAAAAATGACTGTTTCTCTCAGGAAAAAATGACTTTCTCTCTGAAAAAAAAAGACTTTTTTACAGAGAAAAAAGTGACTGTTTCATAAAGGGGGGGGGGGGGGGGGGGGGGGGGGGGAATGAATGTGTGTTTTAAGGTTGGGGGGGGGGGGGGTGGCAGGAGGGGGGATTCCAGTTTGTTTCAAAGGAAAAAGTGTGTGGGTTTTTTCAGGGAGATGCAGGGAATGTGAGTCTGGAAACCTTCCAGCAAGTGCTGTCCAAGAACGCGTTGATCCACATGCCCATGCTGGGAATCAGCACCAACCTGGAGTGGGCCCCTCACGTCAAACATCTGCTGGATGCTGACGCTCAGGAAAAGCTGGATGCTCAGCCCGACTTTTACTTCACCTGGTAGGTACCAGCCACAAGAACAAGAGCAATGCCACCTGCAAAAAAAAAATATAAGAAATAAAGAAAAAAATTAACCTTCAAAGCAAACAAAAAAACCCCCAAACAAAACAAGTTTCTGTGTGTGTGTGTGTGTGTGTCTGTGTGTGTGCGTGCGCGTGCATTCATGCGTGTGAGCGTGCTATTTTAAAATTGTTTATTTACTCTTTTATGTCGAGGATACCCAGTGGAATAACTTAAGCACTCATTTGCTTAAAATTTTTTTTTTTTTTACAGCCAGTCCCTGTGTGTATGTGGTTTTGTAAATTTTGTTATCTATTCCTACTGGCACACAATGGCCTACTCTTTTGAAAAGCGGAACAGGTTTTAACGTGTGTGGAAGATGTTCAGCATGCGTTTGCACACTGGGCCTCGCTTTATAGTCTTAGCTGAAGGGCTTTTGGGGATTAGTGTGTGTGAGTGTGTGTGTGTGTGTGTGTGTGTGTGTGTGTGTGTGTGTGTGTGTGTGTGTTTTGTGTGTGTGTGTGTGTGTGTGCATGTGCATGTATCAGATTGTTTCATATCGTACTGTTCTGTTATCTGTGTGATTCTGAAGCAGGTGGCAGATTAATTTATGGAAGGAAAATGTGCTTGTCCCATTTGATGTCTTGTTTGATGTCTCATTTCATAGTTTTCAGAGCTGACACAGCGACGAAGCCTCTCATGTGGTGTTGTATGTTCACTTGTGGGCTGCAACATGACACAGCACAGCTGCTGCACTGCATAGAAATACAGTGTAGTTACTCACACATGCACAGCAGCAGACACATACAGGACACTTTGTCGTTTTGACTGAGAAACAAAAAATATCAAAATACAAAAAACCCATACCATTCCACACCAAACAGATAGCCAAGACAACTTAAAGTAGCCCCTGTCTCTCTCTCTCTCTCTCCCCCTCACCCCAACACACACACACAGGGTAAGAAAAGTTGTTATCAAAACTTTTCAAAGTGTTGACACTGAATGTAGTTTTCTGCCTGTTGCAGAAATATCTTTATTTGGGGGGGGGGAAGATTTTTATTGAGCATTGCACTCGCAATTTGACGACCCGGGATCATTTTAACAAGTATTAAAAGTGTTATGGAATCTTTTAAGTCAGTTAGGACCAGGAAGGGATGGCAAGAAATGGAATCTCACTTTGGAAGTGTGTATGTGTGTGTGCATGCGTGTGACTCTGTGTGTGTGACTCTGTGTGTGTGTGTGTGTGTGTGTGTGTGTGTGTGTGTGTGTGTGTGTGTGTGTGTGTGTGTGAGTGACTCTGTGTGTGTGTGTGTGACTCTGTGTCTGTGTGACACTGTGTGTGTGTGTGTATGTGTGTGTGACTCTATGTGTGTGACTCTGTGTGTGTGTGTGCGTGCGTGCACGCGCGTGCGTGCGTGCGTGCGTGCGTGCATGCGTGCGTGCGTGCGTGCGTGTGTGTGTGTGCAGGAAATCCAAACTGGTGTGGACCAGTCAGATCATGCGGAAGGTGTTTCCCAAGCCCACCCAGCTGGGGCAGATGGAGGTGGCCATTCACAAGCACATTTTCATCACAGGGCCCGATGCCAGGGCCTTTTACTTGGTCAGTTGCTGCTAGTGGTGGTGTTGTGTCCTCTTCCTCTCTCTCTCCAGTTACCTTCCTTACATAGACCCTTGAGCTTTCTTCTCCGCCTGTCTGTCCCACTCTGCATCGCTTTTCAGTTATAGTGTATATTTTGTTGTTGTTGTTGTGGAAATAGAAGATTTGTACATAGTATATATGTAAAAGGTAAACGTAAAGGTGTCCCATAACCTGTGTGGTCATAGGGGAGCGAGGCATCAGAGAACTCAGCTTTTGTAGGGGCCAGCATGTTGAGGGTGGTGCCCATCTCCTCTCCCTCGCTGCTTTACCTTCCCTTACCCTGAAGAGGGCAGGTACCCACTTACAGCTGGGTGAACTGGAGGGACTGTACTGAAGCCAAGGCGCGCAAATGGTCACCCATCCAATGGGTAACCATGCTCAACGCCGCTTAACTTGGCTGGGGGAAAGGGAGCGCTCTGACTACTTTGCTATCCCGCCCCCTATTTCATGTGGTAGAGTCATCAGATTTTTTGCTTTCTTTTGGATTGGATGCAGTATCATATGCAGTATTTGTGCATTCCATTCTGAGACAGACTTTTAGTCAAGAGTTCTTAGGTACAGATTGGCATGGTTATTCCAAAAAAAAAAAAAAAAATCTGTCATTTTTTTTTCTCCACTGTCATTACTTGCCAGCAGAAACAGGGCTGCTGTGAGTGTCCTATGAGGAAACATCTGAGTACTAAATGTGGTGTGATCATTGTTGGGAATAACTTTCTGTTTATTGGACAGTGCTGTGTTCTGATTTTTCCCCATTCCTGGTGGATTGGGGGTGTAGCGATAATGCACCTGCCTAGAAAGCGAAAGGTTTGGGTTTGAATGTGTGATGGTTCGATTCCCGTTTGGGCCAGAAACTTTTCCCCCATCCACCAGACTGTGATTTGTGGTCTGGGTGCCAAGTCTTGAGCTGAGCTGTCTTTTCAGCCAGCTTGTATGGGGACATTACAATAGTCAATGATCATTGTTATCATTATTCTTGTTTTCTAAGTCCTAGTCAGGTTTTGTGAAATGTCTAACTGCGAGTGCTGCAGCAGGCAGGCAGGGGGTTTAACCCTCTTAGTCCCGATCCGGGATTTGCTGGGATTGAATAATTACCCCCCCTAAGTCCCGATCCGGGATTTGCCGGGATTTACACCCATTAGATTTCCATCACGCTGTGACCATCACTAATTGCTACCACATGTTAAACCTCTATCAGGCTAGAAGGAGAAACCCTGTTGAGAGTCTGGAAGTAATTATAGCTGCTGGTTTGTACTTAGAAGGAGGAAAAGGCCAGCCAGCATGTGTGCCTGACCTGATTTCGTGATGGAACGTGAAATCTAGGGGCAGTTTGTGTTCAGAGAGTCTGAATGCAAGAGGGTTAAGTGAAAGGCTGATTCAGTTCAGAGTTAAAATGGCAGTGGTGGTGTTTTTTTTCTTCAGCCGAACAGCCCCTTTGGCACCCACAGCTGGTATATCCAGGGCAGCGGCACGAGGAAAATGGTGCTGACTCCAGTGTCCATGTGTGAGGACGAATGTTCCCCATCACTGTCATTCTTCATGCAGGAGACATGGGTGAGTACACATTATCTTGTCAGTGTCATGTCTCATGGGAAAAACAGAAACAGTATGTTACCCGCAGGGAGCAATCATAGCTGCCTTCAAGTCCTAGCATTCAGTTCTCTTCACAGAAAGTGTGTCGCGTTACATTTTGAAAGGCTGGAAACCTTACCTGTATTTTTTACGCCTCTTTTGGGTAAAACCAGCTATTTTCAGTGCACAGAAGGCCGAGAAAGTGGAGGTTCTATTTTTTTCCATATCAAAATTGAATGTGACATCCATGTTTTGTGTGTAACCGTATCAAAATTGAATGCGACATCTATGTTTTGTGTGTAACCATATCAAAATTGAATGCGACATCCGTGTTTTGTGTAGTCCATTAAAATTGAATGTGACATTTAAGTTTTGTGTGTAACCAGATCAACATTGAAAATGACATTCATTTTTTGTGTGTAACCAGATTACAATTGTGACATTCATGTTTTGTGCGTAACCAGAATAACATCGAATGTGTCCTGTTTTGTGTGTAACCGGTTTAAAACTGAAAGTGGCACCCACGTTTTTGCACGTGATCAGGTTAAAACTGAATGTGACATTCCTGTTTTGTGTGTAACCAGATTAGAATTGAATGCAACATCCCTGTTTTTTGGTGGTTTCTTTCAGTCACCTTCAATTGTGAACTGTACTCGGTGAGGATAAAACCTCACGGGGATGACCTTGCCATTGCTTTCCTGGGCCATTTTAACCCGGACAGCTGAGGCAGCAGCAGCAGCACTCTTTCCATCACCTTCATCACTGTGTCTGTCCTTCAAGTAACAGTGTATCAAGTAACGGACAACTTCTGTGGATTAGGACATGCTTTGAACTGTATTTACCCACAATTTACCTTTGTTTTGTTGATTCTTTCCCACTGTTTTCTGATGTATTGACTTTACATGTTGATGTTTTTACCTTCTAAATTCATTATCTATACAATCCGATCTTCATGTTTTAAAAGGCATGCTTTTTTTGTTCTCATTTTTCATGACATCAGAAAATAATGCCTGTAACATTACTTTGTGGCTTGAAAAATTCTTGGCAAACAAATGACTAAAAAAAATATCAAAATGTACGTCAGTATAATCCAAAAAAAAAAAAAAAATTCTTTATCAAGACTCATCTGGTTAAATTTTTCAAAATTTTTTATAATCGATTTCTAGTCATACAGAGAAAGGTGTAAAAAGATTTTGGATAAACAGGCAAACTATGGCAGTCAAAAGGAGAAAAAAAGATACAGTTTTGATGGTAAATATTGGATTTTTATATTGCTTTTTTACAGAGTACATGAACATTTGATAACATTTTTTAATGATAAAATTATTTTTTTTCACCATGATGTACTGTTTTCTTTGTAAAAAACCAAAACAAAACCACCACAACGCAGAGATTTGTGCAAGAAAACAGTGACGACCACATACATCTCGAGGATGTAGGTAGACCAGTCAGTCACATCAGAACAACAGTGATAACTTTCAGTTTTGAGATTGAATCAGTTGATTTTTCTATCTTTTTATGAATGTTTATAGGTTTAAACTTTTGTGAAAAATAAATCTGCAATTTAAACTTTTTGAAGTATTTATTTATTTATCTTTTTATTCTCGATGTTGAGAATTGTGGTTCTATTTTCACACCTTGTGTGCAATTCATCATTTACTGATTTCATTTTGGAAATATTTTTTCTGTTAGAGAAAAAGATTTAACTGGTTATTGGATTTTTAAATGTTTTAGATATAAAATATTGTTTATGTGATATTTTTTGTTATTCTATTTATTTGTTGAAATTCTGTTACAAATAAAAATCTCAGTGATCTGCCTTGAGAAAAGCATACGATTGTGTGTCTTATTTCATGTATGTTTGAAGTGTGACTGTCCAGAGAGTGTTTGCATCATTTCATGTACACATGTTTGAAGTGTGACTGTTAGAGAGTGTTTGCATCATTTCATGTACACATGTTTGAAGTGTGACTGTCCAGAGTGTTGCATCATTTCATGTACACATGTTTGAAGTGTGACTATCCAGAAGAGTTGCATCATTTCAGTACCTGTTGAAGTGTTTGCGTCATTTCATGTACATGTTTGAAGTGTGACTGTTTAGAGAGTGTTTGCATCATTTCATGTAACATTTAATGTATGTAAATGGGATGTTCATCATTTCAAATACACATTTTGAAGTGTGTGTTAAAGAAATGGTCATCATATGCAATTCACATTGAAGTCAACGTCCAAAGTTTGCTCTAGAAACAAACTGTGCCTGCTAAATTCCCCCCCCCCCAATAAAAAACGACTCCAAAAGAAAACATTCTACAATTTTGAATACTAGATGCATCATTTCTGTCAGAAGAAGTCTGACCTTTGAAAGTTTTGGCATCAAATCACACTTTAATTTGAGGCAAAACAATCATTGCCCTTTGCAGTTACTATTATTATTCGCATCATCATTAACATTCTGGAGACCTTATGGACAAACATTTCATGTATTTTTTTCTCATTTAATGAACTGTTGTTTCTGTTAGGTGGTGTCATTTCATGTACACATGTTTGAAGTGTGACTGTTTAGAGAGTGTTGCATCATTTCAGGTATACATGTTTGAAGTGTTACTGTCCAGAGAGTGTTGCATCATTTCATGTACACATGTTTTTAAGTGTTTGCGTCATTTCATGTATGCATGTTTGAAGTGTGACTGTTCAGAGAGTGTTTGCATCATTTCAGGTGTACATCATTACATGTTTGAAATGGGAATGTCCAGCTATGCAAATACCTTAATGGTGGGCAAAAAATGGTCACATATGCAAAAAATCTCACCGTTTATGAACCTCAAAGCTCTTGCCGAGAAACAAACCCCTTCCCTCCTCCAACCCCCCCCCAAAAACAACAACAACAACAAAACAAACAAATCCTGTTCCGCTTTTCGTAAGAGTAGGCCATCGTGTGCCGGTGGGAACAGATGACAATATTTACAAAAACTGCATACACACGGGGACCGGATGAAAAAAAGCACATGATTGCTTATTCTGTTATCCTCGATATAAAAGAATAAATAAATAAATAAATAAACAAAAGAAAGCATTCTACATCTTTGATAATGATAACCATTCTGCTGCAGTAAAAGTCATACACCTTTGAAGGTTTGGGGGAAAAATCCACTTTTATTTTGAGGCAAAGCAATCATTGCCCTTTGCTTATTATCATTAGCATACTCATTATTGTTCTGGAGACCTATGGAAAAAAGATATTCATGTATTCTTTTCTCATTTAATATGGTTTCTGTTGGTGGGGGTTGGGAAGGTGGATTTTTGAGAAAGTCCTCCCCAACACACACATGGGATGGGATGGGATGGGATAGCCTGGTGGTCAGAGCGCTGCACTCACATTCTGTGAATGACCCGGGTTTGACCAACACTGAGAACTATTCAAGGGATTTTTCCTCTGGAGTTAACATCAGCACTGATCCATTCCCCAGAAAGTCATTAGGATGAGACTACAAGTCCGAGGCCCCTGTTGTGAAACACACATAACGTAACATCTTGTGAACATGTTAAAACCATTCCGCCTTCTGGAAAGGTTATTTGAGCTGGTGGGAAGATGATGAAATTTAATAACTTTATGACAAGGGATGGATGCAGAAATTTTAAACATCACACTTTCATGACACAGGGATGGATGCAGAAATCTTACCACACTTAAAACCGTTCCACTTTCCGGAAAGTAGGCCATTGTGTGCGATGGGAACGATAACAAAATCTACAAAACGCGCACACATGGGACTCGATGTAAAAAAGCATGAGTGCTTATTCCATTATCCTCGAAATAAAAGAATAAATGATAAAAAAAAAGAAAATGATGGGGAAACACTCATGATTATCCTAGAATTAAAAGGACAGACAAATAAGTGAATAAATAAATAAATGAATAAATAAATACACACATACACACACAATCCACCAGATACAGAGGGAGAACATGAACTCTTTTGTTTCCATATGCGAGTCAAAGCGAAATGACACACGTTTTTAAACAAAATCCATACATACATACAAAACATGTAGTGATGTATACATAATAAAATACACCATATGATACACTAAAGGCTAGCAAACAATGGTGTCAGAAAATCCTATAAGAAATAACCATGTGTATTCTCCAGCCTTGTTCGTAATAAACAGTTGACAAATTTTCTTCACAACAATCAAATTCAAATTTCGCTTTTTTAATTTACATTTGTAGTGATGTATACACACATCCACCCACCCACCCACACGCAGGAGTAAATGCATCTCAACACAGCTGAAAACAAATTTAAGTAGAAAAGAGCATGACATTTTATCACAATTATATATCAGAGTGTACATTCTGGGGACCCCAGGGTGTTAAACTGGGGAACACACACAACAACACAACAGGTTTAAACTGATAGTCTCCCTTTTTCAGATCTCTTTCCATATACTTATCAACCTAATACTCCAATGTTCCTGCTGTAACAATCTTTCCTATTTCCGGCTTGTTAGGTAGAGGTAAAAACCCCAATACTAATGTTTATGGCTTGGCCTGTTGGGATGCTGGAGTCTCTCTCAGTGCAAACAGTATCCCATCTGGAAATTCTGTGCCAGATGTCTCTTTGTCTCAGGCTTTTCCCCTATCTTTGTATCTTCCCTCTCCACTTCTTCTCTGCCTTCCCACTTCATCCTCCAAGAAAAAAAGAGACTTTTTCTTTGTCATAACACACATGGCAATTTGCCTGTTACATCTAGGTGTGGTGACCTAGTAGTCAAATTGTAAATACGCAGATGGGCACAGGATAAATAATCATTATTTTTAATCAGTTTTGCTCACCTCTTTGTCAATATCAATTTTAGAAATAGAAGTCTTTTGACCTTGAAGTATTTTTCAGAATTGTGATCAACTTTCAAGAATTTCAACTACCTCACATCTCTCTCTCTCCACTCACACACACACACACTTCTATATAATGATAAAGAGGCCACAAAAGCTGTAGTGTCATCCAGAGAAAGTTCCCCCCCCCCCTCTTTCTCGTCCCATACACAGAATTCTATACTATGACACAGAGGCCAAAGTGCAACAGCAGTAAGCCAAAGAATTAGGTGTGTCAAGAAATGTCTCTCTCTTTTTCTCTCTCTCTCTCCCCCCACACCTCTCTCTCTCTCTTATTGTTTACTTTAAGGATTTTTTTTAACCTTGATTTTATCCCTGATAAGGGAGGGACCGGTAGTAAAAAAGCACACGAGTGCTTATACATTATCCTCGAATAAAAGAATTTGCCTTGCCTTGCCTTACCTTGCCCTCTCTCTCTCTCTCTCAAACACACACGACACACACGCACACACACACACACATGTACACACACAGACACACATGTACACACACACACACAGACACACATGTACACACACACACCACACCCCCCCACCAGGATCCCCCCCCCCACATACCAACAGACCCCCCCCCCCCCCAGACACACCAGTGGTGTGCTAGGACACAGTGCTGTAGCAGTCGGCCAGAGCGCTGAGGCCGTGCAGGGTCTCTGTGAACTCCTCCTCCTCCAGCCCTGCCTCCAGGAAGTGGTGGTGGCGGCGGATGTTGAAGCGGGACGCCTCGGCCTGCAGGCTGCTGACATAGCCCCCCACCCCGGGGCTGGACTGCAGGCACGTCAGCATGGGTACCGCCTCCACCCCTGCCCACATCACATATCACACACACATCACATCACATCACTACACCGCACATCACACATATCACATCACAACACCACACATCACAACACCACACATCACCACACATTACCACACCACACTTCACCACACCACACTTCACCAACACCACACATCACATCACCACCACACCACACATCACCACACCACCATCACAACACACATCACCAACACCACATATCACCAACACCACACATCACATCACACACAGCACATCACCACATATCACATCACAACACCACACATCACCAACACCACATATCACCAACACCACACAATCACACCACAATCCACATCACATCCACACCATACATCACAACACCACACATCACACCACCATACATCACACCACCACACCAAAACCACACATCCACAACACTCGGGTCTCAGCATAGGTACCGCCTCCACCCCTGCCCACCACACCACACATCACACCACGCATCACAGCACCACACATGACAACACCACAATCACCACACCACACTTCACCACACCACACATCCACAACACGGGGGGGGGGGGGGAGGAAGAGAGAGAGAGAGAGAGAGAGAGAGAGAGAGAGAGAGAGAGAGAGTAGAAGAGAGAGAGAGAGAGAGAGAGAGAGAGGAGAGAGAGAGAGAGGAGTGTCAAAATTTATGAAAAGGTTGTTCAGATTTACTTTGAACATAATCCTCTCTTTTTTCCTGCATACACATCATTTCTAAGCTCTCTCCCCCACACACCCTTGCCCCTACATTCTTTACAAAACTGCATGCACACGGGGACTGGGCATAAAAAAACACATGAGTGCTTACTCCATTATTCTCGAAATAAAGAATATAAAAAAAAAATTAATACCAAATAACACACACATGAAACCATATTCTCTCTCTCTCATCCTTCATCTTAACTCACAACTGTGAAAAGACGTCAAAGGAAAGTACTACACCCCAAATCACAGACACAACTGACCGCAGTGGGGGTCGCTGCACTGTACTGAGAAGTCCTGACTGGGAGACACAGGGCTTGAAGATGTGAGGAAAAGGAGTCACCACTTTCAGCGGATCTCGCAACGCACAAGCAAGCACTGAAACAACCATGCCCCTAAACAATAAAAGCTCCACATAAGCAAGAGCCACCAACACACTGCAGGCTGCAGCTAACTATACTGACAGCCAACACCCTGCAGCAGCTGCACTAACTGTATTCACAGCCAATACACTGCAGCTAATCCACTCACAACAGCCTACACTGCAGGCTGCAGTTAACTCCACTCATGCAGTTAACTCCACTCACAGCCTAACTGAAGGCTGCAGCTCCACTCACAGCCTAACTGAAGGCTGCAGCTAACTCCACTCTGGCGGTGCACACATTTAAAAACAAAAATCTTGTCATCCCTTCTTACTGGCACACATGGACCTACTCTTCAGAGTGTGGAACGGGTTTTAACATGTGTGCAAATGTTCTGCAAACAGGTCTTAGTTTATAGTCTCATCCGACAGATACTTGGGGGAGTGGAGTCAGTACTGATGTTAACTCCAGGAAAAAATCCCTAGAACAGGCACTTCGGTGTGGCTCAAACCCAGTTTGTCAGATCATGAGCTCAACACTCTAACCACTAGGCTATCTTGCACCCCCTGCCCCATCCCCAGTAAGTGTTCAAAATCCAGCTTGCCTCCTATCTACCTCCCATCTACCTGCAGTACCTGTGAGGGGGTTTGCCCTACCTGCAGGGACAAGAGCAGACTCACTTCATGGTGTGGGGCTAGGTTTATTTCTGCAGTCAGGTTTCCACTGTAGACAAGCAATATTATTTGTATTTTTAACTATTTTATTTTATAGACACATATTATGTCATAGCATATTCTCTGCGTGAAATTCAGGGCGTTGCCTACCCAGGGAAAAGAGTAGTGTGTCACCACAAGTGCAGTGCCTACCCATTTTTATTTTCCCCCTCGGGATGGTATCTAAAACATGACACCTGTGTGCAGTTTTTTTTCTGTTTTTTTTAAAAAATTTTGTCATCCCTACGCTACACCTATACCTACACTACCTGCAGTAGCTGTGAGGGGGTTTGCCCTGCCTACAGGGAACAGGCCAGACTCACTTCATGGTGTGGGGGTAGGTTTCTGCCAGGTACAGCTGCAGCATATTCCTAGACTACCTGCAATACCTGTGAGGAGATTTTCCCTACAGGAAACAGAGCAGACTCACTTCATGGTGTGGGGGTAGGTCTCTGTCATGTACAGCTGCAGCACATCCTCCACACTGCTGCAGGTTGACAGATGACGAGGAGACACCCCCGTCCTGCACAGTGACAACATCATGATCATAATCATCATAGAACTGGATATTTCTTGCTTGCTTTTCTTTTCAAGTCCCCAATGGATAGCACAGTGGCCTTTGAAACAATACTGGTCTTTGAGACAATACGTCACAGTAACATACACATGACCCATCTCAAAACACAAAGATCTATACCAATTCACATGAGCATCCTTTTCAAAAGGAACACAAGGTGTCACTGCATTGCACACATACACACAAGCACACACAAATATATAATTATTTGATTCAAAAAACGCTTTGGACTTGAAAACAAAAAGTACTGACACCTGCAAACAAATTCATGCCTCTCATAATTTAACTCAAGACTCGCCCAAAACATTGTACACCCCTCTTTCTCTTTGTGCGTGCATTCAGATGCGTTTACATGCATGTTTATACGCAATCATGTGTGTTTGCGTAACTAGGTGCATGGGATAACTAGGTGCATGGGTGTTTATGCATATGCATGTACGTACATGTGGATCAATGAATGTAGGCTGAGTGTATGTGCCAGTCACTTTCTATCTCCCTATCTCATTTCTTATAATTTTTTTTTGTTCTTAAGATTTTTTTTCCGTAAATCATTCTTTTTTGGATTTGCACAAACTTCTTCATATGAATGCTTCACATATTCATCAGATTGTTTTTTTTCCAGATCAAAGTGTGCCACATCATGTGTGTACAGAGTGGAGTCACCATTTTATACAACTAAGGAGGAGGGTAGAAGATAGTTAAGATGTTTACCTGTCAACAAGTAAACTGTGAGGTCTGGGTTTGATTCCCAGCCTCCCCTTTCTTCCCAGTTTGACACAAAAAAACAAACTGAATGCCAAAGTCCTTTGGATCAGACTACAAACCGAGGCCCCATGTGTAAATTCGCAGAACATCTTGCACACACATTAAAATCCCGTTCTTCCTTTGGAAGAGTAGGCCATTGTGTGGTGGTAGGAATGGATTACAAAAAACCCTCCAACTTATGGACATGTTTTCCCTGTGACCAAGATGGTCAGAGATCTTTCAAGATTTGGGTAGTGGCGCTACACGCCAACAAAATGGGTATAATTTATGTTCGGGCAGTAGCTTTACATACTTTCCCATAAAAACTGCCAGCAAATTGCAGTGGTGAGTAGGCTTGCTAGCAGTTCCTTTCTTAACCCTCTCGCACTCAGATTCTCTGAACACAAACTGCCCCTACATTTCCCATTCCATCACAAAATCAGGTCAGGCACACATGCTGGCTGGCCTTTTCCTCCTTCCAAGTACATGCCAGCAGCTATAATTACTTCCAGACATTCAACAGGGTTTTTCCTTTTAGCCTGATAGAGCTTTGACATGTGGTAGCAATAAGTGATGGTCACAGTGTGATGGAAATCAACTGTGAGTAAATCCCGGCAAGGGATTTTGGGGGGGTGGGGGGGGCATTTATTCAATCCAGGCAAATCCCGGTTCGGGACTAAGAGGGTTAACATTGTCCCATACACTGGCAGACATGACTGGCAATCCACCCCACACCCAGTCTTCACCTACCTCTTCACTCTGTCAGCAGGGATGCCCCTGACAACGCAGGACTGGGCGGTGGGGGAGGACTGAGGGGCAATGTGGGGGGTGAGGGACTGCCAGAGGTGCCCCTCCCTCTCTGCCATCAGGGTGTCCATCAAGGTGTCCTGCTCCAGCATGGGGAGGGGCAGGCAGGTGTGCAGGGAGGCCACCTGCACAGGCACCACCAGACACTGGTCACCCCGGGAAACATAGAGCTCTGCTCTGGCTGTAAAACTAGAACATGATCAGCAACTGTTCACCCCAGGAAACATAGCTATTCTGGCTGAAGGCCTGTCCTATAGAACTAGGATAAAGGTGAAACGACCATTAGTATCACTATGACAAACACCATTTAGTATAAATAACTCCAGTGCAGCACACATATTTAACATCAGTTTTCCATATGAGTTCAAAACCTTGTCTTCAGAACATCTGTTTAATTTTTCCTGAGTAAACTTGTTAAACAATGAAAAATGCTGAGAATCGTCACTGCTATCTGGAAATATATCAGCTGTCCTTCCATTAAAGTCTCCACACGTAAGCACTGAAACATCATTATGCAAACAAGAGAGAGAGAGAGAGAGACAGAGACAGAGACAGAGAGACAGAGAGACAGACAGACAGACAGAGACAGAGAGAGATAGGGAGGGACCTTTCTGCCCAGGTAGGAGAAGGCGGTGGTGAGGTCGGCCAGCCCCACAGAGGTGCTCTCCTGTCTGATGGCCAGAGTCATGGTGTCCAGGCAGGCAGCCAACACTGCACTGCTGTGGTATGCTAGCTCACTCTGCCATCAATCAATCAATAAATAAAAAAATAAAAAAATCACAACCACACAGACACAGACTACACACACACACATGCACACACACACATACACACACACACGCATATGCACACACGCACGCAAGCACGCATACACACACACACACACACGGTGTATTGATGAAAATGAGATTTCACACAAACACACACACACAAACACTCTGCTATGTTACTACTACAGTATGTGGCATAACAATAAATGCGCGCACGCACGCACACACACACACACACACACACACACACTCACACACAAACTCTCACATTACACACACACACACACACACAAACACACACACACACACACACACACACACACACACACACACACACACACACACACACACACACATCCACCACAGAAACACACACACACACACAGACTGCAACACAGCCCGAATACAAACCTATCACCCACATTATAGGTCAGGTGGCGGAACGTGCGAGGAGCACCCAGGTTTCTCCACAGGGAGGAGGCCAGGGAGAGGGGCAGGTAGAGGGAGCTGTTGGCACAGCAGTTCCCCACACACAGCGCGCTGTTCACGATCCGCGTGGCTCGCTGCAACACCGTCTGTCAGCAACACACAACAACACAGCCTCATGTCAAATAAAAAAATAAACAAAGCAAAGCAAAGCAAAACTAACCCCCATCGTACATGTTGAAGCTGATAAAAAATACAAGCTGCACTGACTGCTGTGACGGAAAATCCCCCCAGTATGTACTGAAACTGAAGTGTGTGTGTGTGTGTGTGTGTGTGTGTGTGTGTGTGTGTGTGTGTGTGTGTGTGTGTGTGTGTATGCGTGTGTGTGTGTGTGCGTGTGTGTGCGTGCATGTGTGTGTGTGCACATGCATGTGTGTGTGTGTGTGTGTGTGTGTGTGTGTGTGTGTGTGTGTGTGTGTGTGTGTGAGTGTGTGATTATCCAGTACATGTGTGTATAAGTATATAACTGTAAACCTCTAATCACAGCTGAGAAAAACTATTTCTTACATGCCCGACAAAAAAAAAAAGTAAAAAAATTAAACAAAACTCTATAGAACTAAATTTAAAAAAAAACAACAACATAAACAGAACTGTGCAGAACTACATTTCCTAATATCAAACAAAACCTAAACATTGCTGAACCTTGAAATTTTGAATGAGGAACAGAAAAAAACCCCAAACCAAATACCGTCATCCATAGCCAGCCTACTCTTCCAGAAGATGCAGACGGGTTTTATAACATGTCAGAAAGATGTTCTACCTGCACTTGAACACAGGACCTTGGTTTGCACTGCAGTCTGAAGAACTTTTACAGGACTGAAGTCAGTAAAGATGTCAACACCTGGAGTAAAAAAAAAAAAAACCCAAACCCTTGACTGACCACTTTAGCCAAGACCAGAAATCCCACCTCGTTTGCACCCTGATCACGAGCTGCATGCTTTAACAATGAAGACTATCATGCTTGCCCCTCATGAGAAGATGACAACGATAACGGAAAACAGCCAGCAGGCAGATCTGCTGTATAACACGCTTCTGACCTGATCGGGTGTGACAGGAGGGTTGAGGGCACGGTCAGAACGGCCTTCCCTGGAAACTCGTCCTTCAGGTAAGTCAGCACGGTGCTGGCACACCCCCCAAAGCTGTTGTGGCCATCCACCAGCACCTGGAAACCCTGACACACACACACACACACACACTACAGACACCTGCACAACACCTGGAAACCCTGACGCACACGCACGCACGCACGCACAATCATGCAATTGTGGCAAAACTAGCTGTTGATATCCTGAAAGCACTGAGGGAAGGGCTGGCTGCACCTAAGGAAGGAGCAGTTGTAAGGGAGAAAAAGAGAAGGGGGACCTGCAGTTACTACGCAGCCCACACAGCCTGGGGCAGCTCAATTCAAGCCTTGTTTACCTCAGTCATTTCAAAAGCCACACAGCAAACCCTCACTACAGTCAGCAGGGTATGGACAGCGGATCTCACAGTGTACAGGGGTTTAACTCTCTTGCATTCAGATTCTCTGAACACAAACTGCCCCTAGCTTTTGCATTCCATCACGAAATCAGGTCAGGCACACATGCTCGCTGGCCTTTTCCTCCTCCTAAGTACATACCAGCAGCTATAATTACTTCCAGACTCTCAGCAGGGTTTCTACCTCTGGCCTGATAGAGCTTTGACATGTGGTAGCAATTAGTGATGGTCACAGCATGATGGAAATCTACAGTGTGTAAATCCCGGCAAATCCCGGTTCAGGATTAAGGGGGGGGCAATTATTCCATCCCGACAAATCCCGGTACGGGACTAAGAGGGTTAAGTGTCTTCCTCACAAAACTCTGGGTCACTGTCTTTCTTTCGTTTCTTCCTCACTCTGTGATGCATCCAACACAATGATGGTCAACCAGGAAAAATAATGACAGTCACACATCCATCTTTCAACACGATCATCACCATATAGAAAATAACACAAAGCAGCTGACTGGGGATTTGTTACATACACTGCATACTGCCAACTGACTGTCACATAAGAGAGAAAAACAATCAGCATAAAAAAGGCACATATAATATAGAAATTCTTCTGCTGTTACTTGAGCTGAAAAACAACTCTGACAGACTGAAAAAATAGAATGCAACTGAAGTTGGAATTAATTCTGCCTAAAGTAAACCTATTGGCAGGTACATGGCAAGTCTTTGTACAGTTTTTCTCTTTCTTTTTTCTTTTCAAATGGCAGCTGTAAATCTTACCCTATTTACCCCCCCACCCCTAAATAAATCTCCCTGTCATAGACCCAACAGTGGTAGTTCTGTATCCAATGCAGTACAAAAGATCAGCCTTTCTGACAGTAATATACGTTTGCTTTGATTTATTCTCCCCCTAAAAAAAAAAGAAATGATATCCAGCAAATACAAACAAATCTTATTACACTCAAACACTGTGCACATAATCCACACTCCTCCGGATAGTTTTGGAACTTAACAAAGCTTGTTCTAATCTACCTAACACTTCCCCCAAAATCTATAAAACAAAAATATAGCAGTACTATGTTTTGTTTCACCGCAATTTTTGTTAAATGAGACACTCTGAATCCCCCCCCAAAAAGACGACACCACAGTTTCATTCCCAAATTGACATCTTCATCTTCTTTCTCCTTTCTACAATCCAACTGATACGATTTGAAAACTCTTTTCTTCCTAGTTCTCTGTCAGTCAACTTACTTGCATCAAGTCACACTCTTCAGTGAAGAATCGAACCCGGTCTTCCCATTCATCCCAGGCGTCACCGCTCAGGGCCCGCTGCCCAAGGCCAAAGATGTCAAAGGGCTGGTCCTCACTGCCACACAAGTCAAGTGCTTATTTTATCTTATTATTTTTTCATTCTTTTAGACCCAGGATAATGGAATAAACACTCAAATGCTTTTTTACATACAGTCCCTGTGTGTACACAGTTTTGTCAATGTTGTCATTGTGTTCCCACCGGCAAACAATGGCCTACTCTTTCAAAAAGCAGAACAGGATTTAACGTGTGTGCAAGATGTTCTGCGCACGTTCGCACACGGGGCCTCGGTTTATAGTCTCATCCAAAGGACTTTTGGGGAGAGAGGAGTCAGCACTGACGTTAACTCCAGGGGAAAATATCCCTTTCAACAGGCTGCAAACCTGGGTCATCAAATTGCGAGCGCAGTTCTGACCACTAGGCTATCCCACATGGGCACCCACTGAAGGTCTTAGCTGCCTTCCCACAGCCCTTGTGTGGTCTGAAGCAACCCCACAGCTGTGAACTGCACTAAACACTGCTCACAGCACTCTCTTCACTGTGTCACTCTCTCCACACCCAGCCACGTTCACTGTTGACAGCACCTCAATTACACTTACACTTCATTAGCCGTAAAAAATTCACATGCGCCAAGTTGTAGCTTTCAACTGAAACAAGTGTGCATGCAGCAGCAGATTTCTCTGCGTGAAATTCAGGTTGCTCTCCCTGGGGAGAGCGCGTTGCCACAAGTGCAGCTCCTACCCATTTTTTTTTTTCTTTTTCCTGCATGCAACCGTATTTGTTTCCCTATCAGAGTGGCTTTTTTCTACAAAATTTTGCCAGGGTCAACCCCCTTGTTGCCGTGAGTTCCTTTACGTGCGCTTAATAGTGATGTGTAACACACAGGACCTCAGTTTATCGTCTCATCCGAAAAACTAGCGCCCAGACCACCACTCAGGGTCTAATGGATGGGGAAAAAGTTTTGGGCCCGAATGGGGAAAGAACCACTGCACACTCCGACCTGGACTTTTTGCTTTCTAGGCAAGGCGCTTTACCACTTAGACCACCGACCCCTGTGCAGGATGGAGGACTACTCACCTGTTGAGAATGAAGTCCTGCAGCACCTGGATGCTGCGGGGGTGATAGTGGACAGTCAGGTAGTCAGACCACACCTTCACTGCCTCGTCCAGGTTGTAGTACCGCTTTCCAAACACAACTTGCTCCCCAGCGCTCTCTGCACCTGCATTGGATAAAAAAAAGGTTATATATAATGGTGGTTTTTTTGTGTTCATTTTCTCTTGGAAAAAAAGTTCAACTTGCCTTTGTGTACCAGAGTGAAAGAAAACATCTATAGGTGACAGAGTGCCCCTCAGAATATACCCCTGCTTCCCTAAACCCTCCCTACACCCCCCCCCCCCCCAAACCCCCCCCCCCTCCCCCCTCCCTAAACCCAACAAACCAACCAAACAACTCCCCAAACCAACAAAACCTCCCAAATAGATGATTCTGTCAAAAAAATAATCACCCAGTCAGCTGATCAATCAGACAGTACACGTGAAGCCAAAAAGTTTGGATGGGAAAATTCTAACCAGGAACAGCTTTTCACAACAACAGGATATAAGAAGAGACTTGCCTCCCTCACATAACAAAAGTAAAGCACAGCAAAGGAAATGAAGTCCTCACATTCATTGTTCCAGTGAAGGAATTCACCCAGAAATCATACTGACTTCTAAAGCAGCAACACCAACAATTCATGGCCTTGTGGATGGGGGGGAAAAGTCTGGCTTTGGGCAGGATTCAAATCTGGGGGCAGTGTGGTTAGTGTGTCGTGCTCATGATTTGATGGCTTGGGATCAAGCCCATGTTCAAGCAACTCCCTGTTCATGGGTTTTTCCCTCCCCTGTGAGTTAACATCAGTGCTGACTCCACACCCCTGGAAGTCCTTGGGTGAGACTACAAACTGAGGCTCTGTGTGCAAACGCATGCAGAACATCTTCCACACATGGTAAAACCCATTCTGCCTTTTGAATGAGGCTATTCATGGCAGAAAGGATGACAAACTATATATATTAAAAAAAAAACCCACATGCATGCTGGTGTTGTGTTTAGACATTCCCCCCCTCCCCCCCTCAACATTAATAGTAGGCAAAAACAAAAAATTGCATGCATACACAAAAATGTTACCACTGGTGAAACCTGCAGCTCCAGCCAAGGAACAAACCCCCCCCCCAAACACACCCCAACCCAAAATGCCCCCAACCTCTTGCTTTGTATGTGAGGCTTCATATATACAGACCACTAGATTACCAAGCTGGACATTCTGAAGGCAGAGACAGTGGTTCGGTAGGGATGGGATAGCTCAGTGGTCAGAGTGCTAGCTTTCTCCCAGCCAGGTTAAGCAGCGTTGAGCATGGCTGCCATTTGGATGGGTGACTATTTGCACGCCTTGGCTACAGTACAGTTCCCCGAACTGTAAATGGGTACCTGACCTCTTCAGGGTCAGGAAAGGTAAAGCAGCGAGGGAGAGGAGATGGGCGCGCCCTCAACATGCTGGCTCCTAGAGAAGCCGAGGTTTTATCTCGCTCCCCTATGAGCACAAAGGTTATGGACCACCTTTACCTTACCTTTTAAAAGCTCACCAGTTACTGTGCTTCCCTGAGGCTCACATACCTGGTTTGTCCTGCCCCTCTCCAGTCTGGCATGGCTCTCCCCCTCCACTGTCTCCTTTGATGTCCTCCCCCTCCCAACTCTTCTGCATACACACACAGACACAGACACACACACATACAATCATTTTGAAAGTTCATGGTATCACAAGTCTCAAGTTCATGCCTGACCTCCACAACACTCCCAACTGGGAAAGGATTATACTTAAGGGCAAGAAGAACATATCAATACATACCTTCACAAAGACAAACAGGAAAAACTTCAGCAAACTAAAGGCTAAAAACCACATTAATACTTACTTAGATACAAACATTCTCTCTCTCTCTCTCTGATGGCAAAATTTACAAAACTGCATACACATGTGGACTGGATGTAAAAAAGCATGTGAGTGCTTATTCCATTATCCTTGAAATAAAAGAATTTTAAAAATCTCACAAACACACACACTTCTCATTTTGATATTTGGCCCAGCATATGGCCACAGTGTGCACTTGCCCCTTACCTCTGCTCTATCCAAATCTTCCAGAAATGGGTTCCTAGGGCCACAGTCAGATTTGTGAAGAGTTACATCCCCTGACCTGTTTCAGGGCAAAAATCAATACAGCAGTCTGAGTGTTTGGTCACTCATCGCATTGCTAACAATGGAGGATGGGTCTCTGTGATCGGGGACATGGTGGTTTCCCCACAGGAGAATATGATGCCACACCACACACACACACACACACCACACACACACACACACACACACACACACACACACACACACACACGCACACACACACACACACACACACACCTACACACACACACACACACACACACACACACACACACACACACACACACACCACACACACACACACACACACACACACACACACACACACACACACAACACACCAGGTACATAGCAGTATGATGGAAGAAATAATAGTTATATTTGTGGGCTTGCATATCCACACACACACACACACACACACACACAAACACACACACACACACACACACCGGGTACATAGCTAGTTTGGTGGAAGAAATGATAATTACATTTGTGGCTTGCATATATATCCACACATACACACACACACTCACAAACATACCCCCCCCCCCCCCCCCCCCCCCCCAAAACTGTGGTTTTTACGAGACACAGAGGAGGTGCGTGCGTAATATTTCATACACTTGTTCCACTACAAATCCACCATATTCCCCTGTGGGGATGCTGGGGACTCTTTCAGTATAAAGAGCATCTCAACCTTCTTGAAATTCTGTGCCACAAATTTCCCCTTTTCTATTACTCCCTTTCTGCCTTTTTCATTACCACTCTAACCTCTACCTCTCTCTTGCTTATTTTATTTCTACCCACCCTATTGCTCTGCCTTTAAAAAAAAAAAAAAAAAAAGCAAATCTGAAATTCTTTCTTATGAACTTTCTGGTGAGCTGCCTCGAAGTTGGAAAGTATTAGCTGAGGTCAGTGGGACCTCCTGCTGAGTTACAAGCACAGGAGACCAGGCACAAAGCATTCTAACTAATATGGCACCATATATATTGCTTAACAAGCCTACCCACAGCAAGTGCCAGGATATTCCAACAAAAAGAAAAAAAGAAAGACTTTTTGATTTACTGCATGATTTTTCAGCAATATGTTAAGTTAGCTGATCTTTTACTTGGTGAGAACTGTGACATAAATTGGCAGATAAACCATCAAAATGAAGAACACGCACTAATCTTCAGGTCAAAGTATGATAACAACATAAGTATTACACAATTTATCAATCATTTTTCCAAGTTGAAGCATAATGATGACACAGTAAAGGCATTACAAAACTCAGCATCTCTCATTATCAAGAATATGAAGAAGCATCCCACTAGCCTTAGGCAGTGAGAATTTTCATTTAACCATGTTGCTATTCCGTTATTTGAGATTTCCTCAATTTGCACTATTGTCTCACTGTGTCTGCACTTTGCACAGAGAACACACACACACACACACACACACACACACACACACACACACACACACACACACACACACATATAAAATCCCTCTCTGTCTGTTTCCCTTTGTCCGTCTCTATCCCTGTTCCTTCCCCCTCATAACATGCATGCACACATGCACGCATGCACACACACACACACACACATATACATACACACACACACACACACACGCATGCACACACGCACTATACTTTAGAACTGTAAATCAAGTTCTGTCAGTCACCATTTCACTTCTTCCTCTTTGGCGTCACTGTACAGGGTGCCATCCTTCCGCAATGAACTCAGGCTCCCTTTCAGGTCCAGAGCAACAAGACGGGGAGTGAACGTCACATCACCCTAACAACAGACGACAAAGCAAAAGTATTATTACTTTTGAAGAGCAGCAAAGGCTTCTCATACCCAAAATAAAAACAGTAAAATGATTAGTTTTATACTCCTGCTCAGAGCAGCATTAAGAGCTTACAACAAGTACAGCAACAGCAAATACAACAAGCACTGAAGCACTGATCTGAAATTATGAAGTATGAACAGCCTGGCACTAATCTGTAGTATTTACAACACATTTCTCAAAGTGGCAGCATGGTATGATATGAAAAAAAGATGTAATCTGTACAAAAGCTTAAATCATGTATAAAATGCATGTTGTTGGAGAACAGAAAATCAAATCCTTACCCATGATGTTGGAGAAAAGAAAATCAAACCCAACAACAATTTTTGGACTATGCCATTCTAATTTTTTGTTTTTTTGTTGCTTTTTTTTTTTTTTTTTTTTGAAGTTAGGAACACAGTCTCCAGTAGAATTTAATGGCTACTTCCATTCACCATCAACACTTCTTCAATCATAAAACTTCAGACTCATTTTAGCCCAGTATCGGCAATTGCCTTCCAATGGCTATTCCAGCTACATGGGGAGGGAGAGAGAGAGAGAGAGAGAGAGAGAGAGAGAGAGAGAGAGAGAGAGAGAGAGAGAGAGAGAGAGAGAGAGAGAGAGAGAGAGAGAGAGACAGAGACAGAGACAGAGAGAGACAGAGAGAGACAGAGACAGAGAGACAGAGAGACACAGACAGAGACACAGAGAGAGAGAGAGGGGGTCTGCTGCATGGGTAACAGCTTGCCTTTCATACTTACTTACCCAGGCTATGTGCTCTAGACTAGAGTGCAACTCCATCGTCTTCAGAGACTGACAGATGCCTGCCTACTGTTATGCACTCTGATGAGAAGAAATGTCAGATGCTTTGACCTGCCTTTTCTGGGTTGTAGGGATCCATCCTTTGCTGTTTTGACCATAAGAGCTTGTTTCAAGTGCGACCTACCTTGAGAGTCTGTCCTTCTCGGAACAACACATCGTGGTTGACTTCTTTCGGGGAAAGGGTTGCAGTATCTTGGGGTCATAAATGAATGATGATTCCTGCACACACAAATATCCACATGAAGCGTCCATATAATTTATCTGTGAACATATTTGTCTAAATCATTTTCTCATTCTCTGTACATGTACTTGTCATATAAGTGATTTAAGTCATAACGTTATTCATCTCACTATAGTATTCTCAGTGTGATTTTCATTTAATTTGTACTTAATGGACTGACTCCAAGTCACTGAGGGTGAGGATTTTTATAACTACCAGGAACTAATACTTGTGCCGATCTACCAGTGCTTGTGTATTACTGTGTATCAGTACTATTACTGTTGGTGCATGCAGTTTTAAATTTTAAAAAAATCTGACATTGTGATAATTTACATCCATATCACTAGTATCAATGGTTAGTTGTAGAAGTATGGGTAAAATCCAGCATGTACCTGGATACAAAAAGTTTTGTAACAGCAAAGTCAACCAGCAAGCACAAGAACAAGGTTACTCTGTACAAGCACTGGTTACTCTGTACAAGTACTGGTTACTCTGTACAAGCACTGGTTACTCTGTACAAGCACTGGTTACTCTGTACAAGCACTGGCTACTCTGTACAAGCACTGGCTACTCTGTACAAGCACTGGTTACTCTGTACAAGCACAGGTTACTCTGTACAAGCACTGGTTACTCTGTTTAATAAAAGAGGTAGACTGCCCGGAGGAAACTATTTTTAGACAGCAGAGCAATGCTCATGGATGCACTCTTGATCTAGTTTCATGTTTTTAAAATGTTATGCATGTAAACATTAATTATTTAAGACATATGCTATAAGCTATAAGAAAGGGACATAAGACAAGCAGCCTTCTATCATTTGTGCATGATCATCTTTTCAAGGAGCTAACATAGGGGGATAAACACACACACACAGTGAAACACACACACACAGTGACACACACACACACACAGAGTGACACACACAGAGTGACACACACACATACACAGTGACATACAGAGACACACACAAACACAATCCAATCCAATAGGGTGACTGAGGTCTCTTCCCTCCATTCCACTTTCCAGGTGAAACTTTAAAATTGATGAGCGCACACACTCGCTACTACACTAGGCCTACTTAAAAAAAGTCTCTCACACATTCACACGGGGGCTGGATGAGAAAAAGTACATGAGTGCTTATTTTATTATCCTCGATATAAAAGAATAAAATAAATAAATAAATAAACAGTTGGGTCAAAGTGTGATGGAGCTAGTAAAACCTTTATAAGATGTAGCATCAGCAGCCTTGACAGAGCATGACGAAGACTAACTTGACAGAGCATGACGAAGACTAACTACAATTTCAAGAATCAAATCAAACACAGTTCTTGAAACTTAAGAGTTAGACCCTACAGAAGAAATAACTTTATGAATGGATCTCTTCTCTAACTGAAACTAGAAAACGTATCAAAACCGATAGAAATGATTGCCAATACCTGAATATTCCACCAGTGTGCTCCGGTGAAATTTGCATAATGACCTAGTTGTAAAGTGACAATTTCTCTTCCTGTCATAATGAAAATAGTAATATACAGTTCTCGATCAGTATAATATATGTCTCTGTCTAAGTTTCTTGAATCAGAACAACCATCAGAGCAACCATGCTTGTGTCGCCATATTGTTTAGGATAAATGTGATACGTTTTCTAATTGGT
>CM060334.1:10729978-10747478 GCA_030674155.1 Stramonita haemastoma
GACATGACATGACATAACAAAAATGCAATTGTAAATCAGTGTTTTAGAAAATTGAGTGCAGTTGTTCTGTCTCAACAATAAACAAACCTTTTCTCATGATGTAACATTTGATTCTTATCCAAGCCAGTGATATTCAAAGATGGCTGTGGGTTGTTATTATGCCAGTGGTTATATCAGCAAAGTTATCTTACATGCAAAATTATCTTACCTGTTGTTGTATGTCTTCTGCTTGTATTGCTTCTATGTGATTGATATAGTGGTTGATAGACTGAATGATTGATTGGTTGGTTGGTTGGTTGATTGATATATTCATTCATTTTGCAGTCAAGCAGTATTGAACAACCAAAAGTAGAACTTTGTGTAATGACTGTGTGTGTCTTTGGCTGCGTCCAAAGTGAAAGAACGCGCTTGATGCTAGTGAAAGCAATGTGCCATGGCTGACCGGAACTTGTGATGTCGACTGAAGACTGGAAGACATTCAGTTAAGGAACAGCATCCTAGAGGACCTGTTCTGCAGCTTAAGAAGAAGCCTTGTATTTATCATGTTAGCGTTTGGGTTCACATGTGTGTAAAATGGAACCAGTTAGTCATTCCTGGTTTTCATATCACCCTGAGGCTGATCTTTCAAATATACCATGAGAACAAAGGGCAGTGTCATGTTAGTCAGATTGACCAATACTGAAATAGTAACAAGGGAACGTTAGACAGGCAGACAGTGCTGTGGAACCAACCAGTGTTTTTAACTCTGACAGCACCTACAGGACATCAGCTTATGTGCTTCTTTTATACTGAGTGACTGTCTCCATGTGAGATGTACATAATTGTTAAAAACTGTTCTGAAATGGGTAGCTTGTAACTTTCCTTCCAAAATGTAGATAGAAATCCTCCCCCAAGGTCATACAGCAGCCACCTAAATGGTAGGTAAGGACTGCTGCATACGCAAAAATCTCACCATCTGTGAACCTTGGAGCTTTAGCTAATGAACGGAATCAAAACAAAAAGAAACGCACATTTTACAAATGACTTTCCCCCCCTCTAACTGGCACAGGGAGTACACTGAATAAGTCATCAGTTGTATCTTCCTGTGCCAAGGAATAAATCCAGTGAAGAAGGAAAGCCTGCCTGACTTGTTTGCTATAACGGGACTGTTTTAGAAAAGCAGGTGTGAAGTGTACTTGTGGCAAGGAGGTTGGGTTAAAAAAAAAAAATTCTGTTATCTTAGCAATTTGTTTGATAATCAGCTAGTGAGAGAGGTTTTTGTTATGTTTGTATGTTGTTTTTAGCTTAGGTTTGGTTTGAAGTTATAATCAATATTGCATTGCAGTATCTCTGTGGGTGTGGGTGTGCATGCATGAGTGTGTGTACATGTCTGCGTGCATGTGTACGGGCACACACACGTACGCACAAAGAGATGAATATGTACACATGCATTCTATGCTTGTGTGTGTGTGTGCTGTGTTAAAAAGTTAAAAAGTTAAAGTCTGTCCCGAGCCTTAAGGCTCATCAGGCCGGTGCTTATCCCGGTTTCTGTGGCGTTAAGCGACTGAGAGTCATAGACTCCCCCCTGGATAGGACGCCAGTCTATCGCAGGGTTAACCCCCAACACAAGGTTGGTACCCCTTTTACACCTGGGTGGGGTGAGAAAATAGCCGTAAAGTGCCTTTTCCAAGGGCACAACGCCATAGCCGAAAGCTGGGATCGAACCCACAACCTTTAGATTACGAGTCCAACGCCCTAACCACTAGACTACTGCGGCGGCTGTGTTAACCTGTGAAATACATTACTGTGTTTCAGTGGAAGTGGTGGTGCGAGGCCCAGTGAGTATTTGTTTCCCTGTTTGACCGACCACAGCGTCCCTGTGTTCATGTCTGTCAGTGTATTCTCTTCCTCCTCCCTCCTGCCTGAAACCCATCTTTTAGCGTCACAAAATCGTTTGCTTTGTTTTTCTTCATAAAGGTAAATGTAAAGGTGTCCCATAACCTAGGCGGTCGTAGGGGAGCCAAGCATCAGAGACCTCAGCTTCTCTAGGGGCCAGCATATTGAGAGAGAGAGAGAGAGAGAGAGAGAGAGAGAGAGAGAGAGAGAGAGAGAGAGAGAGAGAGAGAGAGAGAGAGAGAGAGAGAGAGAGAGAGTGTGTGTGTGTGTGTGTGTGTGTGTGTGTGTGTGTGTGTGTGTGTGTGTGTGTGTGTGTGTGTGTGAGAGTGTGTGTGTGTGTGTGTGTGTGTGTGTGTGTGTGTGTGTGTGTGTGTGTGTGTGTGTGTGTGTGTGAAATTTTATGCATGTAGACGCATGTGAGTGTTTCATGACATATTTTTGTTTGAGTTTTTTGTCTACTGCATTGTATTGCATAGTGTCTTCAGTCACTGCACCATTTGTCTGTGTAACTAATATTCTGGCTACCTTCCCTGGGGAAAGTGTATCACCATCAACAGTGCCACCCATTCTTATGACAACAAAACCAAACAGTCACTGTCATCATATGTATTTGTTTCCCTATGAAAGTAGCTTTTTGTCGACATGTATATATTTTTAGGGACAGCTCTCTTGTTGTCATGGGTTCTTACATGCACAGAAAGCATGTGGTGCACTGCACCTGTTTATTGTTTCATTGGAAAAACTAGCACCCAAACCACCACTCAAGGTCTGGTGGATGAGGGAAAAGTTGAGGTGCAAATGGGGAGATAACTGGCACTTCTTGCTTTGTGTGCAGGTGTGCTGCTTCTAGACCTCTGATCCATTTAGACCTCTGATCCATTTAGACCTCTGATCCATTTAGACCTCTGATCCATTTAGACCTCTGATCCATTTAGACCTCTGATCCATTTAGACCTCTGATCCATTTAGACCTCTGATCCATTTAGACCTCTGATCCATTTAGACCTCTGATCCATTTAGACCTCTGATCCATTTAGACCTCTGATCCATTTAGACCTCTGATCCATTTAGACCTCTGATTCATTTAGACCACTGATCCATTTCGATCCATTTAGACCTCTGATCCATTTAGATCTCTGATCCATTTAGATCTCTGATCCATTTAGACCACTGATCCATTTCGATCCATTTAGACCTCTGATCCAAAAGAAAGTAGTAGTGTCATAGAAACTTCTATTGATTGATTTTGCCGTGGGTGTTTTGTAGAGTGGTGCATGTTGAAGAGGGCTCCTGACTATCTGTCTGTCTGTCTGTCTGTCTGTCTGTCTGTCTGTCTGTCTGTGTACAGGTGGATGCAAAGACAGGCATGGTGATCAACCTGACAGACCTCAAACTGTACATCAATGTAAGTCATGCCTCATCACAGCATGCCTCATGTCTTCCACTGCATGCCTCATACCTTCCACTGCATGCCTCATGTCTTCCACTTCTTCAGTAAAAAGAAAAACAACAACAAACCCACATAACCAATTGTAGGGGGGATGGGATAGCCTAGTGGTTAGAACATTGCGCTCACAATTTGACGACCCGGGTTCGATTCTCGTTCAAGGGTTTTTTCCTCTGGAGGTAACATCAGTGCTGACTCCACTCCCCTCAAAAGTCCTTCAGATGAGACTATAAACCAAGGCCCCGTGTGCAAATGCACACAGAAATCTTGCACACATGTTTAATCCTGTTCCGCTTTTTGTAAGAGTAGGCCATTGTGTGCTGGTGGGAACAGATGACAAGATTTACAAAACTGCATACACATGGGGACTGGGATGTAAAAAAGCACATGAGTGCTTATTCCATTATCTTTGATAGAAAAGAATAAATATAAAAGAACAAATTAAAAAAAATAATAATAAACACGCACACACACACACAGAGCCATAATATAGTATGTGTTTGTAAGCATGCATGCATCATATGTGTGTGTGTATGTGCACACTGGTCAGTGTCTGTATGTCAGTGTGTGCTGTGTGGTGATGAATGATCTGTTGATCTGTATGTAAGGTGATAAATGCTCTGTTGATCTGTATGTGAGGTGATAATGCTCTGTTGATCTGTATGTGAGGTGATGATGATCTGTTGATCTGTATGTGAGGTGATGTTGATCTGTTGATCTGTATGTGAGGTGATAAATGCTCTGTTGATCTGTATGTGAGGTGATGAATGCTCTGTTGATCTGTGAGGTGATGATGCTCTGTTGATCTGTATGTGAGGTGATAAATGCTCTGTTGATCTGTGAGGTGATGAATGCTCTGTTGATCTGTATGTGAGGTGATAATGCTCTGTTGATCTGTATGTGAGGTGATGAATGCTCTGTTGATCTGTGAGGTGATAATGCTCTGTTGATCTGTATGTGAGGTGATGATGACTGTGATTGTGAGGTGATAATCTCTGTTGATCTGTATGTGAGGTGATAATGCTCTGTGTTGTATAGATGATAGATATGTGAGGTGATGAATGCTCTGTTGATCTGTATGTGAGATGATAATGATCTGTATGTGAGGTGATGAATGCTCTGTTGATCTGTATGTGAGGTATGATGCTATGTGATCTGTATGTGAGGTGATGAATGCTCTGTTGATCTGTATGTGAGGTGATAATGCTCTGTTGATCTGTATGTGAGGTGATGAATGCTCTGTTGATCTGTATGTGAGGTGATAATGCTCTGTTTGATTGTAATGTGTGATGTGATGAGAATGCTCTGTTGATCTTATTAGTATGTAGGTGATGAATGTCTGTTGATCTGATGTGAGAGGGTGATGATAATGCTCTGTTTGATCTGTATGTGAGGTGATGAATGCTCTGTTGATACTGTATGATGAGGTGATGATGCTCTGTTGATCTGTGTGAGGTGATGAATGCTCTGTTGATCTGTATGTGAGTGTGATGAATGCATCTGTTGATCTGTATGTGAGGTGATGATGATGTGATGTGGGTTGCTCTGTTGATCTGTATGTGAGGTGATGAATGCTCTGTTGATCTGTATGTGAGGTGATGAATGCTCTTGATCTTGAGTATGAATGCTTGTTGATCTGTATGTGAGGTGATAATGCTCTGTTGATCTGTAGATGAAGTCTGTTGATGTGAGTGATAATGCTCTGTTGATCTGTATGTGAGGTGATGAATGCTCTGTTGATCTGTATGGAGGTGATGAATGCTCTGTTGATCTGTGTAGGTGGTGAGATGCTCTGTTGATCTGTATGTGAGGTGATGAATGCTCTGTTGATCTGTATGTGAGGTGATGAATGCTCTGTTGATCTTGTGAGGTGATGAATGCTCTGTTGATCTGTATGTGAGGTGATGAATGCTCTGTTGATCTGTGAGGTGATAATGCTCTGTTGATCTGTATGTGAGGTGATAATGCTCTGTTGATCTGTATGTGAGGTGATGAATGCTCTGTTGATCTGTATTGTGAGGTGATGAATGCTCTGTTGATCTGTATGTGAGGTGATAATGCTCTGTTGATCTGTATGTGAGGTGATAATGCTCTGTTGATCTGTATGTGAGGTGATAATGCTCTGTTGATCTGTATGAGAATTGATGAATGCTCTGTTGATCTGTGAGGTGATAATGCTGTGTTGATCTGTATGTCAGTGTGTGCTGTGAGGTGATAATGCTCTGTTGATCTGTATGTGAGGTGATAATGCTCTGTTGATCTGTATGTCAGTGTGTGCTGTGGGGTGATGAATGCTCTGTTGATCTGTATGTCAGTGTGTGCTGTGAGGTGATGAATGCTCTGTTGATCTGTATGTCAGTGTGTGCTGTGAGGTGATAATGCTCTGTTGATCTGTATGTCAGTGTGTGCTGTGAGGTGATGAATGCTCTGTTGATCTGTATGTGAGGTGATAATGCTCTGTTGATCTGTATGTGAGGTGATAATGCTCTGTTGATCTGTATGTCACTGGACCAGGAGGCCATCATGTCTGTACTGGACCACAAGAATATTGACAAGGATGTGCCTTACTTCAAAGATGTCGTCAGGTATTTTGGTGTTTGCTCTTTGTAGTGAGTGTGTGTGTGTGTGTGTGTGTGTGTGTGTGTGTGTGTGTGTGTGTGTGTGTGTGTGTGTGTGTTTATTTTATTCTTAAAAATTTATTTTATTCTTTTATATCGAGGATAATGGAATAAGTGCTCATGCGCTTTTTTTTTTTTTTTTTAACATCCAGTCCCTGTGTGTATGCAGTTTTGTAAATCTTGTCATCTGTTTCCACTGCCACACAATGGCCTACTCTTTTGAAAAGCGGAATAGGATATAACATGTGTGCAATATGTTCTGTGTGCGTTTGCACATGGGGCCTTGGTTTATAGTCTCATCTGAAGGACTTGTGTGTGTGTGTGTGTGTGTGTGTGTGTGTGTGTGTGTGTGTGTGTGTGTGTGTGCGCATGTGCATGTGCATGTGCATGTGGGCATGCATTTGTGCGTGTGTTTGTGTGTATCTGTTACAAGGATTGTGTTTTAGTGATTACTGCACTCTTTAAACAGCAGCTGCTGCACAGTAATAAACTTTGTGTATTTTTGTAAACAGCAATGAATGTGTTAATCAATATACATGTACAATGCAATTTTTAAAGTATATGAACATTGATGTGCCCAGATAGTGCACTCATGTAAGCGTTGTAATCAAACAAAATTAATGCTTGTTTATCATAACTTCAGAGGGACATGCAAATTAATGTTACATGTAAATTAATTTTTTTTCGTGGATACACTTTAGCTAATGTTTCTGTGTCCTATGCAAAAAGTGTTGCACAATCATACTTGTGCTATCTCTGCTACCATGCCAATGGGTATGGAGATTTCTGTGTTGTGTGGAACTGCACATTCATTTGATTTATACATCCAATAACTTGCAGTGTTCATCCAACAATAGAAACACAGTGGTACAGCCAAGGTGTAGCAGCCATCATGTAGAATGTGTCACGTTGCTATGCAAGCTGTTCTTTATGAGTTCTCCGCCTGTTTACAGCCCTTTATTTTTATTATTTTTTATTTATTCTTTTATATCGAGGATAATGGAATAAGCACTCGTGTGCTTTTTTTTCATCCAGTCCCCGTGTGTGTGCAGTTATTAAAAATATTGTCATCTGTTCCCACCGGCACACAATGGCCTACTCTTACAAAAAGTGGAACAGGGTTTAACATGTGCCATGAGCAAATGGCAGGATAATAGTAGAGATGTAGGTCAGTGTAATGTATCTGTCTGAACAGCAAGAGCTCCTATGTTGGAGTTCTGTTGGAAACTCCACTCTTTTTCTCTGCCCACAAGTGCAGGGCTAGCGCTCTGGGTGCTAGCTAGTCCTTGGCTATAACAAGAAACGGAGGTTCAGTGAAAATCAATGTATCACATGTAAAATAACCCTCAACAGGAGGAGCATTGTCTCTGACAAAATTGTTCAGGGAAAGCACTCTTAACAGGCCATTTTTGCTGGTGGGGGAAAAGGATAACAAAATTGAAAAAAAACGCAGCATACACACTGTGTTGTGAAAACATCACTCCCTAAGTTAGAATGCAGTTACCTTAATGGTGGTTAGACAGCCACGTATAAAAAAAATCTCGCCATTGGTGAACCTTGAAGCTCTAGCTGAGGAAATAGGAAGAAGAGATGAAGGTGGGAAAAAACACCACCACCACAAGTTTGTGGCATCGCAGCATACTGCATAGTGATGCATTCTTTCTGGGGAGAGCAGGCCAAGTTCACAAGGAGAAGTCTGTCAGGATTGTTTGATTATGCTACACACTACAGAAGCATAGTGATGGATCAGCTAGAAAATGCACATGACTGTGTTGTAGTTGTATGTATAAATATGTGTATGCTACACAATTCAGAAACATAGTGATGAATCAGCTAGAAAATACAAAAATGCCCTAAGCGTATGTATAAATTTTATGTCCAGACCTTGTTTTTTTTTGTTTTCAGCACGACAGAAAACGTGGCGGTGTTTATCTGGGACAGCATGGCTAAACGTCTGCCTGCTGGCATGCTGTACGAGATCAAAGTGCACGAGACTGACAAGAATGTCATTTTCTATCGGGAGAGACAGCTTGACTGCGGCAGCAGTAGCTCTTTGTTCTGCTGCAACTGTTACCTTTGAATGAAGCAGAGTAGTGTTCTTCATGTGTAATTTATGACACTGTCTAATTTAAAAAAGACGACAAAAATTGTGGTTTTATTTGGGATGGCAGGTTGCTGTGTTGTGTTACTGTGTTTTGTTTTGCCCAAACATAGATACTTGGAATTAAGAGATACAAACATGAGGTATTTCATGTTAACATAGAAGCTTGTTTTTTCAAGATAACAACAAAACAGTGTTCACTAGTCTTTGTTTTAAAAGATCATGGCGTTATAGCTATGTATAGTAAAGGAGAAGATGTGCATGCTGTATGTCAGTGACAACAGATGACTGGAGATTTTGTGCCTCCTCAGCTCCAGCTCTGAGGTTCACCAGTGGTGAGATTTGGCATATGCACCAGTTTACAATATGGTCATAATGTGCTGGTATGTTTTAAGGAAATGGGATACTTGTATACTGGAAACTGATAAAGTATTATGTGCATTTGTGAGTTAGAAAATGTTCATAAAAAAAACACTTGTAAGCTGCATGTTAACCGTAACTATACACCCATTGGTCCCTACAAAAATCTTTCAGCAGCTTGACAAATGAGAAGTGGTAATGTAATAGACTTGTTTGGTGATATGAGACATCAGAATTTAAAAATAAGATTTGAAACTCAGTTTTCAGAAAACAACTTGTAGCATAACTCTCGGAGGATGGCTGTCCACTATAGCGGATCAGTGTAAAGCAACGGTTTTGGATGGCCGTTCACTATAGCGGATTTGCTGTTTGCAGATTTTTCATGCGGCAGCCGCATGATACTATGACTAGTGCAGCTTAACATAGCTTTGTGAGCCTATCCAAGGTCAAATACAGAGCATTGTTGGGTGATTCCGTGTGTTCTGAACTCTTTGCGGTTGCAGAGAGTAGCTGACACAGAGTAGCAACAGAGTACAAAATTCGGAGTATTTTCTTCATGCTAGTCAAAGTTCAAGTATTAAAGTGAGAGCTTCAGTCTTTCGATATGTACTAACCCAGCATGTTATTTGTAAGCTCAGAAAATTTCATTTTCTTAGTATGTGTTTTTGTAATTTTTATAATTTTTTTTTTTACTAACCATTACAAATGGGCCATCTGTGCGGAAAAGCAAGGGAGAGAACTTGCCGTCTTGAGTGAGTTAAAGGGAATAACATTTGACAGTTTTCTTCTTAATCAAGATAGTTTATTAACTTTTTTGTAACTGAGCAGATAATTAACACTACATACTTGTCTGTTCAATAGACAATAGCTTATGATAGTAAAATCGCATACTGGACTGGTAGGAGAGCTTTGCACAAGAGTCGTTTGCATGTTTAAAGATAACAAACACAAAACTTTGTTTGTTTGAAGATGTTACCGAGTGATGATATGATATTTGTTTAAAAGTATAGAGCTGTAGTTATTAACTTTTTTCCTTGCATTTAAGTTGCTTTTTAACTCATTTTTCTGTTTTTTATGATGCTGATTTTTGAAAATAATTCCAGTAGATTGTGTGAGGTTGTATTTGCTTCTTTTAGCAAATAATTATTCAGTATGGAGCCAAGGAATGCATATTTTACTTATTGAGCTTTTTCAAAAAGTGGTTGTAAAGGTATTAAGCTTTTGTTTTTGAAATCCAATTTCTTGTTTGATGAATTGGATTATTTTAGTAAAATGTATGAACAATTATTTTGAATGTGTGTGTGTGTGTTTGCGTGTGTGCGCGCGTGCTTGCGTGCGTGCATGTGAGAGAGCTAGAGATCTTTTATATTGAGGATAATGGAATAAGCATTGATGTGCTTTTTTCCATCCAGTCCCCGTGTATGCAGTTTTGTAAATATTGTCATCTGTTCCCACCGGCACACAGTGTGTGTGTGTGTGTGTGTGTGTGTGTGTGTGTGTGTGTGTGTGTGTGTGTGTGTGAGTGCTTGCATATATATGTTTTTGCCTGTATTTATTTGCATTTAGATGCATGTAAAGTGTAGATTTTGAAGAAAAAAAAGTTGATTGCATACCTTGAAAAAATGACCACCTGTCCAAGTGATGACTATAAAAGGTAAGGCAAAAGTGTTCCCATAACCTATGCAGTTATGGGGGAGAAGGTGTTAGATTCATCAACTCCTCCAGGGGCCAGCATATTGCCGACAGCGCCCATCTTCTCTCCCATGCTGCTTTCCCTTCGCCGACCCTAAAGAGGGCAGGTACCCATTTACAGCTGGGTGAACTGGGGGACTGTACTGATGCGCAAACGGTCACCCATCCAAGAGGGGACCACACTCAGTGCTGCTTAACCTTAGCTTGGGGAGAGTGAGTGCTCTGACTACCAACTACAACAAGAGTTAAAAAGAGATTTTTGTTGTTGTTTCCTGGGCTAGAGCACTGGGGTTTACCAATGGTGAAATTATGTGTATTTGTGTGACTGTTTGCCTACCATTAACCCTCTTAGTCCCCATCCCGGGATTGAATAATTACCCCCCCCCCCCCCCCCTAAGTCCCGAACTGGGATTTGCTGAGATTTACACACAGTAGCTTTCCATCATGCTGTGACCATCACTAATTGCTATTTGCTGAGATTTACACACAGTAGCTTTCCATCACGCTGTGACCATCACTAATTGCTACCACATGTCAAAGCTCTATCAGGCTAGAAGGAGAAATCCTGTTGAATGTCTGGAAGTAATTATAGCTGCTGGTATGTACTTAGAAGGAGGATAAGGCGAGCAAGCATGTGTACCTGACCTGATTTTGTGATGGAATGCGAAATCTAGGGGCATTTTGTGTTCAGAGAATCTGAATGCAAGAGGGTTAGGGTAGCTGCATTCTAACAAAGGAGATGAGGGTTTTTTCTTTTTTTCATTCTTCATCTAGAGTTCCAAGCTTCACCAATGAGGAGATTTTTGGGGTGTTGTTTTTTTGTATGTGACCGTTTTTGCCCACCATTGAGGTAGTTGCATTCCAACTTGGGGGACGATGTCTAAACATGTCACTAGTTTGTCATCTGTTCTTACCAGCACACATTGACCTACTCCACCAAAGGCAGAACAAGTTTTTTACATGTGTGCGCAGGTTGTTCTGCATGTGTTCAAACTCGAGACTTTGGCTTTAAGTCTCATCCAAAGGGCTTTCTGAGGAGTGGAGGGGTTGTACTGATGTTAGCTCCGGGGAAAGAAAAACCTCCAGGGGAAAAATCTCCTTGAACAGTTGCCTGAGTGGTGGCTTGAATGCAGGCTTGTCAGATGGCAGGTTCAATGCTAGCTTATCCCACTCTGAAAGGGTTTGGGGTGGTAGGGGTGGGGTAGGCAGGATGAGGTCTAAACTTGACACCAATGTGCATAGGTTTATTGTAAAACTTTCTCATCTCTTCCTACTGGCATGCAATACCCTACTCTTCCAAAAGGCAGAATAGGATTTAACATGTGTGCAAGATGTTTTGTGCGAGTGTGTGTATGTACACAGGACTTTGGTTTATAGTCTCATCCAAAGGAGTTTCATGGGAGTGGAGTTGATACTAGTGTTAACTCCAGGGGAAAATCCCTTCGAACAGGGTCTCTGTGGTGACTCAAACCTGCCCGTAAGATTCTGAGCTCAACACTCTAACCACTAGGCTGTTCTCTCTCCCACAAGTTGATGACTCCAGGGACATCTCCCCCCTCCCTCCTTCTTCAGGAGTTGTGTGGACACTGCACTGAAGTCCTCAGGGCCGGTTGACCCTCCTTCCACAGTGTGTTTCTCTGCAGGGTGCATGCTGGGTATGTTTGATGACGCCTGTGCTGGCTTGGTTTATGATGATGACTCCGGCTAGATGTAAAACTTTTCACTGATGCCTCCCTGGTTAAAGTCTGTATGGGTGACTTACTTGACTTATGCCTGTGAATTCCTGTGGGAACAAAGGGCCGCAACAACACTCCTCCAACGGACTGGGTTCTGGGAGATCCTCTTCAGTTCGGCCTACATCATTCTGGCTGCCATCCTCTGTGCTTCAATGCCTCTGCGCCAGGTCTGTTTTGGTCAACCTACATTCCGCTTCCCTTGTAGGTTCTAGTCGAGGGCCTGCCTGGTGACAAGAGCGTCAGTGTTGGCATCCCAGTTTAACCTGTGATCAAAACCAGTTCCAAGATGCTGGTGATTTGAGACCTTCTCAACTTTAGGGTTATAGTATTATGATATTCTCAGAAGTGTGCTCCATCCTCTGAAGTTGACCTGGTTTGATTCTCGTTCGAGGGGATTTTTCCACTGAAGTTAATATCAGTGCTGACTCCACTCCCCCCCAAAGTCCTTCAGATGAGACTATAAACCGAGGCCCCGTGTGCGAACGCACGCAGAACATCTTGCACACACGTTAAATCCTGTTCTGCTTTTCATATGAGTAGGCCATCGTGTGCCAGTAGGAACAGATAAGATTACAAAACTGCATACACACGGGGATTGGATGTAAAAAAACACGTGAATGTTTATTCCATTATCCTCAATATAAAAGAATATGTAAATAATGAAATGAAGTCGAGAGGAAGACTTTAAGTTTTGGAAACCTTTAGCTCCAGATGGGGCTCTCACACCGCCCAACTAACCAGGTCTTCTTTTCTCTCGTTCGCTCTACACTGTCAGATGTGTCTGGGAAAAATAATGGCAAGTCCTTTCCAGTTCCTCTCGTGGGCCGTACAGCTTGGTCTGTAGGGTTACTTCCGTCGGCCACACTTTCTTCCTCAGGTCGCTGAATAGCGTACACCTTTGAAGGATGTGCTCGCCTGTCTGGTTTTCTTTACCACAGGCACACAGGGGAGAAGGAGCAAGTTTGAGTTTTGTGAACCAGGTGAGGGCTGGACCACGCTATGAGACTGTACTGAGCCAGATAAGAGAGACAAAAGAGCCCTGTCGTCCGCAAATTTCGTAAGTAAGGAGTTTCACCCAGTATGTGTGGCCACATTACTGCAGTTTTGGATTCACAAATGTACAAAGAGGAAGGGAAGCGAGTTTTGGATGATTTGATTCCCATCCCAGCGGAAATTCCCGATTTAGGTCGATTGGGGGGGGGGGGGGGGGGGTAGCCAACACTACTAGGAGAGTTAAAAAAAAAAAAAAAACCCACTCAAGATTAGTTTCGTGATTCGGATTATTTTTGTCACCAATGGCTGGAGAGGAGAGAGGGGTAACCTGGTTGATCTACTCAGGACCAATCAAAAAGGAAAATCGCTGACCACTGTGGCTGCATAGCCACTGCAAATAAATTCTTAAAAATCCCGATGACCCTGCAAACAATGGTGTGTTCGCGGCAGACCTTTGTGCTAAAAATACTGTACGGTAATTCCATCATTACCCCCCTTCCTTCCTCCTTCCCACGAGCGTGTTTATTATCTTTATTTTTTATTTATTCTTTTATACCGAGGATACTGGAATAAGCACTCAAGTACTTTTTTTTACATCCAGTCCCCGTGTGTATGCAGTTTTGTAAATCTTGTCATCTGTTGCCACCGACACACAGTGGCCTACACTTACGAAAAGCGGAACAGGATTTAACGTGTGCGCAAGATGTTCTGCGTGCGTTCGCACACGGGGCTTTGGTTTATAGTCTCATCCAAAGGACTTGTGGGGAGAGTGGAGTCAGTACCGATGTTAACTCCGAGGGAAAAATCCCCTCGAACGGGAATCGAGCCCGGGTCGTCAAATTGCGAGCGCAATGTTCTGACCACTAGGCTATCCCTTCCCCAGTGTGTGTGTGTGTGTGTGTGTGTGTTTGTGTGTGTGTGTGTGTGTGTGTGTGAAGTCAAGTCAAGTCAAGTCAAGTCAAGTCAAGTCAAAATGATCTTTATTGAGGGTAAAAAGTTAAGTTTACACAACTGTTTTTCATCCTCTGTGTGTGTGTGTGTGTGTGTGTGTGTGTGTGTGTGTGTGTGTGTGTGTGTGACAAATGTTTAATCGGTCAAAGAGGTTAGATAAGACACAAAACATCCTTGTACAACGCGGATTCAACTGTGGGAGGGACCGTTTTGTTCAGGTAGGTTAGATAAGACACAAAACAAATTATTGGCAGAAGGCGGATTCGCCTGTGGGAGAGAGAGTTTTGTTCAAGTTAACACAATTATGAAAACCTTTTTTGATGATAAATATATAAATGGATGTAGAAATGCGCCTCGGGACAACAGTCGATGCCTCTATCATCAGAACTCTGAAATCGAGTTAAATTTTGGTGTATGTAATAGCCAATTTCATTGCAGTTGTCACTTGCTGCTTATTGATTGAGGTTGGCTATTTTCTTATTATTCGGTGGGAAGTCGGAGTACATTGAAAGCGTCATTTGTTTGTTCTAGGGGATAGATAACATTTTATCAAGGAATATCCCGGCTTCCAACAATTAACGACAATTTTGTTTTTATTCCACGTCATTTTCCTCTGCTTATGTCAATTTATGATTTTTGTAAGCTGATGAACTGCAAATATCGACAATCTTTGTCAACATTTATCAGATTTACCTGTATTTTGTGACAAGGCAATTTGTTTTCTTTCACATTTTTTTACCAGAACCATTTCTCAAATTGCATTAGAACCCCCCCCCCCCCCCCCAGCAAAAACAAACAAAAAACAAAAACGGATGTAAAACTTGTTTGCATGTCTTGCAGTTTCAGTGTTTTGTTGTTTATTTTACCATTACCATTATCATTCATTCCATGCTGACAACTTTTTTTTTTCAGATGCTGTTGGTACTGTTAAAGAACCTTTTTGTGTGAATTGCTGTTAAATTTAGATTCTGTTAAAAAGTGTTTGTAATCTTCTATACATCAAAAGGGGTTAAAGGAATTAAATAGATCTTGAAATCTTTTGTAAAGAAAAGGTGGAAGTACTTGAACGGGTATTTCCGAACTGACACAGCTTATCGCCAAGAAAACGGGACTACAATCGGATTAGCCGAACGTACGACTCTCTCTCTCTCTCTCTCTCTCTTCTCTCTCTCTCTCTCCTCTCTCTCTCTCTCTCTCCACCCCCCCTTCTCTCTCTGAGAAAGGTTTACCCCGCACTTAACTGTTTGTAGTTATCACGAAGTGAAAACAAATATGTTGACGTCATGCACAGAACGATAATGATCTGAAAACGGTAGTGACAAGATACAGGATGGGTGTGTTATTTGGCAGCTGATCAACTTCATAAATCATCAATTATTGATTTTCAATTAATTGTTAACTATGAATGATGCCTTGCTCTCCCCCCATCCCCCCACCCCCAAGTATTTCATTTACGTTCACCGAGCACTTCATGAGAAGGGGGGGGGGGGGGGGTTGTGGCCTGAACATGAATGTATTATCTGAATCTGTGTGTGTGTGTGTGTGTGTGTGTGTGTGTGTGTGTGTGTGTGTGTGTGTGTGAGAGAGAGAGAGAGAGAGAGAGAGAGAGAGAGAGAGAGAGAGAGAGAGAGAGAGAGAGAGAGAGAACACTTCCTCATAGAGAGGAATCAGTTCCACAAAATTCATATGCCAAGAAAGAAAGTGTGGCATTATTTGTTTTCGGATGACAACAACAGCTACCCCCCCCCCCCCCCCCTGGCATGCACACAGGTGTCATGTTCAGTAACCATCCCTGAGAAAAAAAATCAGGAAGTAGGAGTTCCCAGGGCGGTCCAGGGCTGTAGGTAACTTTCTGGCGGTTCCTGCGACGGCACTGGAACCATGCGTATTGGTGATTGCCTTTCCAAGGGACCATTCCAGCTACATGGGGAGGGGGGGGGGGAGTTTGCTGCATGGGTAACAGCTTGCTCTCCATACTTACTTACCCAGGCTTTGCGCTTTAGAGCCAGTGTACAACTCCGTAGTCTTCCGAGACTGACGGATGCCTACTCACTTCTCGCTTCCTAGTGCCTTTTGAGCAGACGTCAACTTCTGACGACGTCACTGATTTGTCATGGATGAAACGGATCCGATAGCATAACATGACAGCGGGAGTGACGGAAGTAGTGGCCGTTCAGGATCGTAGTAAATCTTCATTAGGATGCGTCCTGGTCAAGATTCAAAACATCTTTATTACCTGACAGACAGAAAGTATGTCAGTAGTTGCAAACGCATTACTAAGCGAGATATTGAATATCACAGTATAGCCACTGTGTTTCTTGAAGAAAAACAAAACTTTCCCAGCCCCCCCCCCCCCCCCCCCCCCCGCCCTCCCCCCAAAAAGAATAACAACAATACAAACCCAAAACAAAACAGCAAAACAAAACGTAACGTAAACAATAACAAAACAACCCAAAGTAGGTAATTTGCTAGAGCCAGGGTTGGGTTTCTTTTTCATTGGTCGGCTGGAGCTGCGACGTTCTCCAATGGTAGAGGTAAGGATTTGCGTACGCGGCTGTTTTTACCCACCATTACAGTATCCGCATTCCAACATCGGGGACGGTGTCTAAATACGACTTCCATGTGCTTGCAAAATTTGTCATTCGTTCCTACCAGCACAAAATGGTTTTCTCTTTTGAAAGACAGAACGGGTTTTTACCAAACGTGCAACATGTGCATGTGTGTTGGCATGCAAGCCATGTGATTGAATGTGTGACCGGCAACGAAAATAAATTATTGGTTTACAATACTCATTTGACAGAAAATACTTATCGTCTGCCCGTTCGGAAAAAGATTTTCGATTCTAAATATAGATTATGGCACTCGCTAAAATGACGACAATGAGCTCTCTACCCAATGAAATGGCTGGTTTTGCAACTTCGTAGGCTAAAAATAAGTTTTGCAACTTCGTAGAACTAAAAATAAGATACCGGACATTCCCAAACCCAAGAAATAAAAGTCAGGCAAACAGACGCCTGCTGTTGTTTCTTTTCCTCAGGCGTGGTGATAACAAAGACTTTTTTTTTTTTGGTAAGAACTGAACGCCAGTAAGCAAGATTCAGAAGAATTTCAAGACTTATAGTTGAACACAGCTGAACAGGTGGGTAATTGATAAGATGATTGTGGTAGTTCTAGTTGTAGCGTTTATGTTTGTTAGTAGTAGTTACAGTGGTAGTAGTTTTGTTGTTGTTGCAAGCAGAGCAGAATAGTACAGTATAGTAGTGGCAGTAAGTTGTAATAGTAGAAGTAGTACTAGTAGAAGAAGTAGCAGCAACAGCTGAGTTGTATAGTAAAGTTTGGTATACATAGTTATATAGATTTTTTTTTGTTTTTTTGCGTTGTTTTGTATTGGTGTAAGTGTCACGGTTCTTCTTGCACAGTACATCTCTCTCTCCTCTTAAATCCTTTCCGCTTTTCGTAAGAGTAGGCCATCGTGTGCCGGTGGGAACAATGACAAGATTTACAAAACTGCATGCACACGGGGATTGGATGTAAAAAAACACACGAGTGCTTATTCCATTATCCTCGATATAAAATAATGAAGTAATAAATAAATAAATAAAAAATAACAAGATCTTTACCGGAAAATCTCAAAGTGCTGGGTCAGTGAAATTTAAACTGATGATGATGGTGGTCTAGAGGTAGCACGCTTGTCTAGAAAGCGAAAAGTCCGGGTCGGAGTGTGCGG
>CM060334.1:10752478-10754978 GCA_030674155.1 Stramonita haemastoma
TGTGTGTGTGTGTGTGTGTGTGTGTGTGTGTGTGTGTGTGTGTGTGTGTGTGTGTGTAATGTGATAATTGTTTGCTTGCTGTTTTATTTTTGTGTGTTTGTTTGTTTGTTGACTTTTCCCCTAGATGGGTGGCTTGATGCAAATAAAGCAAATTTATTGCTTACTCACTGTACCATCTGGAAATAAAAATAAAAGCTGCTCTAGCTTTTGGAAGAGTGAGCCAGAACTGATGACCACCACCCCCCTCTAAACCTCCCCCCCAAACAACAAAAAACAAACCAATCCCCCCCCCCCCAACAAAAAAACCCAACAAAAAACAAACCAACCCCCCAAAAAACAAAAAACAAACACACACACACATCTCTCTCTCTCTCTCTCTCTCCTTCTCTCTCTCTCTCTCTCTCTCTCTCTCTCTCTCTCTCTCTCTCTCTCTCCTCTCTCTCTCTCTCTCTCTCTCTCTCTCTCTCTCTCTCTCTCTCTCTCTCTCTCTCTCTCTCTCTCTCTCTCTCTCTCTCTCTCTCTCTCTCTCTCTCTCACCTCTGGTTGGAAGAAAATGAGAATATATCGGAAACACAAGCCGGATTCAGGAAAGGTTACTGCACAACAGACCATATTTTTACATTGTATGCTGCTGTTCAAAAATATCTAAGTAAACCTGCTGAACTGTATGTTTGTTTTGTTGACTTAAGGAGGGCGTACGACTCAGTCCAGCATGAAATCCTGTTGAGAGCATTGATAAGGTCTGGCACGTCTGGGGCATTCACTAAAGCTGTGTCAGCAATGTATAAATCTTTGAAAGCGTGTGTGCGTGCAAACAACGATGTCACAGACTTTTTTGACTGCCCACAGGGTTTGAGACAGGGCTGCGTAGCTAGTACTACATTTTTCTCAATGATAATTAATGAATTAGCAGACAATTTGTCAGCTGAAGGAAAGCATGGTGTCCAATTGTGCCCTGGACTCAGGGAACTCTTTGTCCTCATGTTTGCAGATGACTTGGCATTGTTGTCAAGTTCGCCATCTGGCTTACAAAATCAACTAAACTGTCTCAGTAAAGCATGCTCTAACCTCAAACTTGAAATTAATTGTGACAAAACAAAAGTGATGGTTTTCAGGAAAGGGGGATATTTAGGAAGACATGAAAGATGGTCTATTGGAGGAGAACAGCTGGAAGTGGTCAATAACTATATGTACCTGGGTTTAATTTCTCAACCACTATGAGCACATCCCGGAATACACAGCTCCTAGCAATCAGAGGTAAACGAGCAACAGCAGATATTACACGGACATTAAAACGAATCGACAGTATGACCAAACAGACATTCTTCAAATTGTTTGATTCTATAGTGCAGCCAACTCTTCTTTACGCCTCTGAAATATGGGGTCTGCTGCATCAGTCAAATAATCACGGGCTCTTGCATAACAGCGATTCAACTGAAAAAGTACATTTGCATGCATGTAAAAAGTTCATGAATGTCCCCGTTCGTACACCCTCTGTCATGGTATACGGCGAGCTGGGGAGGTACCCCCTCATAGTTAATTGCTTCATTAGGTCATTGAAGTTTTGGTTCCGTGTAATAAAAATGGATAGACTTCGCCTCCCTCATCAGGCTTACCAACTGCTATTTAATCTGGACAAACAAGGCAAAAGTAACTGGGTATCAAAAGTTAGAACACTTTTGGAAACATTAGGTTTTAATTTTGTATGGTTAAACCAAGGAGTAGAGAATGAATCAATGTTCTTGTCTGCTTTTAAGCAAAGAGTGATAGATAGTGTACATCAAGAGTGGTTTGCGGACATAAGGGACAGCGAGCGTTGTAATCTATACAAGTCATTCAAATCTGTCCTCTCAACAGAGAGCTATTTCTCGGAAGTGACTATAAAAGTCTTTAGAGACTCTCTGGTTCGGTTCAGACTGGGTGTCAGTGACATCAACACTCACAGAAACCGTTTTAATCGCGATGTTAACCCAGGCATGAATGACTGTCCCTTCTGCCCGGAGATCACAGAAGATGAAAAACACCTTTTGTTTCACTGCCGTAAATACAACAATATTCGTCCAGATGTTTTTAAGACGGTACCCCCACATTTTGAAGACCAGAGCTTGCTGGATGTTTTGTCGTGCAGAAAGGCCCAGACCACACGACAGTTGGCTTGGTTCTTACACAAATGTTTTGAGATCAGAAAAAATGGATAAGATGCCATCATGCTTGCAGACGGATGCTAAAGAAAATGTTCGTAACCAAACTAACAATGCTTTTTCTATTATGCTATTAACCGATAACATGAATCTCTTGAAAAAACAAACCTCTGTGCTTCTATATATTGTTTTCAACGGAATATTTTTGTTTCTTATGTTTGCAATGTTGCTCACCTTGTGATGGAGGCCATCGTGCCAAAAGTCAATTAAAAGTTCGAGTTCGAGTTCGAGTTCGAGTTCGAGTTCTCTCTCTCTCTCTCTCTCTCTCTCTCTCTCTCTCTCTCTCTCTCTCTCTCTCT
>CM060334.1:10757478-10767478 GCA_030674155.1 Stramonita haemastoma
TTTGTCAGACAAGTCTGGTTCTGAGTTCATGACAATCAGAAGTTCTGTTGGTAATTTCTGGCATCTATTGCTTCATTCTCTATCTCCTATCATTCCTCTTCAAGTCTTCGGAGTATCAAGCCTCATTCTTCAGTCAACGTGGGAAATATGAACCAAGCGGAGCCCATTCACCTACAGACAGTACAATGCATGCTGGGTGTGTTCGTGTCATCCATGCCACAGGTCATTGGTAGCCTAAAAGTCACTCTGATAGGGAAACAAATACAGTTGTATGCAGGAACAAGAAAAAAAAAGGGTAGGCGCTGCACTTGTGGCGACGGGCTCTCGCGGAAGAGCAGCCGAATTTCGTGCAGAGAAATGTGCTGTGACATAAAGTGGTACAAAATACAAAAAATCCAAAATCCAAAATACTACTCTTCTCCTAAAGATGTATCATGTGCTTAAGATGTTCTGTCTGCGTTAGCTGGCACCTGGGACCTTGGTTTGTAACCTCAGTATGCCCGATAACACATATTTTGTGAGGACATGATTTTTCTTTGTTTTTTGTTTTCCTGAAGTCTTTTTGTTCTTTACTGTAACAGGAAGTTGAGAGATGATATATTAATAAGGCGTTCTTTTGCTGTTGATTTTCTGTGGATTTTGTTTTGTTTTCATAAAGTCTTTTATTCTTTGCTGTGAAAAGAAGTTGAGAGGGGAGGAAACAGCCGTTCTTTTGCAGGTGATTTTCTTTGTTTTTCTGTTTTAATAAAGTCTCTATTCTTTGCTGTGAAAAGGAGTTGAGAGATGTTAAAATGAGGCGTTCTTTTGCAGGCGATTTTCTTTGTTTTTCTGTTTTAATAAAGTCTCTATTCTTTGCTGTGAAAAGAAATCAAGAGATAATAAATAAGGCGTTCTTTTGCAGGTGATTTTCTTTGTTTTTCTATTTTGATAGAATCTTTTTTTTCTTTTTTTTTTAAAACTGTAAAAAGAAGTCGGTAGATGATAAAAGGAGGCGTTGTTTTGCAGGTTAAAGAAGTGTTCCACTGAAGAGAAGTGATGACAGTGACTTGGGTCTTTTGTCAGGCTGACAACACCTCTAAGCTGGCCTAGGGGGACGGGATAGCCTAGTGGTCAGAACATTGCCCTCGCAATTTGATCATCCAGTTCGATTCCCCATCGAGGGGATTTTTCCTCTGGGGTTAAAATCAGTGCTGACTCCACTCTCCCCAAAAGTCCTTCGGATGAGACTGTAAACCGTGGCCCGTGTGCGAACGCATGCAGAACATCTCGCGCACATGTTAAATCCTGTTCCGCTTTTCGTAAGAGTAAGCCATCGTGTGCCGGTTGGACAGATGACAAAACTTACAAAACTGCATTCACACGGGGCTGGATGTAAAAAAGGACACGAGTGCTTATTCCATTATCCTTAATATATAAAAGAATGAATAAATAATAAATAAATAATAAATAAATAGGTGGTTGGCTGGGCTGCAAACAGGAACATTAACACCTATGTAGCAGAGGATGATCATGAGAAGAAGGCTACGTCGATATATTGGACCAGCTTTTTGTGGTGTATTGCCAGTATATTGGACCAGCTTTTTTGTTCTGTATTGCCAGCATATTGGACCAGCTTTTTTGTTCTGTATTGCCAGTATATTGGACCAGCTTTTTTGCTGTGTATTGCCAGTATATTGGACCAGGTTTTTTGTTGTGTATTGCCAGTATATTGGACCAGCTTTTGGGGTTGTGTATTGCCAGTATATTGGACCAGGTTTTTTGTTGTGTATTGCCAGTATATTGGACCAGGTTTTTTGTTGTGTATTGCCAGTATATTGGACCAGGTTTTTTGTTGTGTATTGCCAGTATATTGGACCAGCTTTTGGGGTTGTGTATTGCCAGTATATTGGACCAGCTTTTTGAGTTGTGTATTGCCAGTGCAACACGCAGTCAAAGCCAGCGTGCTGACACCATTTTGCTTGCACAAACACATACCATCCAGGTAACATGTACGAAGCCATGAAGACATCTTGCCAAAGTGCTTAGAAAGAAATGTATCGGCCATAGTACTAGGCCTCTCTCTCTCTCTCTCTCTCTCTCTCTCTCTCTCTCTCTCTCTCTCTCTCTCTCTCTCTCTCTCTCTCTCTCTCTCTCTATCTCTCTCTCTCTCTCTCACACACACACACACACACAGAACATGGGTGTGTTCTTCTTTTATTGTGTCGTTTTGTTAAAAAGAAACAATACAAGAACATACTGGCAATCATGCAAACAGGATGACAAAACCATTCAGACCACAGGAAAATTTCCAAGAAAAAAAACATGAAAGCACGTGGAATTGGTTGGTAACAGTTAGGAAAACATACCTTTCAAAGACATGATCATGGTAATGTAAAATGGACCATATTCTTTAATATGGGAATTGTGATGATGAGAACGTGAATTATCTAATGAGCTCGCTAAAAAATACGTACAAATAACAATCAGGGAACTGTTTATAGAATAATACGGTATTAATAACTATATGAAAACAAATACTCGTGAAAACTTGCGTTCTGAACTGAACAATGAAGTACATAAAGTATGAGAACGACCTTGAAATGAAAGAATTCAATTATGTACACAGGATGGCGGTCAGTAAAAGAGTGCATGTCCTTAAATGGCACTCTCTGCAGCAGTTGTATGAAACATGAGAGATGGCCGAGTCTGGATATCAACATCATGAACAAGGATATCACGTCAGCTTGCAACTTGTACCCTGCTGGCTTTTTGAGATATATCACACATAAGCGTAAACCCGTGCATACGAGCAAGCACGCCCATGCACACATACAGCACGCACACACAACGATCCAGTCAAACAACAAGTTATTAGAGCAAGGGATGACAGGTGCTTTGAACATTCTGATCACACAAATTCTATTTACAGTAATTGCTACATAATTTTGCAAAAAATCAAAGCATCAGTGATTCAGACCTGTCACAAACATCACAGCTAGACTAGATCATTCTTAGCCAACTACCTCTCTATCTCCCTCTCTCCCTCCCCCCAACTCTCTCTCTCTCTCTCTCTCTCTCTCTCTCTCTCTCTCTCTCTCTCTCTCTCTCTCCCTCTCTCTCTCTCTCTCTCTCTCTCTCTCTCTTTCTCACCGTCAGTCAGAGCAACAAAAGCGCGAGGTACTTTGATGATATAGATAAACAGAAGGAAAGTTTGTTAACAACTCCATGTTTTACCTTCATTACCCAACACATTATCACACCTGGCTTCAGAAACATTCCTCCACAAACATCATGGATAAGTAAGAATGAAGACAAAAAAAAGCAAGCAACCCTTCACTCAGAGTTAGAATACCAGATACATACATGGAAATATTCTGCCTCCGTTTCTGCAGTGTTGGTTATGTTTGATACTAAACAAGCATGCATCAAACAACACTGCTCACTTCTGAAAGACTTCCGAATGGGAATTCCGGTCTTTGGTACAACAAATAGTGTAAGTTTTGTGGACAGAAAAAAATGTTTTAAGGACTGAATAAAACGAAAGTTCCCCCCCTCCCCCCAAAAAAAGTTGTGAATAACTTCAAAAAGAAACTTCCAAAAATCCTTTGGACTGGAATATCCTTTCTTATTTCATGGTCTTATCTGTATTTATGGCATCAAACTGTATAAACCGTTAACTAACTATACGTTTACACAGCTGTTTTCAAGTTCGAGTTTGTGTGGATCCTGTCTCCACGGATCAATACTGGGACCATGTAAAGGAAGCCTTCGACATTGTCTGCAAGATCTGGGATCATTGTTTATTTTGCTTGGAGCATAACAATGAAACTGTTCCGAGAAATGAATGAGAAAAGGTGGACAAATGGCTGGACTGTGAAGATGTGGCCGGGACAGGGCAGGGCAGGGTGGGGGACATGCTGGTGTCAAAAGTCAGGGCGTATCAAGGGTCACGACCTTCAGGCCTTGACGGGCAAGGTGAAGGACGCCTGGCGGACGTAGCAGATGCGGGAGTCGCGGGGACACTGCGACATGCGGTACTTCTGCCTGACAGACATCCAGGGGTCGCTGTCGTACTCCTCCATGATGTTGGCCTCGTCCCGCGCCACGATCAGCGCGCGCAGCACGCGTATGAGGTTGTCCCAGGTGTCCTGCTCACAGAACTCCTTCAGCATGGGGCTCTCCGCCTCCACCAGACGCCTGGCCCGGTGCAGGAAAGGCTGGGTGCCTTCTGAGGGCAGCGCCGTCACCTTGGCTAACTGCAGCACCAGACTCTCGATCTCCGTTTCATCCGCGGCCAGCAGAGCGGCGAAGAGCTTCTGGCGGACGGCGTCCTCCTGGCGGGACAGGGATCCCTCGAAGTACATGGTGTCCAGACGAGCTAGCAGCTGCACTCCCCGGCCACGCACGCTGTGAGCAGCCTCGTCCCTGTTGCCCAGGATGCGGGGGATGTTCTCCTCCATGTAGGGCCCGTGCATGCCTGTCTGAGAGTCCATGTACCTCAGCACCTGAGCTCCCCCGATCCCGATGCCGTCCACACCGGCGTAGACAGCGTGGCGGATTTCGTTGAACTTGAAGCCGGCCGAGAAGTAGGTCACTAGGCCACGGAGGTGCGCCTCGTGCACGATGGTGAGCGCCTCCTTGTGGGTCAGCTGGTACATGATGCACTTGGAGGGGTAGGTGTCGCTGGCGCCGTCCCACGTCACTTTGTCGAAGCCGCCCAGGGAGGTGATCTCCACGGCTCTCATGGCGATGTCCATGCGTTCTTTCAACTGCTTCTCCTCCTGTAAAGGAATCAACACACCGTGTTCAGGCTTTCAGTTTCCTTCCCCCAACTTTCAGCTCCTCTCAACTGCTAATTCATCCATCCCATCCCAGCCCAGATGGGGGCCAGCTGGTGCTAATTATAGCAGGAACTGACCATACTTACACTAGGGAAAAGGAAAGGGTGCGATTCGGTGTGCTGTGTGTTCAGACTTTGGACAGTCCCCAAAAACAGAAATATGGGACCCGTTTTTTTCTCAAAGCTAAGCCTGCTCAATAAGAGGACAATCTAAAACTGTCTGCCAATGTTTCCACTTGGAAGGAAGAAAGTATAGATCTCCCTTGTTGTGATCCTTTCGACCGCTTAAGTCTACCACAACAATCTCTGACTCCAGCTTTTCATGGAATTCAATAGGAAGCATATATTATGTAAATATGATAATAATCATAACGATAATGATGATTATAATGGTAATACTAACAATAACAATCTTGCAAAAAACATCTTGCGGACACGTTAAAATCCCGTTCCGTAATTCGAAAGAGTAGGCCATTGTGTGCCGGTGGGGGGAACGGATTGACAAAAATGGAGAAAACTGCGTACACAGGGGGAGGGGAAGAACGTGTAAAAATAAGATCTCATGAGAGCTTATTCCATTACTCTCGATATAAAAGAATAAATAAAAATGAAACACATGAGTACTTATTCCATCATCTTCGATATAAAAGCAAAAATAAAAATAAAAAACATGAGTGCTTATTCCATTATCCTCGATATAAAAGAATCAATCAATCAATCAATCAATCATAATCAATCAATCAATCAATCAATCAATCAATCAATATCAATCCTCGATATTTAGAAAAAAGAAAGTGAAAAGACAAAAAAAAGAAGGTGGGGTGGGAGGGGGCAGGGGGGAGGATGAAGGTGCCTCACCTTGCGGTCAAAGTCATCAGTGAGCACCTGGTTGAGGTTCCATGCAGCCGAGAGGAACTGGATCTTGGAGCGCTGCACCTGGGCCCTGAGGGAGCGCATGTAGCGCAGAGCCTGGGAGGTGGAGAGGCCTTCCATGGCCACCTTGCACTCCGCGGCCCCCAGGAAGAAGGCTGCAGAGGCTGCGGCTGCTGTCAGGTTCACCACCTGAGGGAGCACAGAGAGAGAATCAAGTCAAGTCAAGTCCAAAACGCTTTAATCATCTTGAAGGGCAATTATAATACTGACAGGCATATTGATATGAATCATAATCAAAAGACACAAGATACATTGAGAGAGAGAGAGAGAGAGAGAGAGAGAGAGAGAGAGAGAGAGAGAGAAGAGACAGAGAGAGAGACAGAGACAGAGAGACAGAGAGACAGAGACAGAGAGACAGAGAGACAGAGACAGAGAAAGAGAGAGACAGAGAGAGAGAGACAGAGAGAGAGAAGAGAAGAGAGACAGAGAGACAGAGAGACAGAGAGACAGAGAGAGAGACAGAGAGACAGAGAGAGTGAATGAATGAATGAATGAACTGGCCAAGGATATTTCATTAATGGAAAACCAATGTTGCACAAAGAATAGCTTGATGAACCAAGCTAAACTACTGCTGCAGCTCATTGCAGTGTGCAAATTTGTACTAATAAAGCCTGATTATTGCAATAGCTCATTGCAGTGTGCAAATGTGAACTAACCAAGCCTGATTATTGCAATAACTGATTGCAATATGCAATGTGAACAAATCAAGCCTGATTATTGCTATAGCTCATTGCAACATGTAATGTCAACTCTAGAAACAAAAAACCGGCACCAACCTTCAGGAAGTCCTCTTCAAAGTTGCCGGAGTCCTTCACAGCCCGGCCCACGAAGTAGGTGGTGGGGGCAGAGGGCCCCACGTGAAGACGGACCCGGGCGAAATCGATGATGGACGGGATACGATAAGACTCGATCGCCTCCCTTGGCAGGTGGTGGGGGCGCTCCAGATGCTCCACGTGGACAATGGCGCCTTTCATCCAATCGGAGAAGCGCGTGGTGCCCAGCACGTGACCGTCCCCGGGGTCGGTGAGGGACATGTAGGTCTGGGTGTGGGGGCGGAATCCCAGGGGTGCCCAGAGGCCGCGACTCGCTGCGGACACTCCAGCCTCCGTTGAGGATGTGGAGGTAGGCCAGGTGAGCCACGAAGTACTCAGCGGCTGAGCGGCTGCCGGCCCTCCTCCCGGATTATCCGCAGCATGCGCTGTGCGGCAGGCAGGAACTCGGAGCCCAGCTTCTCGCGATCCCAGTGCACGTACAGCCGGTTAGACTGCGAGTCCACGTCCGTGCTGAGCAGCTGGCCGTTGGAGGTGGAGGTGGAGGTGGGCAGGACGCCCACGAAGATCTTGTCGTGGACCCCCCACTGGGAGACCAGGTCCCAGCACAGGCTGTAGAGCGTGCTGAGGTCCTTCATCAGCCCCTTCACCGAGGTCTCCTTCAGCAGGTTGCGGCCCAGCTCACACAGCTTCTGCCTGAAAGGGACAGTGCGCATCGCCTGGTTAGAGGAGGAGAGGGAGAGGGAGAGGAGAGAGAGAGAGAGAAGAGAGAGAGAGAGAGAGAGAGAGAGAGAGAGAGAGAGAGAGAGAGAGAGAGAGAGAGAGAGAGAGAGAGAGAGAGAGGAGAGAGAGGAGAGAGAGGAGAGAGAGAGAGAGAGAGAGAGAGAGAGAGAGAGAAGAGAGAGAGAGAGAGAGAACAGGGCTGTCTGATATCAAGGCCTAGGCCTCTACACTCTTCCTAAACATGGACAACGCTTCTAAGACAGCAGCAGAAAAAAAGCAGTAAACTGAACAAATGAAATCTGTTTGCAGCTTTCAGTTTAGCTTCATGTTAGTATTCAAAGGAAAAAGTTCAAGAATGAGTGAGTATCTTCTCGTATTTGATGATCTGAATTAAAACCTATCAGGCTCTTTGCTGATATCTAACTCTTTTGTTCAACAAAAAATTCTCCCTGAAAGAAGCAGGCAGATCTAAGTAGGAACTTCCTACTTTACTGTGAGGCTTCCGAAACAAAAAATATGCGGTTTTTCAGGGATAGCTTATTGCACACTCTATTTGCAACACTATGCTATACACACGTCAATCTTAACACCCCCCCCCCCACACACACACCCACACACCCACCCTCACACACACACACACACACAACACACACACCACACACACCACACACCACACACACACCACACACCCCCACACGCACACCCCCCCCCCACCACACCCCCCCCCCCCCTCCCCCACCCCCACCCCTACCCCACCCCCGTCCCCCCCACCCCCACCCACACATTCACGGACTCACTGACAGTAGGTGACTGACTGACTGACTGACTGACTGACTGACTGAAGGCTAGCTCACTCACTTGGCATCATCGTCAGTGTCCTCAAAGATCTGCTCCAGGCGGTTGTCCAGGTACTGACTCATGGCGGCAGAGTCCACCACAGTGTGCAGGGGCAGCTCCCGCTCCGACTTGAAGGCGGCATTGGCACAGCGGACCTGGAAACACCCCCACCATGCACACACATAGTTATACATCCTCTCCTTTTAGGGTGGGTTTTATTTGTATGTATGTCTGTATGTCTGTATGGATGTGTGTATGTATGTATGTATGTATGTATGTATGTATGTATGTATGTATGTATGTATGTATGTATGTATGTATGGTTTTTTTGTTTTTGTTTTTTGTTTTTTGCTAGATTGCTGGCTTGATGAAAAAAAAGGGAAATTTTATTTGCTTACTTAATGTCCCATCTGGAAATAAAATTTTGATTTTGATTTTGACTTTGATTGTGTGTGAGTGTGAGTGTGAGTGTGTGTGTGTGTGTGTGTGTGTGTGTGTGTGTGTGTGTGAATGTGTGTGAATGTGTGTGAATGTATGTATGTATGTATGTATGTATGTATGTATGTATGTATGTATGTATGTATGTATGTATGTATGTATGTATGTATGTGTGTGTCTGTGAATGTGTGTGTGAACGTGCGTGAGAGTGTGAGTGTGTATGTATGTATGTATATTTATAAGCACTTTGATTTGTTTTTGCAAGATAAAGCGGTATATAAATTCCATGTATTATATATATTTATATATATATGTGTGTGTGTGTGTGTGTGTGTGTGTGTGTGTGTCTGTGTGTCTGTGTGTGTCTGTGTCTGTGTCTGTGTCTGTGTGTCTGTGTCTGTGAATGTATGTAGGTATGTATGTATGGATGTATGGATGTCTGTCTGTCTGTATGTCTGTCTGTCTGTATGTCTGTATGTATGTCTGTCTGTATGTCTGTATGTATGTGGCTGCAGCAGACTCCTCAGGGGGCATGTAGTGACTGACCTTGGTACGGACGTTGTAGAGGTTGAGGACAGAGGCCTCATAGCAGGACAGCGCCACCTTCTTCACCTTGGCCACGCCCACACTGCAACAACACGACGCCATCTGGCGGAACGCAACACCAGGGGGAGTTAATTACGGTTGCAAGCATGATACATATATAAATATTAAAAATAAATTATATATATATAATATGTATGTATATGTACATACATATATAAATATATATATAAATATATATATAAATATATATGTATTATATGTATAATATATATATATATATATATATATATATATATATACATAAAAAGAGATGAGAGAAGAGAGAGAGAGAGAGAGAGGAGAGGAGAAGAGAGAGAGAGAGAGAGAGAGAGAGAGAGAGAGAGAGAGAGAGAGAGAGAGGAACTCGAACTCGAAATTTTATTGAGAGTAAATGGATAAGCACAAGGCTTCTTTACACCATGCTCTCACAGAAAAGAAGAAAATCGTATGTACACACACACACAGTATATATATATATATATATATATATATTATATATATATTATATTATATATATATATAACACCCAAGACTAAATGAAAACTGAACAACACAATCTAAGAGCAACACTACAGCATACCAAAAGTTATCAAAAAGCAAACACGCAAAAACTTGACACAAACAAGCGTTACTGTCAGTACCAGCATGTGTTCCGACTGTGCCATCAAACTTGTTCAATACAAGCTCACAGACACCAAGGACCACAATACGCCAGAGCAAAGAAAGCGAATTCAAAGATGACAAACTCCCTTATCACCGAAACTACTATCTAATCCTCAAGGGAGTGCTTGACTGCTAGTTTACCCAAAGAAGAAAACACCACGGAATACAGACAGCCAGACAGCGCCTGTCTGTCTTGAGGGGAGATGGGGGGGGGGGGGGGGGGGGGGGGGAG
>CM060334.1:10772478-10784978 GCA_030674155.1 Stramonita haemastoma
TACCCGAAAAATCTCACGATTGGTAATCCTCGGAGCTCTAGTCGAGGGACAGAAGAAACCCCAAACCTTACAAGCAGCAACTCAATGACCACCGTGACACGGTGACCACATTTGTTTATATTATATTATTTATTTATTTATTTATTTATTTATTTATTTATTTATTTATCTATTTATTTATTCTTTTATACGGGTAATGAGGTAAGCATCATGTGCTTTTTTTATTTTATTTTACATCTAGTCTTCGTGTGTATGAAGTTTTGTACATCTTGTCATCTGTTCCCATCGGCACACAATAGCCTACTCTTACAAAAAGCGGAACAGGATTTCACGCGTACGCATGGAATGAGAATTCTAGCGGCAGTACTAGCAGGTGACGGCATGTTTCCACAGTGCCACAGGACCCTGAATTCTGTTAAATGTCGGCACGCGGAGTCAGACCATCTTGCGCACACATTAAATCCTGTTCCGCTTTTCGTAAGAGTAGGCCATTGTGTGCCGGTGGGAACAGATGACAAGATTTACAAAAACGGCATACACACAGGGACTGGATGTAAAAAAGCACACGAGTGCTTATTCCATTATCCTCAATATAAAAGAAAAAAAAGAATAAATCAAAATCAGAATAAATAAATGTCCCTGATGAGACAGTGGGCCTCTCTCTACCAGCGGAATCGTTGCCTCAGGTCACTGTGGAGACTTTTCCTTTCTTTCTTTTCTTTTCTTTTTCACCAGCCACACACCGGAGGGGAACACATACTTCACTGCCAAACGTGAACCAAAACCCTGTCAAAACTCTAGTGGAGTTATAGCGGCCCAAACCAGAGCAGGGTCCCAATGACTTCTAGAGAAGTCAGTCTCAAAGACTAGAGTCTCTGACGTACTTCAGGCCTGACTGAGTTCAGACATTGCAGTTAAAGAAGACTGCAGATTTCAGTGTCACACTATCTTATACCGTCACAGCTAAAGGAGACTGCAGCATTTAGTGTCACACTATCCTCTGATGTCACAGCTAAAGGAGACTGCAGCATTTAGTGTCACACTATCTTATGGCGTCACAGGTAAAGGAGACTGCAGCATTTAGTGTCACACTATCCTCTCATGTCACAGCTAAAGGAGACTGCAGCATTTAGTGCCACACTATCTTATGGCGTCACAGCTAAAGGAGACTGCAGCATTTAGTGTCACACTATCTTATGTCGTCACAGGTAAAGGAGACTGCAGCATTTAGTGTCACACTATCCTCTCATGTCACAGCTAAAGGAGACTGCAGCATTTAGTGTCACACTATCTTATGGCGTCACAGCTAAAGGAGACTGCAGCATTTAGTGTCACACTATCTTATGTCGTCACAGCTAAAGGAGACTGCAGCATTTAGTGTCACACTGCCTTATTATGGCGTCACAGCTAAAGGAGACTGCAGCATTTAGTGTCACACTATCTTATGTCGTCACAGCTAAAGGAGACTGCAGCATTTAGTGTCAAACTGTCCCTGCCCTGACTTTCTTACGGTTTTTTCTGTCAGTCATATCATAACATACACTTTTCACCCAACCCCAACCTTCCTCCCACGAAGAATAAATCAAAATCTATTTTGACAGGCAATGCGTCTGCAATATGAAATATTGTTTTACAAGACACAACAAAAACACAACAAACAAACAGATACAATCACAGCATCATCATCATCATCATCATCATCATCATCATCATCATCATCATCATCATCAGCAGCAGCCAGCAGCAGCAGCAGCAGCAGCGAGCAGCAGCAGCAGCAACGCAGCTGCAACACCAAGGACAATTAATAAAGAAAAAAATACAACCAGCCAAGCAGCCAGATAAGCAACAACAATAGCACACACACACACACACACACACACACACACACACACACACACACACACACACACAACACACAACACACACACACACACACACACACACACACACACACACACACACACACACACACCACACACACACACACACACACGGATTCTTTTAAATTAAGGTGCTGACACTTTCCGGGACAGTATGTGCAAATCTAATGAGGCTTACACGATACACCCGGATATTATAATTTAGAATGAGAACCTTACACCCGGAACTTTATGAATGTCAAAATGTGTTAAAATGCTGCTTTTTAGGGACATCGTTTGGACATGAGTGTATTGGTAATCCCCCCCCCTCCCATTAAAACTAAAAGCAGAAAAAGCTGAAACCGCAGAACATCATTATTTCAAATCGGTTTCTTTGTCTTTAATCTTATCATCCCTGTAGGAATATCAAGGATTATGCAAACAATAAACACACACACATACACACCCACCTACCCACCCACACACACACACTCTCTCTCTCTAGATAGCCTAGTGGTCAGAACATTGCGCTCGCAATTTGACGACCCGGGTTCGAGTCCGGTCGAGGAGATTTTTCTCCTGGAGTTAACATCAGTGCTGACTCCACTTTCCCCAAAAGTCCTTCGGATGAGACTTTAAACCGAGGACCCCGTGTGCGAACGCACACAGAACATCTTGCGCACAAGTTAAATCCTGTTCTGCTTTTCGTAAGAGTAGGCCATCGTGTGCCGGTGGGAACAGATGACATTTACAAAACTGCATACACACAGGGACTGGATGTAGAAAAGCACAAGAGTGCTTATTTCATTATCCTCGATTTAAAAGAATAATTAAAAAAATACCACAGCATGTGGTTTTTTTTTCGTTCCTTGGCTACAGCTCCAGGTCTTCACCAATGGTGAATTTTTGCTTAACTATGTATGCGATCGTTTTTTTTTTAACTGCCTTTAAGGTAGCCGCATTCTGACTTCGGGGATAGTGGTGAGTGATTTGGCTTGACTTGACTTCTCCTTGAAGTCCTTGAGGAAGCGTTAGGGCATGCAGTGGGTTTTCCAGGCAGTGTGTTGTGTGGGCCTTCATGCGTGAGTCTTGGGCAAGTCAAACCTGGCGGAGCCCATCCATCTCCAAGTCGGATTTTGGGGTTGGGTTTATTCCGCACATGTAGCAGGTAGTACTGGGTTTCATGGTTACCAGTAGCAGAGGAAGCATCTGACCTGACTCTGACAAGATCGAAAAGACTTGCAAAAACAACACTGCAAGGCATTGTCCAGGGAGGAAGAAAAAGAGGCAGACCGAGGAAGAGAATGGAAGGACATCAGCGAATGGACAGGCCTAGAACTCAGCCAAATTTTGAGAAAGGCAGAACAGAGAGAGGAATGGAGGGTACTGGTTGTCAAGTCTTCAGGGGTGCCCCACGGTCGCCAGATTAAGGGATAGATAGATAGATAGATAGATAGATAGATAGATAGAGAGAGAGAGAGAGAGAGAGAGAGAGAGAGAGAGAGAGAGAGAGGAGAGAGAGAGAGATAGATAGATAGATAGAGAGAAATAGATAGAGATAGATAGAGAGATAGGTAGATAGATAGATGGAGACAGACAGATAGATAGATAGATAGATGGATAGATAGATAGATAGATAGATGGATAGATAGATAGATAGATAGATAGATAGATAGATAGATAGATAGATAGATAGATAGATAGTAGTGTTGTGTGGGCAAGACAGACCTGGCTGAGCCTTCATCAGCCATGCTGTACCATCTGCCCTACCTGGCCCAGGATATCTGAAAGGGGGAGTATTGATTGGCTTTTATCTCAAGATGGTCTACTGACTTTTGCACAAGGTAAAGATTCTGTTTCAGTTCAAGTCCGGCGGTGTAAGGGGGGGGGGGGGGGGGGGGGTGGTTGGAAAGAACAAAGAGTACCAGCATTACTCTCATGGGGATTCATTCGGGACTGACACTGGGTTACACATAAGGGCTAGCTTCCGGGGTCAAGTAATGTCTTGTATAGAATGCCAGTCAGAAATTTATTTGCTTGTTTCCACAGATTTTTTTTTTAAAGTATGAAAAAAATGCACTGTGCACTTGTTTTGGGGGTTGAGGCCATAGATCAACACCAGGTAGGGATGAGAAAGTGGGACAGGGTCATTAAATGAGGATTGCTTATGTTCCTACAACGTTGACCCGCGCATGCTTATTGTGGTGAGGCAGCCAGCAGATGACAAAGGACTGTTGTACAGTGTTTTGCTGAAAAATGAAAAAAAAAAATCAATCCTACCAAACTTGTTCGTATTGTCCCGAGTTTTGAGTCAGGGGCTTGTCTTACTGAAAAAAAAGTGATTTTTATTTCTGTAGATGCCTTAATAGGTGTAGTACGAATGCAAGAGTGATATATGAAAATAGAAGGAAAACTGCCAGAATCTAACTATTATGTGCAACAGATATAAGCTCAGTGTAGCTAGGGATAGCCAAGTGGTTAGAGCCTTGAGCTCGCCATCTTGTTGTGTATTGCCGCCACTATAGTGCCATCTTGTTGTGTATTGCCCGCCACTATAGTGCCATCTTGTTGTGTATTGCCCGCCACTATAGTGCCAGCTTGTTGTATAATTATTGCCCGCCACTATAGTGCCAGCTTGTTGCATAATTATTGCCCGCCACTATAGTGCAAGCTTGCTGTATAATTATTGCCCGCCACTATAGTGCAAGCTTGTTGTATAATTATTGCCCGCCACTATAGTGCAAGCTTGTTGTATAATTATTGCCCGCCACTATAGTGCAAGCTTGTTGTATAATTATTGCCCGCCACTATAGTGCAAGCTTGTATAATTATTGCCCGCCACTATAGTGCAAGCTTGTATAATTATTGCCCGCCACTATAGTGCAAGCTTGTTGTATAATTATTGCCCGCCACTATAGTGCCAGCTTGTTGTATAATTATTGCCCGCCACTATAGTGCCAGCTTGTTGTATAATTATTGCCCGCCACTATAGTGCCAGCTTGTTGTATAATCATTGCCCGCCACTATAGTGCAAGCTTGTTGTATAATCATTGCCCGCCACTATAGTGCAAGCTTGTTGTATAATCATTGCCCGCCACTATAGTGCAAGCTTGTTGTATAATCATTGCCCGCCACTATAGTGCAAGCTTGTTGTATAATTATTGCCCGCCACTATAGTGCAAGCTTGTTGTATAATTATTGCCCGCCACTACAGTGCAAGCTTGTTGTATAATTATTGCCCGCCACTATAGTGCAAGCTTGTTGTATAATTATTGCCCGCCACTATAGTGCCAGCTTGTTGTATAATTATTGCCCGCCACTATAGTGCAAGCTTGTTGTTTAATTATTGCCCGCCACTATAGTGCAAGCTTGTTGTTTAATTATTGCCCGCCACTATAGTGCCAGCTTGTTGTTTAATTATTGCCCGCCACTATAGTGCCAGCTTGTTGTATAATTATTGCCCGCCACTATAGTGCCAGCTTGTTGTATAATTATTGCCCGCCACTATAGTGCCAGCTTGTTGTATAATTATTGCCCGCCACTATAGTGCCAGCTTGTTGTATAATTATTGCCCGCCACTATAGTGCCAGCTTGTTGTATAATTATTGCCCGCCACTATAGTGCCAGCTTGTTGTATAATTATTGCCCGCCACTATAGTGCCAGCTTGTTGTATAATTATTGCCCGCCACTATAGTGCCAGCTTGTTGTATAATTATTGCCCGCCACTATAGTGCAAGCCTGTTGTATAATTATTGCCCGCCACTATAGTGCAAGCCTGTTGTATAATTATTGCCCGCCACTATAGTGCAAGCCTGTTGTATAATTATTGCCCGCCACTATAGTGCAAGCCTGTTGTATAATTATTGCCCGCCACTATAGTGCAAGCTTGTTGTATAATTATTGCCCGCCACTATAGTGCAAGCCTGTTGTATAATTATTGCCCGCCACTATAGTGCAAGCCTGTTGTATAATTATTGCCCGCCACTATAGTGCAAGCCTGTTGTATAATTATTGCCCGCCACTATAGTGCAAGCCTGTTGTATAATTATTGCCCGCCACTATAGTGCCAGCTTGTATAATTATTGCCCGCCACTATAGTGCAAGCCTGTTGTATAATTATTGCCCGCCACTATAGTGCAAGCTTGTTGTATAATTATTGCCCGCCACTATAGTGCAAGCCTGTTGTATAATTATTGCCCGCCACTATAGTGCAAGCTTGTTGTATAATTATTGCCCGCCACTATAGTGCAAGCCTGTTGTATAATTATTGCCCGCCACTATAGTGCAAGCTTGTTGTGTATTGCCCGCCACTATAGTGCCAGCTTGTTGTGTAATTATTGCCCGCCACTATAGTGCAAGCTTGTTGTATAATTATTGCCCGCCACTATAGTGCAAGCCTGTTGTATAATTATTGCCCGCCACTATAGTGCCATCTTGTTGTGTATTTGCCCGCCACTATAGTGCCAGCTTGTTGTTTAATTATTGCCCGCACTATAGTGCCAGCTTGTTGTATAATTATTGCCCGCCACTATAGTGCCAGCTTGTTGTATAATTATTGCCCGCCACTATAGTGCCAGCTTGTTGTATAATTATTGCCCGCCACTATAGTGCAAGCTTGTTGTATAATTATTGCCCGCCACTATAGTGCCAGCTTGTTGTATAATTATTGCCCGCCACTGTAGTGCAAGCTTGTTGTATAATTATTGCCCGCCACTATAGTGCCAGCTTGTTGTATAATTATTGCCCGCCACTATAGTGCCAGCTTGTATAATTATTGCCCGCCACTATAGTGCCAGCTTGTTGTATAATTATTGCCCGCCACTATAGTGCAAGCTTGTTGTATAATTATTGCCCGCCACTATAGTGCAAGCTTGTTGTATAATTATTGCCCGCCACTATAGTGCCAGCTTGTTGTATAATTATTGCCCGCCACTATAGTGCAAGCTTGTTGTATAATTATTGCCCGCCACTATAGTGCCAGCTTGTTGTATAATTATTGCCCGCCACTATAGTGCCAGCTTGTATAATTATTGCCCGCCACTATAGTGCCAGCTTGTTGTATAATTATTGCCCACTGACCACAGAGACCACCAATACCGGGACTGTCACCAAATGACAGATTAAAACTGCAACTCTACACTATTATCCACATTATACAAAAAATGTAAGGTAAAGGTGTTCCATAACCTGTGTGGTCGTAGGGGAGCAAGGCGTCCCAGACCTCAGCTTCTCTAGGGGCCAGCATCTTGAGGGCGGCGCCCATCTTCTCTCCCTTGCTGCTTTACCTTTCCTGACCCTAAAGAGGGCAGGTACCCATTTACAGCTGGGTGAACTGGGGGAACTGTACTGAAGCCAAGGCGCTCAAACAGTCCACCCATCCAACTGGTAACCACGCTCGACGCTGCTTAACATTGGTTGGGGGAAAGCCAGCGCTCTGACCACTGAGCTATCCGACCCCAGATTATACAGCAAGATTGAAAACCAACTCCCTTCTTGTCAACCCAGGACAGGCACCGTGCTGTGGGAGAACCACACCAACACGAACACTGACTCCTCAAACAGGAAAAAGCCAATACGGGATTTCTCAGAATCCAGCCTTGTTTGTAGTTCGTCGCTTATTACGTCATGGTCACCCAAGTCAGACAGAGGACAAAGCCCAGTTCTCTCTTTAAGAAGTTAAAAATGATGTCCGGTGGACTATTGAAAAAAGGAGGATATTTAAGGAGTCTGCTGTAATCGGCTTGTATCTAATATTCTGAACATCTTGAACGATTCCAGAAGCAGATGCTTGATGGTTCTTTACACATCACAAGCCACACACCACCATCGCCTTGGAGCAAATGAAAACCAGTGATGTAGAAGTGGCCTGTGTGCACTAACTAAAGTGGGTGTCGAGGTTAACCTTGACTAAGGGATAGAAAAAAACGTTGTTTGTATCCTCCGTGTTGAAAGGGACTACATTTTTAGACGAATTCGTTGTCGTGCCTTAACCAGCAAAAATGCTACACTGTAGCATGTACATCCTGTTCTGTACAGCTGTATCCGCTTCGCTATAATCTGCTTCCGTTGTGATAAATGGCCTACGTGGTTAAATCAGGAACTTTGGTGCGCGCGCACGCTCACACACGAACACAGGAAATAGTGCAATATATATACATATACATACATACATACATACATACATACATACATACATACATACATACATACATACTACATACATACATACGTATATATATATATATATATATATTTTATATATATATATATATATATATATATATAGAGAGAGAGAGAGAGAGAGAGAGAGAGAGAGAGAGAGAGAGAGAGAGAGAGAGAGAGAGAGAGAGAGAGAGAGAGGAGAGAGAGAGAGAGAGAGAGAGAGAAGCTCCTGTTTGTGGTGTAATTGTAATTGGCCAGTGTCCAGTGTGAAGGCTGAGGTCATATCCTTCAGGGTTCAGTCTAGGGGAGCGGGCCAGGACCTGTGTTCGTTGAGGTCTGGCACCATGCTTCTTTAGTGATGTTGGGCAGAACCCTCATTGATCCATGGTCGACCTGGAGCATTGTCTGCAGTGCAGGCACCTCACCATGCGTGTTCCCGTGTTGTGCTGTATACTGGTAGCAGTCTCTGTGCCTTCTTTTTCCACATTAACATTTATTTGCTTTGTACCGATTTATGCAGTTTTGGTTTGGTTTTCTTGTTTCTTTGTTGTTGTTTTTTTTTTACTCCCCAAGACTGATAAGCTTCCTGTTTGTAAGCAGAGGTATGGTGGAATGTAAGCGTTCAACAGGTACATCATTCCTTCACTATGACCATGTACAGGTACACTATTCCTTCACTGTGGTCATGTACAGGTACATCATTCCTTCACTATGGCCATATACAGGTACATCATTCCTTCACTATGGCCATATACAGGTACATCATTCCTTCACTATGGTCATATACAGGTACGTCATTCCTTCACTATGGTCATGTACAGGTACATCATTCCTTCACTATGGTCATGTACAGGTACATCATTCCTTCACTATGGCCATATACAGGTACATCATTCCTTCACTATGGTCATATACAGGTACGTCATTCCTTCACTATGATCATATACAGGTACGTCATTCCTTCACTATGATCATATACAGGTACGTCATTCCTTCACTATGGTCATGTACAGGTACATCATTCCTTCACTATGGTCATGTACAGGTACATCATTCCTTCACTATGATCATATACAGGTACGTCATTCCTTCACTATGATCATATACAGGTACATCATTCCTTCACTATGGTCATGTACAGGTACATCATTCCTTCACTATGATCATATACAGGTACGTCATTCCTTCACTATGATCATATACAGGTACGTCATTCCTTCACTATGATCATATACAGGTACATCATTCCTTCACTATGGTCATGTATAGCACCCAAAACAGACAGACATGGTGTCCCGGCTGATTCGTCACGCGGTGTTACAAGAGTCACCAGAGATGTGGAGTGTGGCGGTTGTGTCTTTCTCTGTGACCACATCTGCACTGTTCACTGCCTCAGTCAATGGGTACAGTACAGACACTGAGACCCACAGTGTATGGTAGCAAGCACTATGGGAAAGCGCGTGTATCTGTATCTATAGGGCTGGTGCTGGGTGAGGAAAGCCCCTCTCTGACAGTGGTGAGAGGACATCCACTTTCCGGAGCTTGCTATTGCTCAGGGAACATCTGCAAAAGCCAGACCTCTTCTGTCTTCACCTGCAGTGGCTGTGGTGATGCCTTTGGTCGGAGGCTGGTTATACAGCGTTATCTATCTATCTATCTACCTATCTATCTATCTATCTATCTATCTATCTATCTATCTATCTATCTATCTATCTATCTATCTATCTATCTATCTATCTATCTATCTATCTATCTATCTATCTATCCCCTAGTCTGGCGACCGTGGGGGCACCCCTGAAGACTTGACAACCAGTTCCCTCCATTCCTCTCATCTCTTCCTTGGTCTTTATCTTTTTCTTCCTCCTTGGACAGTGCCTAGCAGTATTGTTTTTGCTAGTCTTTTTTATCTTGTGACATGCCCGTACCATTTAAATTTACGGTTCTTTACGATTGATAGAAGATTTTCGTAGGGACCCATGGTTTGCTGGATTCTGTTACGCACCTCTTCGTTGCTTACGTGGTCTCTGTAGGAGATGCAAAGGAGTCCCCGGAAGCATCTCATCTCTACTGCCTGTACTCTTCTCTCCAAATCAGCAGTCAGGGTCCACGATTCACAGGCATACAGGAATATGGATATGACAAGGGAGCCCATTAGTCTGATCTTGGAGTTGAGTGAGATATTTTTTTTATCTTTCCAGATGGTGAACACCATCTGGAAAAACAGGTTAGAGGACTGATCCATTTACCCTGCTTATTAAATGACCACTTGAATCCAATAATATATGGATATAAAATTGATAATTACATAAAAAGAAAACATCTTCAGCACATGTTAAAACCTGTTCCACCATTCGAAAGGGTAGGCTATGTGTGCCAAATGGAATAGATGAAAACATTTACAAAAACCGTATGTACACGGTGACTGAATGTAAAAGAAACAATTCACTCGAGTGTTGATCATCGAATTATAAAAATGGTATCTGACATAAATTTAAAAAAAGCAACACAAACACACACCCACGTTCTACGGATCTCCGGTATTCAGTCACATACACTCCATTTTGTCTAAACCCAGACCATATCCGGGTGCAGCAGATAAGACAGAATGTCCTTGACATTGATCTGGATGTCACGTAGACACAGCTTCTGCCCTGCTATCAGGGTAAGATTGGTGACTGAGGGGAGAGGCGGGCTTGGCGCCTTACATTCACATAACAGAGTGTGCATCTTTCACCTCCGCTCTTTGCACAGTGTCTCAGATGGGTACACATAGATGGGTTGGGATGGGGCCTCTCATAGACAACATCAGTTCTACAGTTTACCCTGACGACGAAAATTATGCAACAAAAGGTTTAAACCCCCTCCCAACGAAACAGAATGCTGCACACAATTCGCAGGTGTGTCTCGATTTAAAAACAAAAACTTGCAACAGGTCCTCTGGTGGCATGGGAAGTAATCTAATTACGGCTCCATCACATTAAAATTTTTTAGGCCATTACAAATAAGAAAGTAAGTGTTGGAAGCCTGGGTCCCAACTATTCCAGTATGAAAACACTGTCCTCTTTACAGTGTCAACCACATTATGTGTATAAATGTGCACATCCATTCAGAAAGAGACATACTGACTGGATAAACATAAACAAAATAACATGCTCTCTCTCTCTCTCTCTCTCTCTACCTCTCTCTCTCTCTCTCTCTCTCTCTCTCTCTCTCTCTCTCTCTCTCTCTCTCTCTCTCTCTCTCTCTCTCTCTCTGGTTTATTTCTTATTTTAGTTTTCTGAGTGTGTACATTTTTGTTATTTCATTACAGTCTTTCTGTCCTTATTTCTTGTCTGTTGTTTGCTACTGGTCGTTGTCTCTAGTGTTTGGTATTTGATTAAAAAAAAATTGTTGTTGTTGTTTAGTTACAGGTTTTTTGGTTTTGGTTTTTTTTTGCCAGATAGATGGCTTGATGAAAAAAGCAAATTTATTGCTTACTCAATGTACCATCTGGAAATAAAATTCTTAATGATAAAATGTTGACTTTGACACACACACACACACCACACACACACACACACCACACACACACACACACACACACACACACACACCACACATACACACACACACGCACAACACACACACACGCACACACCACACACACACACACACACACACACACACACACACACACACACACACACACACACCACACACACACACACACACACACACACACACACACACTGCTTCACTTCTTGAGTTCTCTGGAATCCTTAGTTCTTGGTAGAAGACATCAGGGCTGTTTATTTTATTTTATTTTATTTTATTTTATTTTATTTTATTTTGTTCTATTTATTTTATACCACTTCATGTCACAGCAGATTTCTCTGCGTGAAATTCGGGCTGCTCTCCACGGGAGAGAGCGCGTCGCCACAAGTACAGCGCCTACCCATTATATTATTATTATTATTATTATTATTATTATTATTATTATTATTATTATTATTATTATTATTATTATTATTATTATTATTAAAACCTTTTTCAATGCCAGTTCCCACACTGTCTAACACTGTCCCTAATAGCCCGCTGTTTAAACCAGCAGCCCCAAACCATATCACCTCCCCCCTGCATCCAAAGGAAACGAGGACAGTACCCTGCTTGGTCTGCCTCTGTCAAACACCTCTGCCCACCACCTGGTAGGAATCCTACTCAAATTTTGATCCCAAACAGCAAAAACAATACTGCAAGGCACTGTCCAAGGAGGGAGAAAAAGAGGCAGACCAAGGAAGAGATGGGAGGACAACATCAGCGAATCGACAGGCCTAGAACTCCACAAAACCCGGAGAAAAGCAGAACAGAGAGAGGAATGGAGGGAACTGGTTGTCAAGTCTTCGGGGTGCCCCCACGGTCGCCAGACTAAGGGATAGATAGATAGATAGGTCTTGTTCCAAAACATAACCTCACTTCCAGATTTTAACAAAACGCTGAAA
>CM060334.1:10789978-10802478 GCA_030674155.1 Stramonita haemastoma
GCTTTTTATTATTTTTTTTACATCCAATCCCCGTGTATATGCAGTTTTGTAAATCTTGTCATCTGTCCCCACGGCACACAATGGACTACTCTTACGAATAGCGGAACATGATTTAACGTGTGCGCAAGATGTTCTGTGTGCGTTCGCACACGGGGCCTCGGTTTACAGTCTCATCCGAAGGACTTAAGGGGAGAGTGGAGTCAGCACTGATGTTAACTCCAGGGGAAAAATCCCCTCGAACGGGAATCGAACTCGGGTCGTCAAATTGCGAGCGCAATGTTCTGACCACTAGGCTATCCCGTCTCCGTAGTAGTGGTGTGGTGTGGCGTGGACGTGGTGTGATGTGGTGTGGTGAGGTGTGGTGAGGTGTGGGTGTGGTGTGGTGTGGTGTGGCGTGTGTGTGATGTGGTGTGGTGAGGTGTGGTATGGTGTGGTGAGGTGTGGTGAGGTGTGGTGTGGTGTGGTGTGGTGTTATTCATTTATTTATTCTTATATTTGATCGAGGATAATGCAATAAGCACTCACGTCCTTTTCATATCCAGTTCTGTGTGTATGCAGTTTTGTAAAGTTTGTCATCCGTTCCCACTGGCACACAGAGGCCTGCTTTTACGAAAAGCGGAACAGGTTTTAATTAACGTGCACTTGCACACGGGACCTCGCTTTATAGTGTCATCCAAAGGACTTTTTTTTAAAGATGGGGGAGGGTGGGTGGGAGGGAGTCGGCACTGATGTTAACTCCTGGTGTGGTGAGATGCGGACCCACACAGATCCGGTTGACAAGGCTGCTGAGTCAGAGAAGGAAGGTGGCAGGATGGTTAAGACGTTCGCCTGCCAACAAGTAAACCATGAAGTTCTTGGTTCGATTCCTAGCCTCGCCCTTTCTTCACAGTTGACGAAAAAAAATCGAAATGAATGTCAGTCATGCGGATGGGACTATAAACCGAGGCCCCGTGTGCGAACGTCACTCCGAACATCTGCGCACACGTTAAAACCCCGTTCCGCCTTTCGGAAGAGCAGGCCATTGTGTGTCTTCAATTTTATCACTGCCACCTTCAAAAAGCCCAAAGATGGCGGGAGGGAGAGAGGGAGGGGGAAAGGGGTGGGGGGTGGGGGTGGGATGAGGGGAAGGTGTAGACTTGAAGACACACAAAACACTTGTGTTTCAAGGTCGGTGTTGGGGGTGGGGGGAGGGGGGAGGGGGGGGGGCTGATGCGTAGGCCTTCCCTCACAATACTTCTTTGTTGAAACTTTTTGCTTCTCCGCACTTCCCCCCCTCCCCCCCCCCTTCCCAGCGCCCTCCGCATTCCCCCTCCCCTCCCTGCTCTGCGCACGCATTCTTTTTATTTTGCCTCCCTTCCCTCTCTCTACACATACGTTTTGCGCAGTTTTGTTTTCTTCTCTTTTGTTTTCTTTTTGTTTCATACATTTTTTGTGTGTGTTTTCTTCTTCTCTTTTTGTACATTTTTCCCCCTAGTTATTTCTTTGTTTTTTGCTTTCCCCCCTCCTCAAGTTTTTTTTTTTTTTTCAATTGTGAAAGTCTTTTGTTCTGTCTTCTCTTTTTGTTGCTTTTTATTGTGCTCTTTTTGTGCTGTGTAATTTTTTTTTGTTGGCAATTTCTTTTCTTTTTTTTTTTTTTTATTGTTGTTTGTCTACCCTTTCTTTTTTCCCTTTGTTTTGTTTCTTTGTTCTTGATAACCTTTTTCTTTTAAAAATGTATGTGACATTTCTCTGTATTCTTACCATTTATTCATCCACTCGTTCGTTCATTCGTCTGCTCTTTCTTTCTTCCTTTTTTCCCCTTCTTTTCTTTCTTTTCTTTCTTTCTTTCTTTTTCTTTCTTTCTTTCTTTCTTTCTTTCTTTCTTTCTTTCCTTTTCTTTCTATCTGGATGACTATGCAGACTTTTGTCTGTTATCAATAAAAACACGGATTTGGAAGAAAAGAAAACCATACACTTTCATCGAGTGATCTCTCTCTCTCTGTCTCTGTCTGTCTGTCTGTCTGTCTCTCTCTCTCTGTCTCTCTGTCTCTGTTCTCTTCTCTGTCTCTCTCTGTCTCTGTCTGTCTCTGTTTCTGTCTGTCTGTCTGTCTGTCTGTCTGTCTGTCTGTCTGTCTGTCTGTCTGTCTTCTCTCTCTCTCTCTCTCTCCTCTCTCTCTCTCTCTCTCTCTCTCTCTCTCTCTCTCTCTCTCTCTCTCTCTCTCTCTCTCTCTCTTCTCTCTCTGTCTCTCTCTACACCACTCCCCCAGAGTTTCGTCTACATAGTAATGTAGATCTTTACTATCGTAGCACGAATTATGTATGTAAAGCCTACCACCCTTGTTCATGCGACTGTGCGCTTTTCTCTCTCTTCTATCCTGTCCACTACTGTCACACATTGGTCACTGGCGATAATATGGCCAGTGTGTAGGTTATACTGGTCAGTATAATCCGGACACAGAAAAAAAAAAGCGGGACCTGTCACACCTTAGGTTGTGTCCTGACTACGTACAGTAGAAAGCAAAAGCGCTTTACTGAAAGAACGGTAGACAGACGGTCTTACAGGTACAGAGAGATTATCTGCGTTGTTGTGTAGTTCCGGGTATGGAGGACGTACAAAAAAATCCCAAACCCACACAAAACATCAGGGTACAAACTAAACTCTAGAACAGGATATCATCCTGGAACATACACACACACATGCGCGCGTGCGCGCACGCATGCACACACACACACACGCGCGCGCGCGCGCCACACACACACACAACACACACGCACACACACAGACACCGACACAGACACACACAACACACACACACACACACACACACACACACACACACACACTACACACACACACACACACACACACACACACACACACACACACACACACACACACACACACACACACCACACACACACACACACACACACACACACACACACACACACGACGCCCGTAGAAATCCCCATCACGCTACACCACCCACTCACATCTATGTGTACGAGTCCGCCTTTGCTCGCGCGCGCACGTGCATGCACACACACACACACACACACATACACACATGCACTCACATACACACACATACACCACTCTCTCCTCTCTCTCTCTCTCTTTCTCTCAAGCTTTCCTGAATCCACCCCCCCCCCCCTTGCCAATTCTTGAAACATTTCATTGGTGGATTACCTAGTTGAATGATTGGTTGATTGATTGACTTTATTTGACTGAGGGCTGGATGAAAAAAAACCCTGCCACTGTGCTTACTCTTTTCCCTCCATAAGAAAATTCATTGCTCTCTCTCTGTCTCTGTCTGTCTGTCTGTCTGTCTGCCTGCCTGCCTGTCTGTTGTCTGTCTCTGTCTGTCTGTCTGTCCTGTCCTGTCTGTCTGTCTGTCTTCTCTCTCTTCTCTCTCTCCTCCTCTCTCTCTCTGAATCTCCTCTCTTTTGATTTGATTTGATTTGATCTCTCTCGTTGAGAAAGTGTATTCAATAAGTCTGACTGTCTCATCGTGTTATCTTAAACTTAGTTTACAAAGCAACCACTGTCTCCTCCTCCTCATCGTCATCATCAAATAGATGGATACTAGTATGTCTGTATATCCACTGTCTGTCTCATCTTGTCTGTCTGTCGTCTTCTGTCTGTCTGTCTGTATCTGTACACAGTGTCAACCCTCCTTGCAGTACAAACACACTGTAGGGTCAATAACTCTTTCCCTTGGCCATTTGTTGCTGTACAGATTTGTTTCCCATGGACAAGCAGGAGTCAAAGCTGCAGATTTTTGTTGTTGGTGTTGTGTTGTTTGTTAGTGGTGTTGTTGTTGGTGTTGGTGTTGCTGTTGTGTTGTTGGTGTTGTTGTTGGTAGTTGTTGCTGGTGGTGTTAGCTGTTTTCTTGTGTGCTTGTTAATATTCTGGTATCTGTTTCTAAACAGTTTAAATTTGTCTATCTGTCTGCCTGCCTGCCTGCCTGCCTGCCTGCCTGCCTGTCTGTCACAGAATTCCTCATTTTGAAAATAACGGAACTACTGAAAAACTCAACATCATGACTAGCATTCTCAGCATCATCGTCATGGTTGGAATTAAATAGGAACTTTGGTCTCCAGCCTTTTATTTTCAAGCACCTCCCTGAAAATGTTCACATCTCATCCCCAAAGCTAATACACCCTTGACATCATGCTTGTGTCAAGGAACAGTTTGTGTACAGTATTCCCAAACTCTCTCTACCAACAAAACCCACAACAACACGTCAGTACAGTAAGTAACACCACTATATTCTTTTTCTGGTCTCTTCATCAGAATTGTATGTAGTTTAATGTCTGTTCTTTTATTTTACGAGGATAACGAAAATAAGCACTCATGTGCTTTTTTACATCTGTATTTTTATTTTATTTTATTCTTTTATATCGAGGATAATCAAAATAAGCACTCCTGTGCTTTTTTTTTTTTTTTTTTACCTCCAGTCCCTGTGTGTAGGCAGTTTTGTCAATTTTGTCATCCGTTCCCACCGTCACACAATAGTCTACTCTTCCAAAAAGTAAAACGGGTTTTAACGAGCGCCCAAGATGCTCTGCGTACATTCACACACAGGACCTCGTTTTACAGTCTTATCCAAAGGACTTTTAGGGGGAGTGGAGTCGGCACTGATGCTCACTCCAGAGGAAAAATGCTTTAGAGCGAGATTCGAACCCGGGTCAGCAGATCAAGGGAGGCTTCTGCTGGTGGTACCACATTTTGCATCCTACCAATTGTTTATCTTCATTCACACTGTCTATCTATTCTGCTGGTGGTACCACATTTTGCATCCTACCAATTGTTTATCTTCATTCACACTATCTATTCTGCTGGTGGTACCACATTTTGCATTCTACCAACTGTTTATCTTCATTCACACTATCTATTATGCTGGTGGTGCCACATTTTGCATCCTACCAATTGTTTATCTTCATTCACACTATCTATTCTGCTGGTGGTACCACATTTTGCATTCTACCAACTGTTTATCTTCATTCACACTATCTATTATGCTGGTGGTGCCACATTTCGCATCCTAACAATTGTTTATCTTCATTCACACTGTCCATGAGGTGCATCTGTTTTTTTCACACCCTAACTTACAAGCTTGTTGTTGCTATAAACACAATATCTTTGCGTACAGGTTAAAACCTGTTCCGCTTTTCGGAGGAGTAGAGCTAGTCTTTCGGATAAGACGATAAACCGAGGTCCCGTGTGTTACACATCATTATTTAGTGCATGTAAAAGAACCTGCGGCAACAAGATGGTTGTCTTTGGCAAAGTTCTGTAGTAAAAGAAAGTGTGTCTTGAGGTTGGATTTAAAGTGTCATAAGTAGGCTTTTGCCGGAGGAGAGAGGAATGTCATTCCAGATCGACGGACCAGAAAAGAGAAAGAGCGGCGTCCAACGGTAGATAGGTTGAATCTAGGTATTCTTAAGGACAAAGTATCCTCAGCCGAGCGGAGGGAACGAGAAGGTGTGTACAGGTGAAGATATTCACAGAGGTAGGAGGGTGCAGTTTTGTGGAGACATTTGTAACAGAGGGTACTAATCTTGTAGTTTACTCTCTGTGGTACCAGCAGCCAGTGGAGAGATTGCAAGAGAGGGGTAATGTGCTCAGATTTTTTTCTTTCAGAGGACCAGTCGAGCTGCAGAGTTTTGTATACTTGGAGGGAGTGGATAGATGATGCTGGCAGACCAGCCAAAAGAGAATTGCAATAGTCCAGACGTGAAAAATAAGAGAAGTGACAACTTTGGATGTTTCATCAGTGGACAGGTACTTTCGAATTGCACTAATACGTCGTAGTTGATAGTAGCATGACTGAAAGGTCTGGGTAATGAATTTTTGCATGGAGAGTGTGTTGTCGATAACGACCCCTATATACTTCACAGAAGTGGATAGCGGAACCGACGTATTGCCGAATTCAATTGAAGCGATTGAAATGGAAGAAAGTTTGTGTTTGGTGCCTACAAGCATGGCTTCGGTTTTATCTGCATTTAGTTTTAACTTGTTTTGTATCATCCAGTGTAGGATGTCTTGAAGGCAGTGGCCATATTTGCCAAGAGAGAAGGCAGATTTTCGGGTGAATGACTGCTTTGAATCTGAGAGTCATCAGCATAAAATGACGATTGATATGATGACGGTTTATTATATGTGACAGTGGAGTAGTATAGATAGTAAAAAGAAGAGGGCCCAGAACTGATCCCTGAGGGACACCACATTCCAGTTTGGCAGGCGCTGATTGAATTTGTTTACTGCAACTGTATGGACTCGGTCTGTAAGGTATGAAGTAAACCAGATGAGGGCTGTGCCTTTAATACACACATATTTTGGAGACGGGAGAGAAGAATGAATGGTCTATAGTGTCAAAGGCTGCAGATAAGTCAAGAAGAGTGAGAAGGGGGATTTTCCCCGAGTCAGAAGCATGGGGAAGCGTGTTTAAGGTGTGGACCAGGGTGGTTTCAGTGCTGTGGTTGACGCGATAGGTAGACTGGAAAGGGGGAAAGAGATTATTGGAATAAAGATGGCTATTGAATTGTTTCAGAACAACTTTTCCAGGACTTAAGAGATAAAAGGCAGGTTAGAAACAGGTCTATTGTTCTTCAGGATGCCCCAATACAGATGAGTCCTTAATCTGTGTATACACCCCACTGCAGATGTGTCCTTACTCTTGTGCACACCTTACTGCCTTACACCTATGTGTAAACATCTTACTGTTCATGCTTAAACAGCAAGCAAACTTCTTGGAAAAACATTGACCAGTCAAAAAAAACCTGTCAAAGTAAACTTACATGGTATGGGCATGTCACAAGATCAAAATGACTTGCAGAAACAATACAGCAAGGCACTGTCAAGGAGGAAGAAAAGGAGGCAGACCGAAGGAAGAGATGGGAGGGCAACATCAGCGAATGGACAGGCCTAGAACTCAACAAACCCTGAGAAAGGCAGAACAGAGAGAGGAATGGAGGGAACTGGTTGTCAAGTCTTCAGGGGTGCCCCCACGGTCGCCAGACTAAAGGATATATATATATATATATATATATATATATATATATATATATATAATATATATAATAATATAATATATATAATAGATATAATAATAGATAGATAGATAGATAGATAGATAGATAGATAGATAGATAGATAGATACACACACCTTACTAATGGTAAATTTTTTACTCTGCCAGCAACAGTATGCAATCGCTTCTTACTAAATCTGTACACTGTGAATCCCAATATTCTATACACTCTACTGCTGACTAGTGTCAGTCTTGTCAGCAATAGTCTATACCTCTACTGCTGACTAGTGTCAGTCTCTTCAGCATAGTCTAATCTCTACTGCTACTATGTCATCTGAGCAATAGTCTATACCTCTACTGCTGACTAGTGTCAGTCTCTCCTCTTGAACCACAGCACAATGTTCAACTGAACTGAAACAGAACATAACCCACACAGCCAGGATTTGCAATGGAAAACAGATACACTTGCAAAGTCGCTTCCTCTGCAGATTCTGATTGATTTTACACCTCTTCCAACCCCCACCCCACCCCACCCCCGATTTTCACAGATAGCATGTTATGAAATGGTGCACCTACAATCACAAAGAATTTGAACGTGATGTATGGCATGGTCTGTCCAGTGCCGAACAAAGCCAGAACATTGCACACTTCCTTGACATGACAAATGGACTGACTGCAGCGTTTGTATAGCAGAGCTGCTGTTACAAAACCCCGTCACTTCATTGTGTATTCTGACCCTCCCCTCCTCGCCGCTGTGTCGCATCCATCACTCCCCTATCCGCCCAGTTCCTATTCCAGTCCAGGTTTTCTTTACTGAAAGCACATCCATAATTCACCCCTTTCCCACCCCTCCTCACGAACACATGGCCATAAAAATAAAGCAGATACGTGTCACTGAAATAGCGTGAGAAAACACCTATTCTGGGCTTTTTTTCAATGCAATATTCATGGCGGTTTCTCTGAACGAGGGTTGTGAATTGGAGAAGATGGATTGATGGTGGAGCCTGACTGCCCTATTTGTCAACTGACAGTCTTCCTCTCTTCTCTGCAGGGGCCCGTATGACCAGCACTGCACTCGGTGGACAGACAAGACCCCGTGTGCGAACACATGCAGAACATCTTGCGCACACGTTAAATCCTGTTCCGCTTTTCGTAAGAGTAGGCCATCGTGTGCCGGTTGGAACAGATGACATTTACAAAACTGCATACACACGGGGACTGGATGTAAAAATGTATATTTTTGCTTATTCTATTATCCTCGATGTAAAAGAATTAAAAAAAAATAAAATAAAAGTGGGGAAGTGGAAAGTCTATCAGTATTGTTTTTCAGGTGGTTTCATACTAATATAACGACAGTGGAAAGTCTAATTCAAGCATTGTTCCTCTCAGGTGGTTTCATACTAATATATAACGACAGTGAAAAGTCTATCAGCATTGTTCTCCAGGTGGTTTCATACTGATATAATGACAGTGGAAAGTCTATCAGTATTGTTCTTCAGGTGGTTTCATACTGATATAATGACACAGACCAGAACAATCTGTTTGTGGTCAGTCTAACCCTTTCCTGTAGCGCTAACTCAGCAGCGACACAGACTGCCATGCAGGGGACTGATTGCCGAGCCACTCCAGAGATGTCTCAGCAAGGTAAAGGCAAAAGGTAAAGGTGTCCCATAACCTGTGTGGTCATAGGGGAGCAAGGCGTCAGAGCCTCAGCTTCTCTAAGGGACCAGTATACTGAGGGCGGCGCCCATCTCCTCTTCCCTGCTGTTTTACCTTTCCTGACCCTAAAGAGGGAAGGTACCCATTTACAGCTGGGTGAAGTGGGGAACTGTACTGTAGCCAAGGTGCGCAAACGGTCACCCATGCAATTGGCAACCACGCTCGACGCTGCTTAAGATTGTCTGGGGGAAAGCGAGCGCTCTGACAACTGACTTATCCCGCTGTCTCAACAAGGCTGAAGTGAAAGAAGGCACAGACATGGTCTTCCCAGACAGAAGTCTAGAATAACTTCGAAACGTTTTCGCAAAAGCGGGCTTACAGCCCAGCTGATTTTTAGAGGAGTAAGATGTATTTCATACTTAGAACAAACATATCACAGAGACTCGCGGCTTTCTTAGTAAAATGTTGTAATCTAAATTCGTATAGTAGCATTATTATATATATTATTATATATTATACTATTATATATATATTATATATATATATATATTATATATATATTTTATAATATATACTATTTATTTTTTATTTTATAATTTTTTTTTTTTTTATTATAATTATTATATATTATTTTTTTTAAAAGTAGACAGAGAAGAAGTCAGCCAAGTATAGGTCTACAATCTCTAACTATGTACTTCACTTCTGCAATGCCAACACACACACACACACACACACACACACACAACACACACGCACACACACAAACAGCCGAACGCCGCCCCCCAGCAACAACACGACAGCACGCACACACACACCACAGACAACACAGAACAAACACAACAACACAACACACACACTCACCGGCGCGCGCGCGCCTGCGCTTTGCACGCACGCACACGTGAATGACTGAATGACTGTATGTTTTATAGATAGCATAAAAAATATGCACACCCACACAATGTGATCAGCACACAGGGAAGAAGGTCATGGATGAAAAAGGATGAGGGAGGAGGGGGGGGGGGGGGTGCCGGGGATTAAAACGGTGTTCGTTATAACACAGAGGCAACCCTCCATCCTCCTCCTCCTCCTCCTCCTCCTCCTCTCTCCTCCTCTTCTTCTTCTGTCTTCATTTCTTCTTCTTCTCTCTCTCTCTATCTCTCTTTCTTCTTCTTCTTCTTCTTCTTCTTCTGTCCTGTCTCTGTCCGTCTGTCTCTGTCCGTCTGTCTGTCTGTCTGTCTGTCTGTCTGTCTGTCTTGTCTTCTCTCTTCTCTCCTCTCTCCTCTCTCTCTCTCTCTCTCTCTCTCTCTCTCTCTCTCTCTCTCTCTCTCTCTCTCTCTCTCTCTCTCTCTCTCTCTCTCATCCCTCTCTCTCTTCTCTCATCTTCTTTTGCTAGATAGATGGCCTATGAATAAAAGCAAATTTATGCTTACTCAATGTACCATCTGGAAAATAAAAATGCAATTTTGATTTTGTTGATTGATTTGATCTCTCTCCTGTCTCTCTGTCTCTGTCTGTCTTCTCTCTCCTCCCTCCCCCCCCCTCTCTCTCTCTCCCTCCCTCCCTCACTCTCTCTCTCTGTCTCCTCTGTCTCTCTCTCTCTCCTTCCCCCCCCTCTCTCTCTCTCACACACACACACGACCCCCCCCCCCTTCCCCTCACACACACATTTACAATCAACACAACGAAATGAGTCAGGTGAGTATCCATGGATTCCTAACTACAGGTGGCACAAATAAGTGTAGAGAATGGCTGCTAACTGCACACATCCATACTTACACGCCTACAGATATAGAAACAATGTAGACAGATCAATACTGACGTAGGTAGATGTGTAAATACGTGGACACATACATGCAGATACATAACAGCTTGCCCTCCATACTTACTTACCCAGGCTTTGCGCTCTAAAGACTAGAGCGCAACTCCATAGTCTTCCGAGACTGATGGGTGCCTACTACTACATGCACACAGATAATCTGAGTGGTTTCAGAACACTACAACCATGCGCACGTACATCTACACAGATAGGGGCGGGATAGCCTAGTGGTCAGAACATTGCACTCGCAATTTGACGACCCGGGTTCGATTCCTGTTCATTCAAGAGGATTTTACCCCTGAGTTAACTTCAGTACTGACTCCACTTCTCCCCAAAAGTCCTTCGGGATGAGACAATAAACCGAGGCCCCGTGTGCGAACTCACGCCGAACATCTTGCACACACTTTAATCCTGTTCCGCTTTTCGAAAGAGTAGGCCATCGTGTGCCGGTGGGAACAGATGACAATATTTACAAAACTGCATACACACGGGAACGATGTAAAGAGCCCATGAGGGCTTATTCCATTATCCTTGATATAAAATAATAAATGAATAAATAAATGCAAGCATGTACTAGCTGCATACATACGTATACCTACACAGATGGAAGTGCGTGCACGCACAACAACAACACACACAACACACACACACACAACACACACACACACAACACAACACACACACACACACAACACACACACACACACACACAACACACACAACACCCAACCCCTCCCCCACACACACACATACAAACACACACCCCTGCACGCGAAAGGATCCATCCATCCATCCATCATCCATCATCCATCCATCCATCCATCCATCCATCCCTATCTACATACGTACAAAAGTGCACACAAACACGCCTAGACATCTGAGTGTAAGCTTCTTGAGGGGGATGAAGACAGCCTCACTTAATCAGCACAGTCAACAGTAACACAGATCACAACATCTTTACACCCACTCTGGACACACGCTCGGTGGATCAGTGGTCTTGAGGTAACGCGCCTGTCTAGAAAGCCAAAAGTCCGGGTCGGAGTGTGCGGTGGTTCAATTCCGTCTGGGCCCAAAACTCCCCCCCCCCATCCATTAGACCATGATGGTGGTCTGGGTGCTAGTCTTTCGGGTGAGACGATAAACCGAGGGTCCCGTGTGTTACACATTATTTAGCGCACGTAAAAGAACCCACGGCAACAAGAGGCGGTCCCTGGCAAAATTCTGTAGAAAAAAAGTCAGTATGATAGGGGAAACAAATACAGTTGCAGACAGGAAAAAGGAAAAAAAAAATGGGTAGGTGCAGCACTTGTGGCGACACGCTCTCCCTGGGGAGAGCAGCCCGAATTTCACGCAGAGAAATCTGCTGTGACATTAAGTGGTATAAATAGATAAATAAATAAATAAATAAATTAATTAATCAATCTATCAATCAATAATAAAATCCCCTCCTTCAATGTCCAGACCAGCATCAACTGTTGTTCTGCAGCATAGACACAACTGGACACGTGCAATCCAAACGGACGCCTCACAGTGCTGTTAAAAAAACAACAACAACTTTTTTAAAATTCTTTTATATCGAGGGTAATGGAATAAGCTCTCACGGGCTTTTTTTTTACATCCAGTCCCCGTGTGTATGCAGTTTTGTAAATGTCATCTGTTCCCACCGGCACACGATGGCTTACTCTTACGAAAAGCCGAACAGGATTTAACGTGTGCACAAGATGTTCTGCGTGCCTTCACACACGGGGCCTCGGTTTAAAGTCTCATCCGAAGACTTTTGCGGAGAGTTGAATCAGTACTGATGTTGACTCCAGGAGAAAAAGATTTACAAAACTGCATACACACGGGGACTGTATGTTAAAAAGCACATGAGAGTTTATTCCATTATTCTTGATATAAGATATAATAGAAAAAATGAATAAATCAAATAAATACACACGGACACATGCACGCGCGGCAATTCTCATCCAATGCATGCACACAAAGAAACACAGACAGAACAGACAGTAC
>CM060334.1:10819978-10827478 GCA_030674155.1 Stramonita haemastoma
ATTCAGAATATTTATTGCCATTTAAGTCATGCAGACATATTTGACACAACAAAACAAACATCAGGATTAATTATCTTTCTGTCCAAATGATGTCCACTAAAAACTGTGTGTGTGTGTGTGTGTGTGTGTGTGTGTGTGTGTGTGTGTGTGTGTGTGTGTGTGTGTGTGTGTGTGTGTGTGTGTGTTGTGTGTGTGTGTGTGTGTGATGTGCTATTGTATGATTCTCGAATTTGTTATAAAATGGTATGCTAGCTCATTGCTCTTATTTTTGATATTCGATTTGGTATGCTAATCTGAGCAAACTACCGTTTTTGGTATTGATATGAGTTTCTTTATTGACACGATTTTGTTTGTGCCTCATTTAGATTGAAAACAATTTTTCTTCACTGATGTTATGAAAACTCTCTCTGTCTCTCTCCCTCCCCCTTTCTCTTTCTCTCTCTGTATCTCTCTGTGTCTCTCTGTTTCTCTCTCTGTCTGTCCCTGCCTCTCTTTCTCTCTATGTCTTTCTTTCTCTGACTCTCTGTCTCTGTCTGTATGTCTGTCTGTCTGTATCTCTCTATCTTTCTGTGTCTCTATCTGTTTGTCTGCCTGCCTGCTTGTCTGTCTGTCTGTCTCTGTCTATCTGTCTGTCTGTCTGTCTGTCTGTCTGTCTGTCTGTCTGTCTGTCTGTCTGTCTGTCTGTCTGTCTGTCTGTCTGTCTGTCTCTCTCTCTCTCTCTCTCTCTCTCTCTCTCTCTCTCTCTCTCTCTCTCTCTCTCTCTCTCTCTCTCTCTCTCTCTCTCTCGGTAGCTTCCCTTGCCTGGCAGCCACCAAGACGTGTCACTATTGAGCTCTTACAAATTTTGGCATCTCTTCATTGTATTTTAGTTAAAGATGCCTCTTAATTAAATTACTCCCATCAACGCTAGAAGTCATGATGGGTGCTGTTCTTTAAACCAAAGGCAAAGGCTTTCAGAATGTCACAACTTCAAGATTTAAGACTGTCACCTTCAATTTCAGTTCAATCCTTCAACACAAGTTAACTTTTGTCTACAGAAGGAAGTCTGAATCACAGGTCAAGAGAGATAGATGGAGAGCTGAAAAAACAAACAAACAATGAGCGATCTGAGAAAGACAAGAAATTGAATCTACACCTATCCCCTCCCCGTGGATGCTGGGGGGCCTGTCAGAATAAATAGCATTCCCCACCATCAAGAAGTTCTGTGCAAGGAGCTCTCTCTTTTCTATCCCTCTCTTTGTTTCTGCCTTGTCCATTTTCTTCCTGTCACTCCTTCCTTGTCTTTGGGGTTTTTTCAGGGTGGGGGGAAGATGTGTGGGTTTGCATTGCAGTGGGGGGAAGATGTGTGGGTTTGCATTGCAGTGGGGGGAAGATGTGTGGGTTTGCATTGCAGTGGGGGGAAGATGTGTGAGTTTGCATTGCAGTGGGGGGAAGATGTGTGGGTTTGCATTGCAGTGGGGGGAAGAAGTGTGGGTTTGCATTGCAGTGGGGGGAAGATGTGTGGGTTTGCATTGCAGTGGGGGGAAGATGTGTGGGTTTGCATTGCAGTGGGGGGAAGATGTGTGAGTTTGCATTGCAGTGGGGGGAAGATGTGTGGGTTTGCATTGCAGTGGGGGGAAGATGTGTGAGTTTGCATTGCAGTGGGGGGAAGAAGTGTGGGTTTGCATTGCAGTGGGGGGAAGATGTGTGGGTTTGCATTGCAGTGGGGGGAAGATGTGTGGGTTTGCATTGCAGTGGGGGGAAGAAGTGTGGGTTTGCATTGCAGTGGGGGGGAAGATGTGTGAGTTTGCATTGCACTGTATTGCATTGCATTACGTGGCTGTAGAGTGAAATGGGTAAGGATACGTAGAGAGGAACCTTCCACACCCCACATCTACTGATTGGGATATTACTAACTATTGTGTACATCTGGACAATGTGTTCTTGAAATAAATTCTTGAAATCTGAAGCCTGAAGAAGTCTAACATTGCCATTTTTTCATCTTATTTTGGGGGGTGTTCATTTTGATAGGAAACATGGTTCAAGTGTTCTCTCTCTCTCTACCTTCCACTCCCCCCTCTATCTTAAGAAAGCCCCCTCCTCACCCCAACCCTCACACTTTTTTTTATTCTTTTATTTCGAGGATAAAAGAATAAGCACTCATGTGCTCTTTTACATCAAGTCCCTGTGTGTATGCAGTGTTGTGAATTTTGTCATCCCTTCCCACCGGCACCCAATAGCCTACTCTTCCGAAAAGCAGAACGGGTATTAACGTATGCGCAAGATGTTCTACATGCGTTTGTACACGGGACCTCAGTTTATAGTCTCATCTGAAGGACGTTTAAGGGGAGTCGAGTTGGCACTGATGTTAACTCCAGGGGAAAAAAATCCAATCCTCTTGAACGAGATTCGAACCTGGGTCAGTAGATCACGAACACATCACTCTAACTAACCACCAGGCTACCCCGTCCCCTCTTGAGCATCCGTGCAGGTATCATGCAGAGGCAGAAGAGGAATATGAATCACCACTTATCCTGCAGTCTTCTTTCTTTTTCGTTTCTTACCGATTTCAATCTCCAAGATAATCCTCACAAGTCTGGCTGAACGCTCGCTGTGGACGTGCCAGCACTAACCCGTGATCAGGCCCTGTCCCACCTGTGCTGAAATAGCATGGACAATCATGTCTAAGACGTGTGGGAGGGGGAGGGTGGATGAAGCCCTATTAGAAAAGACTCCATGTCGGAAAACCCTGTTAACCACTTCGTTAGTGGGCAGATTGAAATTCCATTTTCCGGCCAATTTGGTGAAAGCCTGGCTTCTTTTGTTTTCCTGATCTGGCCATTGATGTGAGAGGACAAGTGGGATGGTGTGATAGAGACAGCACGTGCTTATGTTGTCTAAAACAGCAGTGTGTCCCAAGTAAAGACCATCTCTCTCTCTCTCTCTCTCTCTCTCTCTCTCTCTCTCTCTCTCTCTCTCTCTCTCTCTCTCTCTCCTCTCTCTCTCTCTCTCTCTCTCTCTTGCCGCAGGAGTAGGCAACTCAGCTAATATCAGCAGCAGCCAGCTCAGTTCACAGGAAAGATAGTCAATGCAGTTAACAGCAGGATTTGTCAGCTCAGCTAACACCATTTACCAGATCAGGTTGCAAATGTGATCAATTTGTTGAAAGTATCAATTTTTTAGACACTCCCCCCACTTCCCTCAAAATCAATGCACAACATAGGCAAATAAAAAACAAAACAAGCAAACAAAAAAGTTAAAAGAAAACTGATATTCCTACATTGGAGCCAGGTTATAACTGAACAGAGTAGTATCTGTTTGGAAAAAAAATAATGGTACGACCAAGATAGTGCAAAAACAGGTCTTTGGTCTGTTTAACACAGCGTAACTAGGGTTCAGAGCCCTCACCAAGCTGAGGTTAAGCAGCATTGAGAGTGGTCGCCAAAGTGGATGGGTGACCGTTCAAGCCCCTTGACTTCAGTACAGCTGTAAATGGGTACCTGCTCTCTCCAGGGACAGGAAAGGGAAAGCAGCCAGAGAGAGGAGATTGGTGTTGTCCGCAAAGTGCTGGCCCCTAGGGAATATGAGGTCTCTGACACATGGCTGCATAAGTATATCGACTAGGTCATAGGAGCACTTTTCTTTTAACACTATCCGAGAGGGATTATTTTTTGAGGATCCTCTTTGCTCTCAAACAAAGAAACCAGCATACCCCCACTACACGCACACACACACACACACACGCACGCACACACACACACACACACACACACACACACACACACACACACACACCACACACACACACACACACACACACACACACACACCAAAAACAAAAAAAACCCCTTATCCCACGAAACTGAACCATAACCCCAAAAAACCCCAGAAAAAATCCAACTCCGTAAGCAAAAATCATGCAAGAAAAACAAACAAAACGGCAAAAAAAAAAAATAAAAGGCAACACTCCAGAAGTAAATAAAAACAGCACCCATCCAATGAAAAAAAATGGAAAAACCTTAGGTACACTGACTTCGATTTTTGGAATATGGAAAAACTATTTCCAAGTTTCAATTGTGTTAGTGACAGGCAGTGTCTGCCCCCACCCTCCAGCCACTGAACCATCTTTGCCGTTTGTTTTGTCTGATTCTCCCTCACCCCATCTCTGTCTCCCTTTAATCTCTCTCTCTCTCTCTCTCTCTCTCTCTCTCTCTCTCTCCTCTCTCTCTCTCTCTCTCTCTCTCTCTCTCTCTCTCTCTCTCTCTCTCTCACACACACACATACACACACACACACACACACACACACACACACACACACACACACACACACACACACACACACACACACACACACACACCCCCACCAACTAACTCTCTCAGCCCCAGGAGAAATCGTCATAAGCTGTGTGGAAGGGTCCAGTGATGGGTGCTGACAGGGCTTATTGATAAAGAACCACACACACAGGGACCAGCACACACACACACACAACACACACACACACACACACACACACACACACACACACACACACACACACACACACACACACACACACACACACACACACAGGGACCAACACACACACACACACACACACACAGGGACCAGCACACACACACAGACACTCACACACACACACACACACACACACACACACACACACACAACAGGGACCAGCACCAGTGCCCTGGGGAACACCAGCGCAAATAGTACTGTGTCAGTCTGGGCGTCACAGCAGGAAAGCAGCTGTATTCTTTAGTGCAGACTGTGTGTGCTCAGGCCAGCGACACCAGTCCCTGGTGTGTTCGATGTCATTGATAACGAAATAGGCCAAACCCATCTGTACACACCCATCGCTACTCTCCTTATCCCCATTATTAGCATATTTCTTTTCATGATCACAACAGTCATTGTTGTCGTTACATTGTCATCACCATCGTCATGGCCAGTGTCGCTCAGGGTTAAATATGACCTCATGTTTTTGGTTCCTCATACAATTCAAGACTTGTGATGAGTTTGTGCCAAAGCCTTTGACTTGACTTCACTTTGACTTTAAGGTTACGAAGTTTATGAGAGAAAGCTGTTGTGGGGGTCATTTGATCATCACTATCCCAGGTGTCTGTCTCACTCAGTCTGGCTTCACAACTCAGCTTGTGGTGTTGTCACTAGAAGGCGTAGTGCCTACACAACTGAAGTGACCCAGCAGCCACACAGGGTCTTTCCAGTGGGTGACCTGATGGCAGCCTAATATTGATCAGCTAGCTCCCTGTGGTTTTTTGGCCTTACTTGACAGGCCTGGGTATGGTTAGGGGTGTGAGAGCAGAATGAGTGGCGAGGGTACAGTAGCATAAAAAAGTTCTTCGCCTTTTGGAGGAAAGTGTCGTTATCTTTTGGTCTGGAAAAAGACACAGCATTTTCTTGTTCTGATAATACAAAGCGTTAGTGATCCTCCAGCCCCCATTTCAGTCTTTGGTCTATTTTCTTGAAAAGAGATAGCAATGATGACAACGATAATTATGAAAATATGTGTGTATGCAAGTGTATGAAAACTTGTGTATATCGAACACAGAGAGATATCTACAGAAATACAGATAGAGATAGAGACAGACATACAGATAGATAGACAAGAGAGAGAGAGAGAGAGAGAGAGAGAGAGAGAGAGAGAGAGAGAGAGAGAGAGAGAGAGAGAGAGAGAGAGAGAGAGAGAGAGAGAGAGAGAGAGAGAGAGAGAGAGAGAGAGAGAGAGAGAGGGAAACAGGCAGACAGACATATAGATGGACAGATAGAAGTACCAGTGTTCACACTATCTATACATTGATGTAATCATCTTTGAACATTGCAGATAGTGTGCTAGCTGTGACCATCACAGTGTGCTAGCTGTGACCATCACAGACAGTGTGCTAGCTGAGACCATCACAGACAGTGTGCTAGCTGTGACCATCACAGACAGTGTGCTAGCTGTGACCATCACAGACAGTGTGCTAGCTCTGACCATCACAGACAGTGTGCTAGCTGTGACCATCACAGTGTGCTAGCTGAGACCATCACAGACAGTGTGCTAGCTGTGACCATCACAGTGTGCTAGCTGTGACCATTACAGTGTGCTAGCTGTGACCATCACAGTGTGCTAGCTGTGACCATCACAGTGTGCTAGCTGTGACCATCACAGTGTGCTAGCTGTGACCATCACAGACAGTGTGCTAGCTGTGACCATCACAGTGTGCTCGCTGTGACCATCACAGTGTGCTAGCTGTGACCATCACAGTGTGCTAGCTGTGACCATCACAGTGTGCTAGCTGTGACCATCACAGACAGTGTGCTAGCTATGACCATCACAGTGTGCAAGCTGTGACCATCACAGTGTGCTAGCTGTGACCATCACAGACAGTGTGCTAGCTCTGACCATCACAGACAGTGTGCTAGCTGTGACCATCACAGTGTGCTAGCTGTGACCATCACAGACAGTGTGCTAGCTGTGACCATCACAGTGTGCTAGCTGTGACCATCACAGTGTGCTAGCTATGACCATCACAGTGTGCTAGCTGTGACCATCACAGACAGTGTGCTAGCTCTGACCATCACAGACAGTGTGCTAGCTCTGTCCATCGCAGACAGTGTGCACACTCAATCTGTGCTGTTCTTTCAGAGCAGGGGGAAGCAGCAGACATGTGTGGCATCATACCTCCATGCTTGAGCGCACCTGGGTGTCTGGGGGCTCTGCAAATGGATGACATTTTGATCCATATCCCAAAAACACACAGAGGGGACCACGTCCTTTCTGCAGGTTTTCATTCCACAAATGGACTTTTTGGGACATTTCCTTTTGGACAGTGAGCCACGCCAGCTGGAGGCCATGTTTGTGGAGTGCTTTGTGTCTTCTCTACACCACTGATCTTGACATGTTAGGGAGGATGGGGTAGCCTAGTGGTTAGAACATTGCGCTTGCAATCTGACGACTCTGGTTTGAATCCCGTTCACTGGGATTTTCCCCCTGGACTTAACATCAATGTAGACTCCACTTTCCCCAAAAGTCCTTTGGATGAGACTATAAACCGAGACCCCATGTACGAACGCTTGCAGAACATCTTGCGCACACCTTAAATGCTCTTCTACTTTTCAAAAGAGTAGGTCGTTGTGTGCCGGTGGGAATAGATGACAAAGTTTACAATATTGCATACACATGGGGAATGGTGTATAAAAAAAGCACATGACCACTTATTCGATTATTCTTCATATAAAAGAATAAAATAAAATATTGAACTCTTTTGTACTGAAATTGTGGTTAGGAGTCAAGATCTAAAGATGTCTCTCTCCAGAAAGTAGCAAATAGATGCAGAATTCTGTGTACAAAAACACGGGAGTTAACGTTTTCTGCATTCAAAGATAAAGAAATAATGTAGCATGAGTACAAACAATTGAGTGTTTAAATGATGACAACTACTGGACAGCTACAAGATATGTGATAATTGCATATACAAGCAAAGTAAAAAAAAAATAAAGCACATGTTCTGTCTTCAA
>CM060334.1:10832478-10842478 GCA_030674155.1 Stramonita haemastoma
GTGAGGTGAGTGGGTGAGACTGTCCATTGCCTTTCCCTGAAGTGAAACACACATAGATCAACGTTGTTGTGGTTTCCGTGGTGACGAACTGTAATCTGAGCAATGCCGCACTCTTTGTGTGTAGGAGATAGCCATTAAAATGGCACAAAGCAGATGACATTGATCATCATCACTGCACTCTTTTTTTGTTTTTTTTGTTTATTTATTTTTCTTTTTTTAATCTTTACTCTTTCACTTTCAATCCCAACCATCAATCAATAAATCATGTGAACTAGTTTGTTAATCTTTGAGTGATGCAATGCTTTAACCATGAGGCCCATGACTCGATCTATGAGTACCCAACGTCTCAGAAAAGAGACTATTCAATACACTAAGGACTCCTGCCAAGTTACCTTTGAAGCCACTCATACTAACTTGCCTTTGTGGCGGTTTGTTCTCCTTGAAAGGTATTGTGGACAATTTCAGCCCCTAAATGTCAATTCAATATTTAAAGAGTTTACAAAGAATAACAGCGAACAAATAAGTTTTACAACAGACTTTACATCAACCTTGCCCAGTGAACTTTGGCGATCCTTCTTTCAAGTTAGTTCTGATGAAGAAAAACTACTGACAATACACATATACCACAGTACTGGGAAAATCCTAGTACAAGGCAATGTATGCCAGCAGTGGGTTGAAGAGGAGTTCGACAACCTAAGAACAATAGTCAATGAGCTGGCAAAACTAAATGTCACCACGGAAACTGTGACTGATGTCCTCTATTCCGTGGCATCCTCAAGCTGTCAGTGTGCTCCACTGGCCATACAAGACAGTGCCCCTGATGACAAACCATGTCAGCCAGACCAGACAACAGAGGGGGATAACAACTCTCCTCCCCTTCTTCAGTTGACACCCTCCCCTTCCACTCCACCCCACTCCATGCCCTCCACACCTCCCACGTCTTCACCCCCCAACCAGGCTACATCACCCCCTCCATCCACTGATGACGTGACCATCCCCTCTCACCCTTCCTCAGACCTCTCAGCTGATCCATCCCACTCCATGCCCTCCACACCCCCCACGTCTTCCCCCCCTGACCAGGCTACATCACCCCCTCCATCTACTGATGACAACGGGACCATCCCCTCCCTCCCTCCCTCCGACCTCTCAGCTGATCCTCTACCCCCTCCCTCAACGGCTGCACATCCACCTGAGGAAGAAACTGCAACACCGCCCCTCTCCCCCACCACCCCTTCTTCCACCGAAGATCAAGGTATAGTTCAGTCCCCCCTCCCCTCCCCCTCCACTTCCACATGTGACCATCAGCCTCATCCCTCTCCCACCTCTACCTCCGACCAACCCACTCCCCACTCCAAAACATCTCCCACAACAACAGTCAACACAACACAAACAAGCAATGCACCATGCAATCTCTCTCAAAAGAACAACACAGAAATTATAACAATGCTTCACGAACAACTCATTGCAGCCAACATCACTATCTCCAACATGCAGAAAGAAATACACACACTCAAAACACAAATATCACAAATAGGTCAAGAAACAAAACACAACAGCCAGGTCATCTCTGACACTGAAACCAGAGAAAAAAACTCCATGAAAACAATGAAAAGAGATGTTTCACAACAAAGTAACAGAACTACAAAACAGCCAAGAATACCAGACAGATCAATTGAAAGAAATCAACTCCAAACTACAATCACTCAAAGACAGTCAACACAACATCAACAATACCACCAAGAAACAGATACAAACACTCAGTGCAACTAAACACACAAAACACTCAAGCAGTCAGACAGACAACAATACTGAACCACTTGCAGAACAACTCACAGAGGTAGAATACAACATAACACATCCAACAGATATGCTCTCCTCACAGACAAAACCACGACTGACAATTCTTCATACCCCACACTCACACAAAAGCAGACAAGCAACAACACTTCAGCAACTTCACGCAAAAGCACAAGCAAACAAGCCTCTACTTACAAACACATCACAGCAGACACGCACACACTCCCGCACCCATCAAAGCCCACACTCCAATTCTCATTCCCAAAAGCACCAAGAAAACACCCCCCATTCCAGCCCCCTGAAAACCCTCCAACAAAAAACAATCCCCATAGAGTGTAACACCTTGTTGTTAGGTGACTCAGTGCTGAAAGGGGTGGACGAGAAAAAGATGTCAGTGGGGGGCCGGCAAGTCTGCAACCTGTCAGTACCAGGCCTGACAGTACAACACCTGTGTCAGTGGCTGTCAACACGCCGCCCCTCTCCACACATACAGCACGTCACCTTCCACGTGGGGATAAATGACTGTAAAGCAGGATCAGTCACAAAAGCAGATTGGACAAAACTGATCCACCTGCTAAAAGAAATCTTCCCCCATTCTGCTCTACAGGCCTCCTCCATCCTCCCCCCCTTCGGACGACATCCACTGAGAGACAAGGCTTCACGGTCGACGGCTTCTCTTGGGGAAACCTGCTGTCAAGAGAGGGTTGTACTTATCGACAACACCCCCTCCTTTCTCACCAGGACTGGAGCGCCTAAAAAGGCGCTATACGATGATCCCATCCATCCCAGTCCTCAGGGTAACAAAACTCTTGCCCTAAATATCCGTTTCCCCGGAAACCATAGTCAGCCGCCAGCTGTGAGGCCTGTGACAAACTACCGACCCAACATAACGACCAGAGACATGAAAAGCTATGCTGAAGCAGCCAAAGGTGTACATTCACGATCGGCTGCCTTCAACAAAACGACGACTTCAGCCCCACCCCACAGTGCGACTAGCGACAATAGGCCTACCACACTAGGTCTATTACTGGACAGAGACTTCCCCATCCCCGAGCCAAGGAACCCCCAGTGTTCAGATGTCACAAGTGTGTTAGGGAGACAACACTCCGTGGCAGCTACACAGCCACTTGTGAAAATACTTTCCAATCTACTCCATTGCTTGACCCAATAGTGTGGTGTGTGTGTGTGTGTGTGTGTGTGTGTGTGTGTGTGTGTGTACCAGTGAGTATGTGTGGAGGGAAGGGGAGGGGGGGAGTGTGTGTATGTGGTGTTTGAGTGTATGTGTAAGTGAACATGTATATGCATGTTTCACCATGTGTGTGTGTGTGTGTTTGTGTGTATGTAAGCATGCGTGAGTGTGTGTGTATGTATGTGCGTGCGTGCGCGCGTGAGTGCGTGCGTGCGTGTGTGTGTGTGTGTGTGTGTGCGTGCGTATGTGTGCGTGTTTGTGTGTCTGTAGATATGCCGGTGAGCTTGTGGGTGCTTGCCTGGTATGTAAGCATGCGTGCTTGCTTGTGCGTATGCACTGCGTGTGTACGTGTATGATAATTATGTGAACGTGTGTGTGTGCATGCGTGTGTGTGCATGCGTGCGATAAATGTCTGCCTGCAAGCCCGCATCCAACATACAGCCCATGTATAATGTTCTATATAATTACAAATGTGTTTGTGCAGGTGTCCAAATGTTAAATGCAGTGTTCCCATGATGATAAATGATTGCTTGAATGGAAATTTTCTCTCTCTCTCTCTCTCTCTCTCTCTCTCTCTCTCTCTCTCTCTCTCTCTCTCTCTCTCTCTCTCTCTCTCTCCATACTTTCACCCAGCCCCCAGCCCCCTTTCTTTTTTCTTTTTTTCTTTTTTTTCTTTTTTTTTTTCTTTTTTTTTCTCCCCAACATCAAATGTTGATCAATGTCATGCTGCAGTGTATATCTCATTTGAGTGGATAAATTGCCTTCTACGTCTAGCAGGTATATCGGATCCAGAGACTCTTGCAACAGGGCAGTTGTTGCCTAGGGCTAGTGTGGATTGGAGTTTTTGAACCAACTCTGCCATACTATATTTTTGTTTGCTTTTTCATCTATTATTATTCGTCACTGTATCTCTTTGTGTTTAGTATCATATTAATATTTAGTGTGTGATTGGTTATACTGATTTAGCAAAAATTGTTGTATCTTAGTTTTTCTTAAAATATTTTTCCCAATTTATATGTTTTATTATTTTTTATGACCGTAGTATATGATTTATGTAAAAACAGGACTGGATTTTAAAAGTTATTTATTATAACACATTCATTCCTTACAGATTTTGATTTGTGTTTATATTTTAGTTTTCGAAATTGAACTATAGCTTATTTTGTCAAAAAATTTCATAATCAAGTCTCTTATTTTGATAGATCTTACATACATACATATATAATATATATATATATTATATAATATATATATATATATATATATATATATATATATATATATATATATATATATATATATATATATATATATATAATCAATCTTAACATGTCTCTAACTTTAGACAAGTGGCCCACAAAGCAAGGCCTCCGTGTAGGCTACCTGAATATCAACAATGCAACAAACAAAAAAGATGATATTTCGACCATACTGCACAATGATGAGAATCAATTTCATTTGTTTTGCCTTGCCGAATCTCGACTCTCACCACACGTAACTGACACATGCATGAATATTCCAGGATATCAGATTTTTCGACAGGATCCACACAAGCCCAAGTCCACTGGGTTATTAACATATTTCGCTTCTTCACTGAGTTGCAAAAGATTATACAACTTTGATGTTTATGACATTGAATCAATTTGGGTTGAAATAAAATTAAAACACAATAATCCAATATTAATAGGATTCATATACAGAAATCCTTCGGAAACCACAGACTGGTTTGAGAAATTCAACTCTCTTATGGATGAAGTGACATTTTTAAACTATGAAACAATTATTCTTGGGGATTTTAACATCGACTTATTAAAACCCAAGCCTAAATGGAGTCACAACATTACTATGCATGGCCTGGAACAACTAATAGACAAACCAACTCGGATAACAGATAACTCTAGAACTTTGATAGATCATATCTATACTACTACAAAACAAAACATAACAGAAGTATGTGCCCCCTCCTGTGGATGCAGTGATCACAATGCTGTGTGTTTAACTTGGTTTAAACATCGTGTCAAAATTCCCAAAGTAGGACATAAAACCATCTTTTACAGAAAATTTAATAACTTCAACGAACAAGACTTTCTTTCAGACTTGATAAATTCGCCATTCCAAGACATATATCAAATCAGAGACCCCAACGAAGCTGCAGAATTCTGGATTACCACATTTATTTCAGTGTATGATAGGCATGCCCCCTTCATCAAAAAAAGAGTTAAAGAAAAAATAAAACCTCCTTGGATAACAAAAGACATAGAGTCAGAAATGCGCTTAAGAGACTATTTGAAAACCCATGGTACAAAAGAAGAATTTAAAATGCAAAGAAACAAAGTAACTTCACTAAAACGGAGATCAAAACGTGATTACTTTCAAAAACTGTTAATTACAACTACCGACTCTCGCCAGGTATGGAAAGCCATCAATATTTTATGTAATAGACCTATATCAAAAAGCCAAAAGACAGTTAAAGACATAACAGCTGATGAACTGAACACCCATTTCTCAAACATCGCTACTAAAATCATATCATGTGATAAGTCAAATGAAAATGATCTCCAATACTTAGAACAATACATTGAATCAAAAGAAATTAAATTCCCAGTTGAATTATTGCCAATGACAATTAAAGACGTGTTGGAAAGTCTATCTCTCAAAAAAAATTCCAGAACACGTGACCTTGACAATCTGGATGGAAAAATATTGAACCTTTCTGGTCCTATTATAGCTGAAACACTGACATATCTATATAACTTGTGTATAGATAAAAGCAACATTCCTCTCATATTTAAAAAGGCAAAAGTCATACCAGTCCACAAATCTGGAGATTCTTCTTGTCCTTCAAATTACAGACCAATTTCAATCCTATCGGTCTTATCCAAACCCATTGAAAAACATATCCAAAAATCTTTATATTCCTACTTTGTTAACAACAACCTAATAAATGAAGATCAGTCAGGCTTTCGCAAAAACTATTCTTGTCACACAGCCCTAACTCAACTAACAGACAGTCTCTTACACAACATAAATGAAAATAACTATACAGGCCTAATTTTTGTTGACTTTGAAAAAGCATTTGATGTAATTAATCACTCCCTGCTAGTGCGTAAACTTCACCTATACAAACTAACACCTGAAATAATCAATCTTTTAAAAAGTTTTTTGTTAGATAGACAGCAGTTGGTAACTGCAAATAATCAAACATCAGAATTAGTATCTATTAGATATGGAGTACCACAAGGATCAATATTGGGTCCTCTTTTGTTCTCAATATATGTAAATGACTTACCCTTATTTCTAGATTGTAGCTGTGAAATGTTTGCTGATGACACATCCCTCTATTGTAGTGATACTGACCCCCACAGACTAACACTCAAACTTCAAAACAATATCAACAAATTGATTACTTGGACTCAATTAAACCATATGTCCTTAAATGCTCAAAAAACTAAAAGTATGTACGTACTAGCACGACAAAAGAGGCAAAAAAATGAAAAGTAAATTTCAACCTCTGTTGATAGATCAAAAAATCATTGAAGAAGTTGACTCCACACAAAATTCTGGGTGTAATTATCGACAATAATCTTACTTGGACTGACCATGTGATGGCACAAGGAAAACGTCTTACAAACAAGGTACGTCAGCTATCAAAAATAAAACACTTTCTAGATAGTCATTCACGCAAACTCTTTTTTTGTGGACACATCTTGCCTATAGTTGACTATGCCTCATCTCTTTGGGACAACTGCAGTGAAACTAATTTGAAATTCATCCATCGATTATATAAAAGAAGCGCTAAAACTTGTCCTATTAAAATCAAGCTCCTAACCATCAATGATTATAAGCTAACAAATATTCTTACATTTCAAAACAGGCTTTATCTCAATAAAGCTCTTTATTTGTACAAAAAGTTGTCAATGGAAATGCCCCTCCCAAGATCACCAATAGATTCAAAATTAATGAGCACAGGCAAAAACCATCTACTAACATTTCCCAGACCCAGAAACAATCTTTACAAAACAAGCTTTCCATATTCAGGTAGTGATTTATGGAACAAAGCTCCCAAAACATTTAAAATGTATCAAAAATAAAAATCAGTTCAAAAATCAGTTGAAAAATCACTTAATGCGCTTATACAAAAATGTTTAAGAACTACACATCAATCCAATCAACCATACTTAGAACAGACTAAAGATATTGATACTCTCTGCTAACCCCGAAAAATCTTTCACGTGTGGCTCACTGTGACTGAAAAAGCTACACTTTACTTGCTATATATATGTATGTGGAAGGGGGAAAAGGTGGAGAAAGGGTTGTTGTTTTTTTGTATTTTTTTTTAGTATATAATTTAATTTTGAACAGGATAGGGAATAAGTGATGTATGTAAACACGTGTATATTCTGCAAATTCACAAGGAGAAAACCAAACCACTGATTAACGACTAGATTGGATTTTTTTTTTTTTTCACTTACCCAGTTTAATAGTTTCAGGATAAATATTTAATTTTTATTTTATTTTATTAATTATACTAATGAGACTATTAGCACTATTATATTTATATTATTTTGATAAGTGGAAAGGCCTTACTTTTTGTTCTGGTTGTTGTTGTGTATGTTTTTTGTTGTGTTTTGTTTGTTTTTTGTTTGTTTGTTTGAATGTTTGTTTGTTTGTTTTTGTTCATATGTGTAGGGTTTTTTATTTATGAAATATAATCATAAATCATTATTATAATTCTTCTGGTTGCTGTATGTGCTTTTCCCCCTTCCTCTTGAAATCCCCCTCCCCACCCGTTCCCACCACCCCCCTCCAAATTTTTTTCTTTTTTGATGTGTGTGGGTTTTTTGTGTGTGTGTTTTTTTTGGGGGGTTGTGTTTGTTTTATTTGCTTGTTTTTTGTTTGTTTTTTGCTTTAGTTTTGTTTTGCTTGGTGTTTTTTTTCGTTCATTATGTTTGTTTGGTTCTCTGTTGCTTTTGTTTGTTTATTAGTTTTTTGGTTAGTTTGAATGTTTGTTAGTGTATATGTTATTTCCTCTCAGTGGAGATTGGTATTATCATATGTATTGTTGCGTTTGTTTTTCGGGTTTTATTTTTGTTTTTTTGTTTATTTGTTTTGTTTTGTTTTGTTTTTTCTTTTCTTCCTCATAACATAAGTATGAATTGAAGTGTGGAGATAATGTAATCTGACATGAGGTGCTTATTGACATTTCCTGGATTTTTTTTATTATTATTATTTTTTTATTTTTTTTTTTTTTTTTTTTTTTTTAAGTCTTAAATAATGGTTGGTGACATTGTATTGATATAAGCTGTTGACACCATATGATTTTAAAAAAAAAAACAATTTTAAATGTGTGCATGCCCATATGTTTGTTATGTTATTTCCACTCAGTGGTGATGGGTATTATCATATGGTATTATTGCTTTAGTTGTTTTTTCTTTTCTTTCCTTCTAATATATTTAAACCGTGTGGATTGGTTTTTTGATGTTTTGGTCTGATTCGTTTTTGGTGGGTTTTTTTTTTTTTTTTTTTTTTTTTTTTAAGTCTTAAATAATGGTTGGTGACATTGTATTGATATAAGCTGTTTGACACCATATGATTAAAAAAAAAATTTTTTTTTAAATGTGTGCATGCCCATATGTTTGTTATGTTATTCCACTCAGTGGTGATGGGTATTATCATATGGTATTGTTGCTTTAGTTGTTTTTTTCTTTCTTCCTTCTAATATATAAATCCGTGTGGATTGGTTTTTTGATGTTTTGGTTTGATTGTTTGTTTTTTTGTGTTTTTTATGTGTTTTTTTGTTTGTTTGTTTGTTTTTGTTTTTCTTTTGTTTGATTGTATGTTTGTTAGCGTATATGTTTATTTCCTCTCAGTGATGATGGGTATTATCATAAGGTATCGTTGTGTTTGTTGTTTTTTTCCTTATCTTCTTTTAAAAATATAAAGTATGAATTGAAGTATAGAGATATTGTAATTTGACATAAATTGCTTATAGATTTTTTATTACTTTACTTATTTATTTTGAAAATTTTTTTGTTGTTGTTGTTGTATTTATTCATTTTTTTAAAAAATTTGTTTTATTATTATTATTATTATTATTATTATTATTATTATTATTATTATTATTATTATTATTATTATTATTATTATTATTATTATTAAGTCTTAATTGTTTTTTTTTTGGTTACATTGTAATTGATATAAGCTGTTGTGTTGTGTGTGTGTGTGTGTGTGTGTGTGTGTGTGTGTGTGTGTGTGTGTGTGTGTGTGTGTGTGTGTGTGAGTGTGGTTTTTTTTATTGTTTTTTTTTTTTGACACTATATGATTTTTTAAAAAAGACTTTAAATGTGTGCATGTACCTACGAGTATACGAGCTGAGTGGAAGAGCGCAAACCGTTGTGTGTGTGTGTGTGTGTGTGTGTGTGTGTGTGTGTGTGGGTGTGTGGTGTGTGTGGTGTGTGTGTGTGTGTGTGTGTGTGTGTGTGTGGTAGATGCACGGGTGTGTGTGTGTGTGTGTGTGTGTTTTTGTGTGTGTGTGTGTGTGTGTGTGTGTGTGTGTTTTGTGTGTGGGGTGTGTGTGTATGGGTGTGTGGGTGTATGTGCATATGTGTATATGGCTTTCGAGTAGATTTTAAAAATATTTTTTTATTTTTATTTATTTATTTATTTATTTATTTTATTTATTTTATTTTCTCTTTTGGTTGTTGTTATAGTAGTTGCTTGTATTATTTATAGGCATAGTTTATTTTAAAGTTGTTGAAATCATGTTAGCAAGTTAATGTTGGTGAAATGTTTGTTGTTGTTGTTTTAATTGTTTGTTTGCTTTTTTCCCCCTTCTTTCTTTCGTTGGTTTTTTTTTTTTTGTTTGCTAGGGATTTTCTACTTTGTCTTTTGTTGGTTTTTTGTTTTGTTTAGGATTTGATTTTTGCTATTGTTTTGATTTTTTTCTTTCTTTTCTTTAGATAGATGGCTTGATGGAAAAAAGCAGATCGCTGCTTACTCAATGTACCATCTGGA
>CM060334.1:10847478-10854978 GCA_030674155.1 Stramonita haemastoma
AGGAGAGCGTGAGAGAGACGATGAGAGACTACGAGGGGTGAATGAGAGAGGAGAATGAGAAGGAGAGAGAGATAGGAGAGAGAGGAGGAGGAGGCAGAGAGAGAGAGAGAGAGAGAGCGAGAGTTAAGCAAGCAGCTATAGCCAGGATCCACTACCTTCAGCACAGGGTAGAAATCAGTCCACCTTGTGTTTATATGCCCTTACCTGTGATGTGCTTCGATATCAGATTTCACAGCATCACAATCCAATTTTCTAAGCAAAACTTTGGCTGCGTACAGTCACACACACAAGACAGACCAAGAAACAACCCCGCTCCCCTTTTTCCCCCCGGCGCCCGGCGCCTTTTCGCGCGCCCCCACCCACCCCTTTTTCCCCCCCTTTTGTCTGTCCTGTTCTGTCTCTTCTTTTTTCTCTCTTCTTTCCCCCCCCTCTTTTCTTGTCTCTTCTCAGTTTTTCAGTTTTCTTTCTTGTGTAATATTTTGGGTGTGTGCTTTTGAGAGAAAGGAGGGGGGTTGGGGGGGGAGGGAGGGGGGGAGGGAGTCAGGGGGGAAAGATGAGAGAGAGAGAGAGAGGGGAAGGGGGGAGGGGGGGAAGGAGAGTGATGAGAGGGTGGATGGAGGAAGAGATGAGACGAGAGAGAGAGAGGAGAGAGGGGAGAGAGAGAAAGGGGAGACATCAGACACAAATTGGGGGACAGAAGGCAAGGGAGAAGATTTTATAAAGGGCAAAAAAAAAAAAAAGACTGCCCCAAAAAAAAAAAAACACACACCCCAAAAACAAAAACGAAAAAACAAAAAAAAAACCCCCCAAAAACCCTCCCAAACAGTCTTTTTTTTTTAAAAATAGGTTACACAAGTAAATTCAAAATTTGGGTACACTTTAAAAAAAGAAAGAAAAAAAAAAACCCCAAAAAAATAAAAAAGGAAAAAAAAAAAAAGAAAAAAAAAAGGGGGGGGGAAAAAAAGAGGAGGGGGGAGTTTTGGGGAAGGGGGGGGGGAAAAAAAAAAAAGGGGGAAAAAAAGGGGAAAATGTTTTTGTTTTGTGTAAAAGGGGAAAAATTTTTTGTTATTTCAGTGCTGAAGATTTTTGTTAGTTCGTTGAAGACGGACAAAACAACAGAGGGGGGCGAGGGGCTTGGGGGGCCCCCTCTTTTCCTTTTTGCTTGGGGCTCTCAAATTTATCACAGCTCCTTTTTTTAAAACACAACTAGGTTTTTCAAAATTTAAAGACAATGGTTGGGGTGTTTGGTTTGTGTGGTTGTGTTTGTGTGTGTTTGGGGGGTTTTGTGTGGGGGGGGTTTTGTTGTGTGTTTTTGGTGGTGTGTGTGTTGTTGGGTGTGTGTGGGGGTTTTTGGGGGTTTTTTGTTTTTGTGTTGCGTGCGCGCGCGGGGGGGGGCGCGCAAACGCGGCGAGTTTTTAATGTTTGTGAATGAGTGAGTGAATGAGTTGTGTGGGGGTGCGGCAATGAGTGCGCCCCGGGGGTTGGGGTATAAGCTTTATTGTCAAACATTTTAAAAAGTGTACCCTTTTTTTTTCCCAAAAAAAACCTTTGTTTTTTAACCGACACAAGAAATTCCAAAATAAATTTTGTTTTTGGGAAAAGAAAAAAAAGCAAAAAACAAAAAACCCCCAAAACCCCCCCAAAAAAAAAAAGCAAAAAGATTTTTTTTTTAAAAAAAAATATAAAACCCCAAAAAAAAAAAAAAAAAGGGGGGGGGGGGGTGTATGGGGGAAGGGGGAAGATAAAAGGAAAAAAAAAAAAATGCACAAGTGAAAGAAAAAAATTAAAATAAAAAAAAAAAGCAGATTAAAGGGGGGCCACAAAAGAGAGAGAGAGGAGGGGGAGAGGGAGAGAGGAGAGGGGAGAGAGGGGAGAGAGGGAGAGAGAGATGAGGGGGAGGGGAGTAGAGGGGGGAGATTTTAGAGAGAGAAGAGAAGAGAAGAGGGGAGAAAGAGAAGAAAAAAGGAAGAGAGAAGGGGGGGGAAAAGGAGAGGACAAAGGAGAAGGGGGGGGGAAAGAGAAGAGAGAAGGGGGGGAATTTTAAAGAAAGAAGGGAAAAAGAAAAAAAAAAAAAGAAAAAGGGGGAAAAAAAAAAAGAAAAGGGGGAGAAGGAGGAAGAGAAAGGAAGGGCGAGGAAGAGAGAGGGAGGGGGGGAGGAGGGGGGGGGGGCCTTTGGGGGGGGAAAAAGAAATGAAAAATGGAAAAAGGGGGGATTTAAGGAAGGAAAAAACCCCCTTTCAATTTTTTTGGGGTTTTTTTTCTTTTTTTGGGTTCAACCATATTAAAGGGGAAAAAAACCCTTGAACGGGTTGGTTCCTTAAAGGCAAAAAAGGGCAAAATCCACACCAATTTTTTTTTAATTTCCAAATTTTTGGGGGGTTTCCGGGGGTTTTGGGGGGGGCTGCAATTTTTACCTTCCCGGTGTTAAAAAATTTTAAAATTTTAAAAAACCAAAAAATTTTTTTTTTTTTTTTTTAAATAAAAATTTTTAAAAAAAATTTTTTAATAAAATTTGGGGTTTAAAAATTGGGGGGAAAAAGGGAGTTAAAAAAAAAAATTTTTTAAAGGGGGTTTTAAAAAATAAAAATTTTTAAACCCCCCTTTTTTAAAAAAAAAAAAACTTATTATTCCCCATTTTTCGGTTTTTTCCCAACAAAAGCAAGGGGGGTTTTTTTTTTAATTTTAATTTTTTAAAAATGTAAAATTTTTTTATGTAAATGGAAAACAAAAAAAAAATGTTTTTTTCCTTTTTTGTTTCCCTTTTGGGGGGAAGGAAGGGAAGGTTTTAAGGAAGGGGGGATGGGGGAAAAATAATGGAAAAAATTTTGAAAAAAAGATGAGAGGGGTTGAAAAAAAGGGGAAAAAGGAAGAAAAAGGGGAAAAGGACAGAGACAGAGGACAGAGAGAGGGAGTGGGGGGGAGGGGGGGGAGTTGGGCGGCGATTGGGAGGAGAAAGGGAGAAGTGAAAAATGGAAAGAGCGAAAGGTAGAGAGATCCCAATGGAAGGTAAAGACCCTGTACAATCTATTGCCTGGCCTGCAGTTCATACTCTGACGCGTTCAACCTTATACTCTCCCTTAAGGAGAAAAATCCTCTGAAGTCGGAGTATGGCTGCCTGTATGGCGAGGGTTCTTGAAAACGTCCTACACGCAAGCTTCTCATTTTGGTGTACTTCCTATATCTCACGGGGATTCCCAGGCGGGATGTCAGAGTGCATGTTCTGGGTGCCCTTTCCGGAATGTTAAGCTAGGGAACGTTACAACAACCAAAACTTTATTCTGTCATCGTTCTCATTTTACTAGAACAAGTACAAGAAAGTAGTGACATAATCCTGGGTATAACGCTGGAACTTAGGGGTTTTCAAGCAATGTAGTTAAAAAAAGGCCTTGTACATGTATAGAATTCTTAAGAATAAACTTAACTAACATTAAAAAAACAACATTATTCATTCCTCAGTTAGTCTGCATTGTCCAACTTATAAATGCAAAGCGGGGGTATTTTTGTGTAGTCTATATTAATATCATTATAGATGTAACTTTTCGCTCATGATAATTTATGATAATACTGAAAAAAAATATGGTCAATATGTATGTTTTCCCTCCCTTCTATCTCTGTTCTGCCTTTCTCAGGGGAATGGAAGGGAACTGGTTGTAAGTCTTCATGGTCTCCGACTAAGGGAAAAAATAGATAGATAGATAGATAGATAGATAGTTTAGATAGTTAGATAGATAGGTAGATAGATAGATAATGGATAGATAGATAGATAGATAGATAGATAGATAGATAGATAGATAGATAGAATAGATAGATAGATAGATAGATAGTAGATAGATAGATTGATAGATGTTTTAGCACATCCAAGTGGTGGCCAATAGTTCAGTTCAGTACTACCAGGTCGTATTGAGACACTGGATGGCAATTGTCAAAGGTTGTTCAAAGTTCTGTTCCACCGAGCATGGCTGAAGCATGTGTTTGACCACTGTCAGCTGATGCCTTTAACATAGCTAGACAAATCCCTGCGCTGTTGTCACACCTGTCTGCTTCACTGCAACGCGGGGTCCCTGACATCTGGCCTCCATTACGCCATTTGTGACGCTCCACCACGAAATGAGTGGCTTAGCACCTGACCCACTTTTCCGCGAAGAGCAATTAAAGGCAGTCGTGGGGGTGAGGTTGTTGATTTTTGGAGATTTCGTTCTGATAATAAAACTATAGCCATTTATTCTACTTTGTAGTGAATATCAAATCATAATTGTGTTTCCTTTTTGTCTTTAAACATGTTTTAAAAATAGCCAAAGCCCTCTTTCTGACCACCTATTAGGATGCTAAACTTGTCAATATCTCATTTTTGTTCTTTTTTGCAGTCTATCATTTCAATTTGTGATAACTTTTCATAGAATTGTCCAAATTTTCAATCTGGGTTTTTGTATTGTATAGGCATTTCATTGCAAACTAATAAAATGTCAGTAACTAAAAAACTTACCACTGGTGCAATACGACTCCTTATGTGGTGGAGCGTCACATTTTGCTTAAAGTCAGAACAGAGGTGTTTATATGGAACACACACAGCAGTTTTCCCCTGTCGTTCTTGACATGACATTCAATTTGTCAGTGACAGTGTGATGAACACCGAGAGGATTCTCTTTAAATTATTTAAAGCATTGTGTTACAGTCGCTACCTTCATACACCAACTAGGTTAAAGGCAGCAGTCAGCTATGTAAGGCCCACGCTGATTTCTACGCAGGAAACGCAGCGAAAGACAAATTGAATTGTAAGTTGTTCACTGGCATGATACTCTTATTTCGGACGCAAAATTTGCTGCGCAATAACAAAAAATACCGTATTGATTCATCTTTTAATAGCAACACATTTCTCCTTATGTGCGTACTGCAATTTAAAAGAAAAAAGGAAAAGATTGGCTAGGGAGTTCAAAGGAGTGATTGCTACTTCCTTCAAGAAATAAACATTTCTATAAAAACGCCCCCCCCCCCCCCCCACGAAACCTACTTGTCCAGAAACAATTTGACGTGAAACACTGCAACAGATCCAGAACCGTATTTTGTAACATTGTTGGGCAGTGGAAAATTGTTAGGTTGTAGTATTTTTCCTCTGATTTTTTTATGTGAAAAGATTTTTGTTTGTTTGCTGTTGTTGTTGCTTTTATAGCCATAATTTTAGCCATTCCACTCTTACACAGAGCATGAGCAGACAAGCCATGTCATCTGCAGACCTGCTGCCAGACTGGCGTCACCACATATCCAGCTGCCTCAGCCTTCTTTCTGTCTGTCTGTCAGGAGACTGCCATGTGCTATGACGTCATAATTATGACGTCACACCCGTCTCTTTCACAGGATAGCCAGTGATCACTCCATCAAAAGGCATTTGCAGAATGTGTTCTGTGAGTGAACATTTCATCTTCATTTTGACAACAAAACCAAGAACAACAGCAAGAACAAGAACACTACTACTACTATACTACTACTTCTATACTAACTACTACTACTACTACTACTACTACTACTACTACTACTGCTGCTGCTGCTGCTGCTGCTGCTGCTGCTGCTGCTGCTGTGCTGCTGCTGCTGCTGCTGCTACTACTACTACTAAGCGCTTTGATTTGTTTGCATTACAAGATTTAGCGCTATATAAATTCCATGTATTATTTTTATTATTATTATTATTTATTATTATATTATTATTATTATACTATACTACTACTACTATACTACTACTACTACTACTACTACTACTACTACTACTACTACTACTTACCACTACTACTACTATACTACTACTACTATACTACTACTACTATGTTGTTGTTCTCACCTTTCTCCCCCTCCTCCCCTGTCTGTTCCAAAAGCGGACACAGTAAACAGCGGCAGGTAGGCTGTATGACATGACACGTGACATGACATGTCATGTGACAACAATGACAGGTCCCTGTACCAGTCAGTACCTTCACCGTATGGGAGGCACATGTAAAGGTGTTCCCATAACCTGTGTGGTCGTTGGGAAAGAGAGGCGTCAGAGACCTCAGCTTCTCTAGGGGCCAGCATGTTGAGGGTGGCGCCATCTCCTCTCCCTCGCTGCTTTACCTTTCCTGACCCTCAAGACAGCAGGTACCCATTTTACAGCTGGGTGAACTGGGGGACTGTACTGAAGCCAAGACATGCAAACGGTCACCCATCCAATTGGAAACCACGCTCGATGCTGCTTGACCTTGGCTGGGGGAAAGCGAGTGCTCAAAATTTATTTCCAAATCAAAATTTTATTTCCAGATGGTACATTGAGTAAGCATATAAATTTGCTTTTTTTTCATCAAGCCATCTATCTTTTAAAAAAAATTATATCTCGTCCGCCATGTAGGCTACAGACACATGTACAGTTCTTCATTTTAGTTATAGCTTTCCCTCTTCCTTACTCCTGTTTTATTTGTATTTTGTACTTGTATTTTGTATCACTTTATGTCACAACAGATTTCTCTGCGTGAAATTCGGGCTGCTCTCCCCGGGGAGAGCGCGTCGCCACAAGTGCAGCGCCTACCCATTTTTTTTCTTTTTCCTGCATGCAACTGTATTTGTTTCCCTATCAGAGTGGCTTTTTTCTACAGAAGTTTGCCAGGGTCAACCCCCTTGTTGCCGTGGGTTCTTTAACGTGCGCTAGATAGTGAATAATTGTCTATATGTTTCTTTGTTTGTCCCCTCATCATTCTCTCTCTCTCTCTCTATCTCTCTCTATATATATTAGTAAATTTATTTTTCCTTTTATCAAAATGTATGATTTATATAACTTACCTCATTGATAGATGTTAGTGGATCGATGTTTTCAGTTGTTTATCTCATTATAATCTCTTGTTTGCTCTTTATCTATTAGTGCGCTTTTATAATCAAAATCATCATTTCACTGTGATTTCTGATTTTCGTTTTCTGAATGAGTGCATTTTTATTACCTTATTATATAATAGTCTTGCTGTCCTTATTTCTTGTCTGTTGATTGGTACAGGGTATAGTTATTTTGTTCTTGGTATTTCATTATTCTTGTTATTGTTTAGTTTAAGGAGGCTTTTTATCTTCATTTTATCCCTGATAAGGGCGGGGACTAGATGTAAAAGAGCACACGAGTGCTTATTCATTATCCTCGAATAAAAGAATTTGCCTTGCCTTGCCTTGCCTTGCCTTGCCTTGCCTTGCCTTGCCTTGCCTTGCCTTGCCTCGTCTCTCTCTCTCTCTCTCTCTCTCTCTCTTCTCTCTCTCTCTCTCTCTCTCTCTCTTCTCTCTCTCTCTTCTCTCTCTCTCTCTCTCTCTCTCTCTCTCTCTCTCTCTCTCTATTGTTTACTGCCACTGAGCCTAATGCATACACGTGTATGTGTGTGTGTGTGTGGGGGGGGAGTGGGGGGTGGTGGTGTATGTAGGTATGTGTGTGTGCGAGGAGGGGGGAGGGGGTGTGCTTGGGGGGGGGTATGTGTGTGTGTGTGTGCACGCACAGGAGCACGCGTG
>CM060334.1:10857478-10859978 GCA_030674155.1 Stramonita haemastoma
AAGGCAATATTTTTTAAAAGGCACACTTTCAAAAACGAAAATGAGAAGTAAGAAGCAAATGATGATTTTGATTTGAAAAAAAAGCGCAATAACTAACGAGCAAACTTGAGAATATAATGAGGTAAATGACTGAAAACATTCATCCACCACCATCTATCGACAAATAAGTCATATAAAACATAACATTTGATAAAAGGGGAAAGAAAACTCTCTCTCTCTCTCTCTCTCTCTCTCTCTCTCTCTCTCTCTCTCTCTCTCTCTTCTCTCTCTCTCTCTCTCTCTCTCTCTCACACACACACACACACACACACACACACACACACACACACACACACACACACACACACACACCTTACTCATTCACTCACAGGTTCGCCTGCATGTCATCAATAAACTTCATTCTAAAAGAACTATCAACAAATCAAGAAGAAACGCCTTCGCTAAAGGCATAACTACAAAACAGTAATCTGACAATCAGTAAGATAAAGGAACAAGCGGTAAGTAAACGAACAGGTCACTGCAGGTACACATTTTCTCCTTCTGTAAAATAAAAAAAAAGAAGAAGAAAAAAGAGAGATTTATATCACCGTTATCAATTCAGTTAATTTAACCCGTATAACCAACTGCCGTTAAGCCTACCGTAAGTTAACTCTCATTTTTATAACCTGCTGTCCCACGGAGAGATTTACATGCAGGGTGTGCGGGATATTTACTGAGAAGGCCTTCTCTCACTCCCTTTTTATTTGTGTCGGGAAGTGGGTAGCAATAGTCTATTATGCCGAATAGAAAACATTTACAATAGAGTATTTTATTTTTGAAAAGCATGCTAGGAAAAATATTAAAAATACAATTTACCTTTCGTTTGTCTTATTTTGTCTATATCCATTAGTCCATGTTGCGCTAATGTGCGACGCCTAAAATTCCCTCCCCTGACCATGAAAAACACAGTTGCCTTCTTTAAAACTACTAAAATTCATAAAGGATTATCGCCCCATGCTTTGAATTGCCTCCCATAGCAAGAACGCTGTTGTCTTCTTTGTTCTTACTTAAATTCATAAAGGACTGCCGTTTCAAGGGAGTTAATTAAAGAAACCCACAAAACAACTTGCTCCACGAAGAATTCTTTCGTGTCTAGTTTTGAATATATGACATCATTTACATCCCTAACATACCATTCTGACGGTAGATATCCCAAGATCATTATTTTGCTCGATTTCAGAAGACATTTTGTTTCAAACTCAAAGAAATCATGCCAATACATCGGACATTCTAGAGTATATTTTTTTCTGGAGAGAGAAGGAATGGATAATGAATGAATGAGTGAATACCTTTATTTGTAATGGTTACAGAGTAAGTATGTACATACTTTTTCCATCTGCCCTTGCCCTGATTAGGGAATATGTATTTTCAAAAAAATGTTCAAAGGTAATAGTAACCCCTACCCCACACACCAAAAATCACCAACAACAGTTCAACCTATTATTTAAGAAAAAGGTATACATTTAAGAAACACAAATCCCTCTGGATACATTGATTTTTTTTTTTTAAAGAGATAAATTTGTATTCAACAAACACTTAATCTCCAACTGACTCAAACCTTAATGGCAAGACAGATGCACTGATAATCATTAAGTAAATCAAATAGATTAGAATAGAGATAAGAAAAACAAGAGCGAGAGCGAGAGAGAGAGAGAGAGATATGGATGTTTGGTGTCATTCAAAAATCACTTTAGGTGAATAGACGTAAGACAAATACAAATCTTTCGGATGTAACTATAAAAAGAGGCCCGTGTGCGAACACACGCAGAACATCTTACGCACATGTTAAATCCTGTTTCGCTTTTCGTAAGAGTAGGCCATTGTGTGCCGGTGGGAACAGATGACAAGATTTACACAGCTGCACACACGCGGGGACTGGATGTAAAAAGCACCTGAGTGCTTATTCCATTATCCGCAATATAAAAGAATAAATAAATAAAAAATAAAAAAAAAATAAAAAAAGAGGGAGGCAGGTTTGCTCTTCTTCTTGAACCGACAGACCAGACAAGCCTCCTCAACTCAGGACTATTGCAACATCAAGCTGTCGAAGTAAGCTGTTAAAAAAATATTCGGGACAAAAAACCGCTCTAGCTCAGGCAAGCATCTCTCTATCGATTTAATTAGAAAAAAACCCAGAAGGAAAACGGAGGCTAGATGGAATGACTGTATCCATTGGTAGTAGACCATAGGTCGGAATATCTTGCGCTCACGTTAAATCCTGTTCCACTTTTCGTAAGAGTAGGCCATTGTGTGCTGTGCCGTTGGGAACAGACAACAAATTGACAAACTGCATACACATAGGGGGCTGGATGTTAAAAAGCACATGAGTGCTTATTCTATTATCCTCGATATAAAAGAATAAATAAATAGAAAAGAATAAATGAATAAATAGATAAATAAATTAGGTAGCAGCACATTTTTCCAGGATGACATCTGTTTATACAATCCTATTTATTTATTT
>CM060334.1:10867478-10872478 GCA_030674155.1 Stramonita haemastoma
CACACCACACCACACAACACACACACACACACACACACACACAACACACCCCCCCACAACAACACACACACACACACACACACACACCACACACACACACACACACACACACACACACGCACACACACACACATATGCACACACTCACACACATATGCACACACTCTCACACACACACTCACACATGCACGCACGCACACATACACACTCACACACACACACTCACACACACACACACACACACACACACACACACACGCACGCACGCGCACGCACGCAAGCACACACACATACAAACATACAACACACACACACACACAACGCACACGCACACACACGCACACACGCAGAGTCCTCCTTTACCACCTTTCGGCACACACATGAAGACAGACACTGAGAGACATTTGTTTTGTCGTTGGGTGTATTCAGTAAGTCAGAGTGTCGTTGGCAGCAACCATCTTAACGGTCGGCAGTATGCCATCTTAACGGTCGGCAGTATGCCATCTTAACGGTCGGCAGTATGCCATATTAACGGTTGGCAGTATGCCATCTTAACGGTCGGCAGTTATACCATATTAACGGTCGGCAGTATGCCATATTAACGGTCGGCAGTATGCCCTATTAACGGTCTGCAGTATGCCATCTTAACGGTCGGCAGTATGCCATATTAACGGTCGGCAGTATGCCATCTTAACGGTCGGCAGTATGCCATATTAACGGTTGGCAGTATGCCATCTTAACGGTCGGCAGTATACCATATTAACGGTCGGCAGTATGCCATATTAACGGTCTGCAGTATGCCCTATTAACGGTTGGCAGTATACCATCTTAACGGTCGGCAGTATACCATATTAACGGTCGGCAGTATGCCCTATTAACGGTCGGCAGTATGCCCTATTAACGGTCTGCAGTATGCCATATTAACGGTCGGCAGAATGCCATATTAACGGTCTGCAGTATACAATATTAACGGTCTGCAGTATACAATATTAACGGTCGGCAGTATGCCCTATTAACGGTCGGCAGTATGCCCTATTAACGGTCGGCGCATACCATATTAACGGTCTGCAGTATGCCCTATTAACGGTTGGCAGTATACCATCTTAACGGTCGGCAGTATACCATATTAACGGTCGGCAGTATGCCCTATTAACGGTCGGCAGTATGCCCTATTAACGGTCTGCAGTATGCCATATTAACGGTCGGCAGAATGCCATATTAACGGTCTGCAGTATACAATATTAACGGTCTGCAGTATACAATATTTAACGGTCGGCAGTATGCCCATTAAAACGGTCGGCAGTATTGCCCTATTAACGGTCGGCAGCATACCAATATTAACGGTCTGCAGTATGCCATATTAACGGTCGGCAGAATGCCATATTAACGGTCGGCAGTATGCCATATTAACTGTCGGCAGAATGGCATATTAACGGTCGGCAGTAGGCCTATGCCCTATTAACGGTCGGCAGTATGCCATATTAACGGTCGGCAGTATGCCATATTAAACGGTCTGCAGTATGCCCTATTAACGGTCGGCAGTATTGCCATATTAACGGTCTGCAGTATGCCCTATTAACGGTCTGCAGTATGCCCTATTAACGGTCGGCAGTATGCCCTATTAACGGTCGGCAGTATGCCCTATTAACGGTCGGCAGTATGCCCTATTAACGGTCGGCAGTATGCCCTAATTAACGGTCGGCAGTATGCCCTATTAACGGTCGGCAGTATGCCCTATTAACGGTCGGCAGTATGCCATATTAACGGTCTTGCAGTATGCCCTATTAACGGTCGGCCAGTATGCCCTATTAAACGGTCGGCAGTATGCCATATTAACGGTTAGCAGAATGCCATATTAACGGTTAGCAGAATGCCATGTTAACGGTCGGCAGTATGCCCTATTAACTGTCGGAAATATGCCATGTCAACTGTCGGCAGTATGCCATCTTAAACTGTCGGCAGTTTGCCATATCAACGTTCGACAGTATGCCATCTTAACTGTCGGCAGTTTGCCATCTTAACGGTCGGCAGTATGCCATCTTAACGGTCGGCAGTATGCCATGTGGGGAGTAAACCCAACCCAAAAATCCGACTTGGAGAGGGATGGGCTCCGCCAGGTTTCGATTTGCCCAAGACTCACTCATGAGGACAGCTATCAGAATCTCCATACCGGATCGGTCGTCGCCCGGGTTACCAAGGACCGTGCCTTCTGATGCACATCAGGACAGAGGTAGAAAGTATGCTAATGGTGTATAGTGCAGCAAGATCCGAGCCAGAAATTTACATCACCATTGGCACTTGGAATGTACGAACACTAAGAGGCACAGGCAAAGTGGAAAAAACTAAACGTGAGATGGCCAGATACCAATGGCACATCCTCAAGCTCTGTGAAGTAAGGTGGAAAAAACATGGTATAAACAACGTTGTACCCAGCTGGCACGCTCACAAAAAAAACAGGAATGGTCAGGTCTGGAATTGTCTGGCGATTTTCCTATCTGTGCATTGGCTGCCCGTCTGGTGAAGGAAAAGGAGAAAGATGAGATTTCCCAGGAAGTTTGCAGGCCCAGGAAAGGAGTTGATATCTCCATGAATTAAGCCTGTCCACTTCACGACATCCACCACTTAAGGACAACACCACCACCCGCGGAACCCTCAGTGGCCGTCAGATGAGGACGTGGGTAAGCAGCCCAGAATGGCATGACTTATTAATGCACTGATGAATATTCATGAAGCTGACTGACACAGCGGCACTATTTTAGTCAGAACCCCCCACAACCAGAAGTAGTTCCCTGCAGCACCCAACATGGCCGTTTCTGGGCTGTGAAGATGTGGGCAGGAGGGTTTCCATTCCCTTTTCTCTCCGTCTGTCGTCTGTCTGTCTGTCTGTCCGCCTGTCTGTCTTTCTATACCCCTCTCAGTCCTTTATCTCTTACTCACATGCGCGCGCAACGCACCACATACACACACAGCACAAACACACACAGCACACACACACAGACAGACACACACAATGACACAGACGCAAACACACAACACACACACACACACACACACACACACACACACACACACACACACACACACACACACAACACACACACACACACACACACCACAACACACACACAACACACACACACACACACACACACACACACACAACACACACACACACACACTACACACACACACACACACACACACACACACACAACACACACACACACACACACACACACACACACACACACACACACTACACACACAACACACACACACACTACACAACACACACACACACACACACACACTACACAACCACACACACACACACACACACACACACTACACACACACAACAACACACACACACACAACACACACACACACACACACACACACACACACACACAACACACCACACACACACACACACACACACACACACACACACACACACACACACAACACAAAATTTCGCATCAATCAACATCCACCCCCGCACCAGGCTGGCAGATTGAATGAAGACAAACGCACAAGCACCTTCATGCCCGGAGTGACAAAACCCTTTTCAAATTAAATAAAGCGGCGCCTCCATCTTATCAAGATAAGATTCGCCACCCCCACCCCTTGCTTCCCTCTTTCCTCCCCCCCCTTCCTGCCAGGGCCGTCAGCTGCCCCTCCTCCCCTCCCCGCCCCTCCCCCCCCTCCTAGAGGCTGAAGGAGCCATTCATAACTTCCAGACGAGAGCTGGGATGTTGGGTTAGGGAAAGGGAGGGGGGGGGGGAGATTTGCTGTCGCTCTTTCATTGAATTAAATACAATTTTCCCTTCTCTCATCCTTCGCCCTTCCTTCACTCCCTCCCCACTCCCTCCCCCCCCCCCCTTCCATTCTCTTACCTCACCCCACCAGATAAATTTAGACAGAAACTTCGGGGGGGGGGGGGGGGTTGGAAGTACGAAGAGAGAGAGAGAGAGAGAGAGAGAGAGAGAGAGAGAGAGAGAGAGAGAGAGAGAGAGAGAGAGAGAGAGAGAGACCTCCGCACGCGCGCGTGCGCGCGCGCACACACACACACAGAGAAACACACACACACCACACACACACACACACACACACACACACACCACACGCACGCACACACACAGACGCACACAGAAACACACGCACGCACGCACGCACACACACACACACACACGCGCGATGGCAGCCCACCTAGCCAGGCAGACCAGAAAGGGATATTGAACATCGATGTCAAAACACTCGCAGATTCTGATGAATCGCCGATGGCTTATTTTAACCTCATCAAATTGAATGAAATCCCCCCTCCCCCTCTCCCCCATTTCACCCCATCCCTAGATCTGTCAGCAAATCTGAACAAAAGATGCTCAATAGCAAATGGTTGCCTAGGCCTCTCCTCTAGTACTAGAGCAGGGACCTAGGGGTCAGACCATGAAGATTTATGGTGTAGTCATGTGCAGTCCACCCACGACTATCAATTATGTACTTTCACCATCAGCTGTACCCCTTCTCTCCCCCCCCTCCCCCATTAATCATGACATAGAACCCCATTAGGGGTACGCTTCAGTGCCCTCGATCATGAATGGTATTCTGCGATATTCCTCCTGCTCTTCATCATGACCAGTGTCCGACTTCTCACTCATCACTCTTCAGTGTATTGGCTCGGCCATTGTGGGATAGCCCACGACATCGATTGCCTAGCTGGACAAGAGCAAGAGCTAGTCAACTTGGTCTATCAACTTTGGTGAGACCTCTTTGGCGTATGGTATGCAGATCGACGCAGAGAAAACCCAGTTGGTGACAAATCGCACCAATGGTATCGGCACTGAAAATACCATAGTAGTAGGCCTCCGTCGGTCGGTTTCGACTATGGAATTCGCGCCAGAAGAAAGGTCATTATTTGTTTCAGCGGCAGCGCCGGCTGTGGCTGGTCAGTCCAATGCGGGAGTGGCAGTCTATGTCGCATCTGATGCAGATGTGGC
>CM060334.1:10874978-10900908 GCA_030674155.1 Stramonita haemastoma
TGGGGATATAAAGCCTATCGCTAAGTCGAACAAGTACATCTTTAGCATGGAAAAGATTCCTTTATGTTCGAAATAAAACAGCCAATGATGCTGTATATGGCGAACTAGGTCGTTTCCCCACTTTGGATTACAGCTATTATGAGATGTGTTGAGTTCTGGCGACGACTGTTAAAACAGCCTGAAGAAAGGTATTCTAAAAAAAGCATATAGAATGTTATCAGCTGTACGTGAGAAAGGCCATGTGACATAGGTGACCTACATTAAAATATTCTTTATGATAATGGTTTGGATGCGACTTCGATAACATTTTTATGAAAGAGCTTAAAGAGAGACTACACAGTGACTTCCGTCACAATTAGCGTAACAGCATGGATTCAAACCCACGGTTCTCAATATATGGGAAAGTTAAAAATAGATTTGCTTTAAAAAAACTATGTTGAAATTTGTACGTCGAAGTATACAGGAATGTTTTTGGCGTAATTCAGGATGAGTGTATCGCAGTCAAATGTACACAAATATCGTTTTTTCACCTACAGATGGTAATACTGCATGCCCTGTATGTAACGGTGTCAAAGAGGATGAAGCACATTTTGTGTTTTAAATGTCCCTTATATGTGGACATTAGACAGAAGTTCCAACTCAACGTTGATGATGACGTTAACTTAGACAATGCATTTGTCAGTATATTAGCTTGCAACTCACAAGCATCTTTGGGTAAATCTTGCGAAATACCTTCTGACTGCTTTCAGACTTAGAATTTCATTGATAAATATGGTAGCATAAAAGCCAATTTCTCCAGGATTTTGACTGTTTTCATCTGTGTTCTAAACTTGTCTCAATGACCATCTTTACGTAGTACCAGTATTGTGTTTCCTTATGTTGTATTCTATGACAGAATAATGTGTCTGTGTTTGTGTTTTCTCCCCATGAAAGGGGCTGTGGGCCTGTATTCATTACATTTCAGTTCAGAGTTCAGAGTTCTTTCCCCCCTCCCACTATTTCTACCCTATCCAATCTCCTATTTTGGGGTCTTCTGGTATCACTTTAAAGTGAAAATTGAAGACTTAACACAACAACACACAACACACACAACACACACACACACACAACACACCCACACACACACACACACACACACACACACACACAGACAAAGACACACACAGACAGACACACACACACACACTCTCTCTCCTCTCTCCTTCTTTCGTCTCTTTGTCTCTTCTTGTCTTCTGTCTGTCTGTCTGTCTGTCTGTCTGTCTGTCTGTCTGTCTGTCTGTCTGTCTGTCTCTTCTCTCTCCTCTTCTCTCTTCTCTCTCTTCTTCCTCTCTCTCTCTCTCCTCTCTCTCTCTCTCTCCTCTTTCTCTACTCTCTCTCTCTCTCTCTCTCTCTCCCTACCTCAGTTAACATTAGTGCTGACTCTACTCTCCCCAACAGTCCGTCGGATGAGACGATAAACCAAAGCCCCGTGTGCGAAAGCACGCGGATCATCTTGCACATACGTTAAATCCTGTTCCACTTTTCGTCAGTGTAGGCCATTGTGTGCCGGTGGGAACAGATGACAAGATTTACAATACTGCAGACACACGGGGACTAGATGTAAAAAAGCATATAAGTGCTTATTCCATTTCCTTGATATAAAAGAATAATGAATAAATAAAATAAATAAATAAATACATCTCTCTCTCCTATCCAATCTCCTATTTTGGGTTCCTCTGGTATCACTTTAAAGTGAAAATTGAAGACAACACACACACACACACACACACACACACACACACACACACACACACACACACACACACACACACACACACACACACACACACACCCCCCACACACACACACACACACAACACACACCACACACACAAAGACACACAAAGACAACACACACACACACACACCACACCACACACACACACACACACACACACACACACCATACACACACACACACACACATAACACACACACACACACACACACACACACACACACACACACACACACACACACCACACACACACACACACACACACAGACGGGAGAGGTGGAGGACAGTTCAGTTCATAGCTGCGGAGGCGGGGGGGGGGGGGGGGGGCAAAACAGGGGCAGGTAACCTAGAGAAGGTGCATGAAGCAGGGGCAGATGTCAGAGCTGAGGAACGGCAGACAGAAGGAACAAAAGCAGTAGGGAGGAAGAGTGGAGGGGGGGGGGGGAGGAGGAGAGGAGGAGGAGGAGTGGGGGGGGGGGGACCCTAAAAAGCCAGGTCCTCCATCCATCTCCTCAGGCAGGGCGTGTTGTGTTTTGATTCAAACCCCCTCCCCCCACCCCTCGCCCTTTTCCCCTTCTCCACATAAACGGGCCAATGATAGGATAAGATAGGACGGGATAGCCTAGTTGGTCAGAACATTGCCCTCGCAATTTGACGACCCAGGTTCGATTCCCTTTCGAGGGGGTTTTTTCTCCTGGAATTAACATCAGTGCTGACTCCATTCTCTAAGTCCTTCGGATGAGACTTTAAAGCGAGGCCCCGTGTGTGAACGCATGCAGAACATCTTGCGCACATGTTAAATCCTGTTCGCTCTTCGTAAGAGTGGGCCATCGTGTGCCGGTGGGAACAGATGACATTTACAAAACTGCATACACACGGGGACTGGATGTAAAAAACCACACAAGAGTGCTTATTTCATTATCCTCGATATAAAAGAATAAAATAAACAGATAAATAAATAAATAAATAAAAACTGTACTACACGCATGCATTTTGTCTAGCTTGTTCACATTATTTCAACTTCATTTTTAAAACTTTATTTTATACCACTTTAAGTCACAGCAGATTTTCTCTGGGTAAAATGCGGGCTGTCTCTCCCCAGGGTAGGAGAGGGCGTCGCCACAAGAGCAGCGCCACCCATTTTCTTTTCTTTTCCTGTCTGCAACTGTTGTTGTTTTTTTTGCTCTATCAGAGTGGCTTTTTCTACATAATTTTACCAGGGACAACTCTATTGATGCCTTGGATTCTTTTACGTACGCTAAATAATTTTGTGTGACACACTGGATCTCAGTTTAATCGTCTCATCCAAAAAGCTAGCACCCAACCATCACTCATGGTCCAATGGATGGGGGTAAAAACTTTTGGCCATAACGGGGATTGAACTACAGCACACTTCCGACCAGGACTTTTCGGTTTCTAGGCAGGCGCGATATCTCTAGACCACCGAACCACATTTGGGATAAATCACCACAACCTGCACTTTGTCTAGCTTGTTTACATTAGGTACAACTTAGCCAAGACATTATTCAATCTTTATGTAAAAAAAATAACCTTTTCCCCCCTGAATTTCAAGGTTTCAAAGTGAAACTTCCAAGCGCGTTTGAGACAGACACGAGCATTGTTTTATCCTGATTAAGATATTTATATACAGTGGGTATGAAGAGATCTTTTTAAAAAACAGTATGGTCAGCATAAGCAGGGAAATCATCATCATCATCATCATCATCATCATCATCATCATCATCATCATCATCATCATCATCATCATCATCATCATCATCATCATCAGAAAAGAATATCAGTAATGCTGGTATTTGCAACAACTACAAACTATATGTATATATAAAATCATACATATCTGTATATATCTATCCATCTACACATCTATCTATATATCTATATCTTTATAGAGATATGCATACATACATCTCAAATTTTGAGAAAGGCAGAACAGAGAGAGGAATGGAGGAAACTGGTTAACAAGTTTCAGGGGTGCCCCCACGCGGTCGCCAGACTAAGAGATAGATAGATACATACATACATATGTAGATACATACACACGTATGTACATTTTCATACACATATTGCAACAATATTTCACAGTATATTTTCCTTCTTTTTCAAATATCAGTTTCTGTTGGCGGCATTAGTAGACCAACGAATTATTACACTAATTCCCGTGAAAGGAAAACCACCTCTGTCTGTATTTTAGAGAGGTGTTTGTCCATGAGGTACCAGGGATGATGAAGCAAAACCACCTTCAAGACCTCTGGCGATGGCTCATCCAGGAGCCGAAACTCCGGAGTCAGGTCAGGAGAATCAAATGGTCCTTGCTGCCAAAAAAAAAGCCTCCAGTGCTGTCATTACAACTTTACATTATAAGCGTTTTCTATAATTTTTTTTTTTTTTTTTTTAATTCTTTTATATCGAGAATAACAGAATAAGCAATCATGTGCTTTTTTTTTCATCCGGTCCCCGTGTGTATGCAGTTTTGTAAATATTGTCATCTGTTCCCACCGGCACACGATGGCCTACTCTTACGAAAAACGGAACAGGATTTAACGTGTGCGCAAGATGTTCTGCGTGCGTTCGCACACGGGGCCTCGGTTTAAAGTCTCATCCGAAGGACTTTTGGGGAGAGTGCAGTCAGCACTGATGTTAACTCCTGGAGAAAAATCTCCTCGACCGGACTCGAACCCGGGTCGTCAAATTGCCAGCGCAATGTTCTGACCACTAGGCTATCCGTCCCCCATATAATGAATGAATGAATGAATTAATCAATTTATTTTATATTAAAAGTTTTGGAAGCACGCTTGCAATGATGGAGTTACAATAGTTACCTACATTTGCGTTTCTTCACTATTCTTTGTCAATTGTATATTATGACATGTAGATTATATCGAGGGTTGCCTGCCAGAAGCGGCTATCGGCCACTGTTTCACTTTTCACTTTTTGGTATGTGGAGACTCTTTATAGCATATACTTTACTGTTACAATAAACCATGTGGCTGTGATTGATTTTTAAGTAGTTATTTACAAAAACCATTTCGGTTTATCAAAGTTCACACCCATCCCAACCCTGCCTGGAATGCCCAAACACGATAGTCGCTACTGGCAATGCAAATTCTTCTACTTCTGATTTCAATTTTCCTCCCCAAAATGTCTATCTGGGGATAATTGAAGCAGGTAGAGGCAAAGTGGCTACAGGCTACATTGTTTTGACCCTGCACAAAGCGGCCAATTGTACATGATTACTGCTGGCGATTGCGAAAGATGGGGGTTCTGTAAATCCTAGTCTCTAATCTAATAATAGAGGGATGTGGCAGCAACATCCTGCTTACAGAGGAACTATACAGGGAGACATGATTTTTTAGACTTCCATTTTCATCTGCGTTTGCACAGGAAGAAGACTGCTGGTAATGTTTAAAATTAAGGACTTTTAATACCATAGATTGTTTAAGTTCTTGTTTATACAAACAAAAGTCGAAATGTAATAGTACTCATCGTTAGTGTGCAATTTGCGCAATATAACGTTTTAATTAATGTCATTTGGACAAAATATTGCTTAATAATGCGATTATGCTGGAAATAAATAACAATTTAGTAAGAAGCTTTCTTGGCAAACTTTTGTATTTTTTCTTGTTTTAGTTTGAGTTGTTCAGTTCCCTTTCCATGATAAACAAATGCATGTGGGTTTGCAATTGGGTTTAGGACTGACAAGGAACAGATGAAACTATTGGACGAAAAGTTGGGTTCTTTCAGATTCTTTATTATTCAAGGGGGTGGAGGTGATTTTTGTTGTTGTTGTTTCTTTCTTTCTTTGTTCGTTTTATTTCTTGCATCATATGCAGAGACAGTCAAAGGTGCACGCACACACACTAACACACACACACTAACACACACACACCACTCACACTCACACAACACACACACACACACACACACACACACACACACACACACACACACACACACACGCACACACACACTAACTCATACACACACATACACACAGGCATGAACGCACACATATTCACGCACACACACGTACACAAGCGCACACATACACTCAAACACACCACACACCAGCGAACAGATAAGAAAAATTATACAAGGGTTCTACTATGAATCATTGAATGTGTGTATGTATGCACATAAGCACGCACACACGCACAAATCACACATGTGTATACATACATGCACACATACTGGAGCGCGAACGAGCACGTGTACACACACAAACACATACACACTCACGTATGCATACACACGCGCGCACACACACATACGCGCGCACACACACATACACGCGCGCGCGCGCACACACACACATACATACACAAACACAGAAAGAATAAAACAAGATTATAAAAAAAACACATACACAACACAACATAAACAAACAAACAAACACACACACAAATACACACACATATAAACACACATGCACTTATACACATGCACATACACACACACGCACACACACACACACACACACACACACACACACACACACACACACACACACACACACACACACACACACACACACACACACATACATACATGTTCTCTAAATGTAACACAATTACATAAAGGATCTTTTTGTGGTCTAATAGATCTATCACATTAAGGGAACAGAAGTTAAATTAAAGAAGGAATGTTTGATTCACACCCACCCCCTCCATTCCTCTTCCCCACTACCATAATATATATATATATATATATATATATATATATATATATATATATATATATATATAATATGCCAGCCATACTATCAGTCATACACACACACACACACATATATATATATATGTATGTGTGATATATATATATATATATATATATATATATATATATATATATATATATATATATATATGTGTGTGTGTGTGTGTGATATATATATGTGATATATATATATATATATATATATATATATATATATATATATATGTGTGTGTGTGTGTGGTGGTGTGTGTGTGTGTGTGTGTGTGTGTGTGTGTGTGTGTATGATGGGGTGGTAAGTAGATTATCTCCCATGTGATCAGGGGCGACAATCAGAGCGTCGTGTTTCTAAATAGAGACACACCTGTGAATTGTCGATGCTCTGTTTTCTTGGGTAGTGGTTGAAAACGTTCTATTGCATGTACTTCGACTTCACGGTGGAATGTAGTTTACACAACCTCTGTTTAAAAATCATATCCCAAACTGTATAATTGTGCCGTGTTTCTGAGGTGTTAACAGAAATTGGACATCATATACTTCCACTCAGATATACATAAAAAGAAAGATCAGCTCGAGGTCTGCCCGACTGCAAATAGTCAACAATACAATGTACTACAATACAACATAAAGCAAACAATACAATATGATACAATACAAAAACGGAAATGCATTCAGTGCGATACAATGTAATGCAATTCAAACGATCCTGACCCAAATTCTCACGAAGTCCTCTAGATGACGCTACAGTAAATCCAGGTCCCCTATGCGAACAAAACACACATCTTGTACCCTGTATGCGAACTGGTCAGGAACGGACATCGCTGGGCTCACCTTAACGGCCCTCAACCACTATGCCATGATAGTTGCTGGGGTGGTGATGTTCTTGTAGTGACACCACAGCCCCAAAGAGGCAGCCTAGCGAATACAGTATGACGGAACAAAAGTTGGTACAGTGTATGCACCAGTACGCAGTTTTACATAAAATATTGACTAAATTGCACCACAGCACAGTGCACGGTCTTGTTCACACGCGAACACACACACACAAACACACGGCAATCACAAATACACGCTAGGGCACCCGCATACACACCCTCAAAAACAAGTCACATATACATCTAGAGAAGTCCCATCATACCCCAACTTTTGCGCAGTAACAGACCCTGCAGCACCATGAGAGTGGTCTACTGTAGGCACACAGACTTTACTAGCATCTTTGATATGAGTGGCGCTGCTTTTGTGGCGATACTACAGCCCCAAAGAGAACTGCCTGGCGAATACAGCATGTCCGTCGGAACAAATGCTGGTCCAGTTTGCGCAACAACACATAGTATAACACATAATATTAATCTTAATCTACAATATGATGCATCACAACACAGTGCAGGGCCATAGCCACACACAAAAAAGGCTAACACAAATGTGACGCTCCACCATGAAATGAGTCGCTTAGCATGCTACATAACCCACTTTTCTGCTAGGCGACATTTTGGGCAGGTGGGGGTGAGGTTGTGGATTTTGATATTTTTATTGATTATAAAACTGTAGCACTTATTTTACATTGAAGTGAAATATCAAGTCATAATTTTGTTTCCTTTTCTCTTTAAAACATGTTTTGAAAATAGCCAAGTCCTCATTCTGGCCACCTACTAACTTGTCAATTTCTCATTTTGCCATTTCCTGCAGTCAAAATAACTTGATATAACTGTCCGATTTTCAATTTGTTTTTTGGTATTGTATAGCCATTTTATTAAGATGCCAATAACTAAAAACAGACCTCTGATGCAATGCGACTCCTTATGTGGTGCAGTGTCACAAATACAGGCCTGCCTGCCCATACACACCCTCAAAAATAAGGGGCAGATAAATAAGATGTGACAAAAGGCCGGTTGGAGTCCCATCCTACCCCGACTTTTGTGCAGTAACAGAGCCCACGGCACCAAGAGAGTTTTCTACTGTAGGCATACACACTTTACTAACATCTTTAATATGGGTGGTGCTGTTCTTGTGGTGAAACCACAGCCACGAAGAGAACAGCCTGGCTTGAATCTAGCAAATCTGTCGGAACGAAAGCTGGTAAAGTGTAGGCAACAATACATAGTATTACACATAATATCAATGAAAATATACAATTGATGCACCACAGCACAACTCAGCGCAGGGCAGTTGCCACACGAACACACAAAAAGTAGAATAGCACTGGGGTTCAAAAGTTCAAAGCAGCATGATAATGATGAGGATCATTTATGGGCGCACTTTCAGACGTATGACCAGTAGGCCTGTAGGTATTCTGGGCAATGTGCTCTTAAACATGATACGAGGTGTAGATACAAACGAATGCACTGGGCCTAAGATGCAGTCATTTCTTTAATACACCTAAGATCTGGTTTCTTTGTTTAAGTGGTTTTGTTTTCTAAGAGATCTGCTTCAGCATCATTAATTTTTTTAATTCATTTTTCCTCTTCATCACATAAATTGTCATGTTGTACTGACGCGTACTGTCCTAACAACACATGTACGCACGCACACACATACATGCATGCGCAAACACACGCACGCTCGCACGCCCCCCCCCCCCCTCTGCACTGAATACATGCATAATATGCTCTGATATGTATGAGACAGAGACAGACAGAGAAACAGTCAGCAGGAACATTGCTGAAAGTAGACTACACATACACCACCCAAAATAAGCCTTTGTTTAAAGAAAAACCCAAAAGGTAAAACATTCTGAGTAGCTGAACAATACCTTGAACTGAACATTGTTGTGCATGTGTTGTGTCCTAAAGTGGTCTAAATCCTAAAATGAATATGCTCAAGAGAGGTAAGAACTTCTCCCTGGGTTTTGAAACAACCTCCCCTTTCCTTTACCAGATGGGCTGTCAATGCACAGACTGCAAATTACAAAACAAACGAATCTAAATCTGAAATTCTTCTTGTGAACATGCATATCAATAGAACAACAGATTGTCCTCAGTAAGTCATGGAGTCTTGTACAGTTTTGAGTTTGCAGTCTCGACATAGTTTTTATCTTATATAAAGTATCTTTTTATGGCCATCATTTTGGGTGGGGTTTTCAAGTGTATTGATAGAAAACGAAGTGCCCGGCAGTTTAGAAATAATTTCCAGTTACATTGTTAAGACCAGGTTTTTGCAATTGAAGGTCTTACTCCAGCTAGGGACAGAAAACACATTTAGCGACACAACACACACGTGCAAATCGTGTCTCTGTTGGAGTTCTGGTGAGTTGATTTCTTTCTTTCTTTTCTTTTTTTTTCTCTTGCCATTTCAAACGGCCTGACATCTGCATGCAGTGTGGACCACTTGAACAGCTGGGAAAGCAAAATGTGGGATTTTGAACATCATCGTTTTTGCCTTTGTCTTTTTTTATAGAAAGACTATGATGAAGAGCAGCACTGGTGAGTAGTTTTTATTTAGAAGTAGCTACTTAGTATGTAGGCCATTAGGTATAGATAGTGGTAAGAAACTCCTGTAGAGCATGGCAGCAGAGAGTCCTCAGAGGAGAAGCCCCCTTCAAACAAGTGTTTCGGGCCTTTAATCTTCCTTATTTATTTTAAAACTTAGGGGGAAATCCCTGCTTTGTGAATTTCATGACAACTGCTGCCAAGAAATGTTAATCTTGAGTGCAGCGAGTGATTTGCGCATTCACAAGGACCAGGGCTGAGAGTCTGATCTAGTGTAGTTGTGTCATAAACCAACCATGTCTATTCCATGGTTTTGAAAACTGATTGAAACAGCTGTGTCGTGAACCAAAATGGTTTGGTACTGTCACGAATACGCATCCTTCAAACACACACACACACACACACACACACACACACACACACACACACACACACACACACACACACACACACACACACACACACACACACACACACCACACACAAAAGTTCTGCAGAATATCATGAATATCATGTTAGTGTTTGCTATTGCTAAGCATTTATTGTTAAGTCCCATAGGGCAATTGTTGTAGTTACATAATCGTTGTTCTATTTCGAATGTTTTTCATTCTTGTTAATTTAGTGTTTAGCATACAGTTTCCGCTTAATGTAATGAGATCTTCAGCCACAACTAAACACTGCATAAGAGGACAGACACACACAGACACACGCACGCACTCACGCGCGCGTGCGGGCGCGCACGCGCACGCGCACGTGCTGATATTCCCTTTAAAAAATATATATATATATACATTTCTAGTCAACCCACCCCCCACCATTTTCTGTTTCTGTCTTTTTCTTCCTTTCCTTCTTTATCTTCATATTTCAACTGATAATAATATTATTATTATATTTTTATCATAAGGGGGTTTGTTTTTTACGTATAAATGTATATTGAGTTATGTTCTTATTTTCATCTTTTTTATTTTTATTTTTATAAATATTCTTTCCCCTCTCCCTCCCCTCCCCGTCCGGTATCACTGTATGTGGAAGGACGTAAACTTGAAGACTACTACTACTACTACACTCACACACACACACACACACACACACACACACACAACACAACACAACACAACACAACACAACACAACACAACACAACACAACACAACACAACACAACACAACACAACACAACACAACACAACACAACACAACACAACACAACACAACACAACACAACACAACACAACACAACACAACACAACACAACACAACAACAGACTTTCAAGGCAAGATTGTTTTTGATTAGGACGTTAAAGCAAGATGTTAAGGGAAGGTTTTTAGTGTGAGCTTAAGATCTTAACCCTTCCCCAACCCTCCTAAAAAAAAAAAGCGTAAACCCTTACTCATAATTATGTTAATGCTTGAAATGGGAAAGATGTCGAGATGCTCCCCTTCTTCCTACAGCTGATTATTTTTTCTTTTTCAATATTGTCAAATAGTGCTGTAGAACTGAGAAATAGACAAAGAAAGATATTTTGGATAAACGATCCTAATATTAAATGGTAGCGCAGGCAAGCATCTTTACATCAACAGGTGCAAATGGACATCTTGTGTTTTAAGACATGTTTATGCATTTTCTTGCTGAAAGTTTTAGCAGAGCAGTTTTGATGTGATCACAAGATAATTGACAATAATGTGAAATGGAACGATGTGGTTTTTGCCTGTGGTAATTGTGAATTTTATCATCTTTACAATTTTTTTTCGTTCCGAGGTTCACGCTCCGAGGTTGACTGAAGATGAAATTTTGCATATGCGACCATTTTTGCTCACCGCTAAGGTTGTCGCTTTCCGACTTCAAGAATGATGTCTAAACACACCTGTGTGCATGCGGGTTTTTTTTTTTTTTTTTTTTTTTTTTTTAATATCATCCGTTTCTACCGCCACAGAACGGCCTACTCTTCCGGAAGACGGAACAAGTTTTAACGTGTTGTTGTTATTGTAGTTAATTTTTACACTTGCTGATATTAAGCATTTTTGTCAGCGCAGTTAAGTTTGCTTGACTCTACATTTATGAGTTGGGTTTGGCTTTATCTTGACAGAAAAATGTGGACAATAAGTAAATACGTAAATAATTTGATATCTGAATATAAATACGTTGCATGTCATTATTCGTGTGTTAAAGAGACTGGAGGATATGAATCTTTTACTACAGCTCCTATCAATGATGCCATTAATGTGTCCATTACTGGTAATTGGGAGGATCGATGGTGTAGAGATTGATCCCCGTTTGTTGCCCGAAACGTTATCCCGTCCACTAGACGGTGAGTGGTGGCCTGCATACACGTCTTTCGGAACAGATGGTGAACAAGGTCCTGCATGCAGCACACATTCAGCACACGTAAAAGAACCCACGACACCAAGAAAGAGATCTCCAGCAAAATTCTGTAGAATAAAGCCCTTCTCATAGGGAAACTAATACACTTTAAAAAAAAAAAAAAGGACATTTTTGGAGTGGTACTGCTCTTGTGGCAACACTCATCCCTGAGAGAGAAGCCCAAATTGCCCCAGATAAAATCTGTGACTGGAAGTGGCATTCAATTCAATTTACAATTTATTTGAATTCAGTTTAGTTGTGAAGTTATTTTACACTGCTTTAGAATAGAAACGAGTAAAACTGTCATTGTCATAGCATGGGTGTAAATTTTCATACTATGAGATTTAAAAAAATATATCGCTGTATAATTTTTCACCTACCTTATGAACTTAACGTGGTTTTTTTTGTTCAGGTAAAACTGGGTGGCCAGGCGACCTGCCATGGCAACCTGTCCTGAGGGAGGCTGACATCACAGACACCAGAGGAAGAGTTGGGTTTGCTACAAGAAGGACCAGACAAACCTCAACATCAAGGACCACACAAACCTCAACATCAAGGACCAAACAAACCTCAACATCAAGGACCACACAAACCTCAACATCAAGGGCCACACAAACCTCAACATCAAGGACCAGACCTCAACACGGAACAGACAAACCTCAACATCAAGGGCCACACAAACCTCAACATTAAGGGCCACACAAACCTCAACATCAAGGACCAGACAAACCTCAACATGAAATGCCTGCAGCAGCATCCCCTGAGGGAGGAAGATCAGCGCTCTGCTATTCAGTCTCCCTTCCCTACCATCATCATGGCCACAGATTCCAGAGAAAAGGTATGTAAAACAACGCGGTGTAGCTTACGGGAAAAAATGTCTTCCCAATTCTGTAAAAAAAGAAAAAAAAGGAAAAATATCCACCATATTTTTTCATATGGTTACTTGTAGTTTTATTTCAGTTACTGGATGTGTTTCTGAAACGGCATTTAAAAAGGTACACGTATTTCTTCAGCAGACAGTGCCGAAGAAAATTTACAAAAACTGCATACACACAGCGACTGGATGTAAAATAAAAAGTACGAGTGCTTATTTCATTATCCTTGACATAAAAGAAAAAATGAGTAGCTGATAATTATTTTAAAATGGTAAAGAAACAATCTGGGCAATCTCATAAATGTAAACCCATTTTTCATTTTGTTTTGGTTGTGATACAGTACTGCATGACCTAACTTTTACATCAGAGGAGTGCTGTTATTTACTACCACAAGTATAATTATTGGTTAGATTTCCCACAGTTGTAAAGTTGTCTTTGAAAATCGTGTTTAAGACACTATGTCCTAACAATGAATGCCTGAAACCAGTACCCTACTTGTTCGTTACAAAAAAAATGTCTGAAAGCTAACGTAAGAATCTTTCTGTCGAAAATGAGTACTGGAAATGTAGAGATCAAAAACATTAAAAAAAAAATTTCAACTGAGGGAGGGATATCTATAATGCATGCTAATGTATTTTTTAAATTTTATATTATTCTTTATATCGAGGATAATGGATTAAGCTCTCGTGTGCTTTTTTACATCCAGTCCCCGTGTGTATGCAGTTTTGTAAATCTTGTCATCTGTCACCACCGGCATACAATGGCCTACTCTTGCGAAAAGCCGAACAGGATTTAACGTGTGCGCAAGATATCTGCGTGCGTTCGCACACGGGGCCTCGGTGTATAGTCTCATCGGAAGGACTTTTGGGGAGGGTGGAGTCAGCACTGATGTTAACTCCAGGGGAAAAATCCCCTTGACCAGGAATCGAACCCGGTTGCAAGCGCAATATTTCTCTTCGTAGAATTCAGTTTTTAACGCTAAAAACCACAATCCTAGATAGAAGGCAATGAGGTGCTCATGGCTGTAGTCTATGATCTGTACCATATTGGTTTTCTATTTAATTTTATTCTATTTTCATTTTATTTATCTTGTACACACGCCAGAAAACCTTTTCATAGAACATCTTACACATACGTCAGATGATAAAAATAAAACTGGATTATCTTACGAACACATGTCAAAAGACCTTTTGGTAGACATCTTGCACTCACGTCAGAAGACCTTTTTCATATTTCCAAAGGATCTGCCAAAATAGACAATAAAAAGACAGGATCATGGAACTAAGTGTAGATAATAAAAAAAAAACCCATAATCATTAAAAAAAATTTCAGCGACCTCTCAAAAGTTTTGCCAAAGATATTGTGATATGGATCTGTAGTAGCCAGTTGCTCATGGTTTCTTTCCCCAGGTCATCTCCATTCTCCTGGATCTGTCTGTCCACTGCAGGTTGTGAAGACACCAGCAGCACGATGCTGGAGTACAGGGCCCAGTGGACTTGTCCTCACCCACATGACTTGACTTGACCTATGTAAGACCGATAGGGAGGACGGGTAACAACCGAAGACAAGGAGCAACGCTTGAACACAAGCGCTGAAGGCGTTGAGCTTCTGAAGGGCAAAGTCTGGAAAAACGAGCCCCTAAAGGGCTGCATTGCCGCCGCTGTAGTCTAGTGGTTAGGGCGTTGGACTCGTAAACTAAAGGTTGCGGGTTCGATCCCAGCTTTCGGCTATGGCGTTGTGCCCTTGGAAAAGGCACTTTACGGCTATTTTCTCACCCCACCCAGGTGTAAAAGGGGTACCAACCTTGTGTTGGGGGTTAACCCTGCTTAACGCCACAGAAACCGGGATAAGCACCGGCCTGATGAGCCTTAGGCTCGTGACAGACTTTAACTGAAGGGCTGCATCATGCAAGACAAGCCCCCCGAATGGCAGCACCCTGAAAGACAAGCCCCTGAAGGACAAATCCCGTATGCAAAACAGGCCCCTGAAGGGCAAAATCCTCCATGCAAAACAGGCCCCTGAAGGGCAAAATCCTGCATGCAAAACAGGCCCCTGAAGGGCAAAATCCTGCATGCAAAGCAGACCCCTGAAGGGCAACATGCAAAATAAGCCCCTGATGGGCAAAATCCTGCATGCAAAACAGGCCCCTGAAGGCAAAATCCCGAAAGACCTGCCCCTCAAGGGCAAACTCCTAAAGACCAACTCCTGAAGGGCACACTCCTGAAAGACCAGCCCCTGAAGGGCAAACTCCTGAAAGACCAGCCCCTGAAGGCAAACTCCTGAAAGACCAGCCCCTGAAGGGCAAACTCCTGAAAGACCAGCCCCTGAAGGGCAAACTCCTGAAAGACCAGCCCCTGAAGGGCAAACATCTGAAAGACCAGCCCCTGAAGGGCAAACATCTGAAAGACCAGCCCCTGAAGGGCAAACTCCTGAAAGACCAGCCCCTGAAGGGCGAATCCAGTGCAGGCCTGGCATTGTTGCCCAGGGATCTAGGATCAGATCCCACTAGGCTGAAGAGCAAAGTTCATAGAAGTTTGGGGGATTTCGCATCATGTCTGCATGACCTCCTATCTCTGAAACAATTCAGGGATCAAATGCGATGAGAGCAGTGAGGACTGGGGTCTCTGTGGACATCGGACATTCGACATGCAGCAGCATGTGAAAGGTAAGAATTGCAAAGCCTCCTTCCATGAAAGGGCTACCTTGCATTCTTCACAGGTATCTTTGTACCGAGTACAACCTGTCTATGCCTGCGTGCATCATGTTCTACGTGTACCTCAGTCTTTCACATTTTTTTTTCCCAAATCAAAATTTGTCCCTGAGTTTTCGGTAAGGCTCAACGATCGCGGATTTCAGAACTTCATGAGGAGCCTTTGAACCTTACTGTGATCACAAAGACTGGCAGACTAGGCGTCGACACTGGGTTTGGTGTCCTAAACTGGCACAGCCAGTAAAACCCTTGCACACAGTGCTCAAGGGGAAAGGACACATCCAACCCCCAGACTTTGTTCAAGCATTTGCTCGACCTTCCGGGTCTCTCCTATCTCGCCCTGATTCCTTAAAAGTCTTAGCATAGATGTCAAAAAGTCATGTGGGTCATCTTAGTTCTCTGGCCCTGTCTCTGACGTCGTGATTGTCACACGTATCAAGACCTCACAGAGGTAAGTACACGTGCAATGTTTTCTTCTTTTTTGTGCTTTTGTTTTTCGAGGTACCACTGCGAAGTTTTAAGATTTATGTTGAATATTCCCGTGTTTCCATAACTTACCGAAAAGACAAAACTTCCAGACCTTTATGGGGCCTTTTTGATATTCCGCATGCCTGTATACACGAATGAAAGTAAAGCACCAGCAAGCATGAATAGAAGTTATGAAAGATGAAAAAATGTCCCCCTGATGTGTTAAGCACCGTCAAGATTAAACCTGGGCATCAAAGATTTCATAATTGTAACAATTAGAAATTCGACACAGACAAAACAAATCGCCAGCAGTTGATGTGAAGAAAAGCTTAGACCCATTAATTCTAAAACATCCCAAAAAACTGTGCATTTTCTGAAATTAGAGAATACACAACATATATACAAACTCCCTCTCTCTCTCCCCTCCCCCTCTCCTCTCCTCTCTTCCCCTCTCCTCTCTCTCCTCCTCCCCTCTCTCTCTCTCCCCTCTCCTCCTCCTCTTCTTCTTCCCTTTCCCCCCCCTCTCCCCTCCCCCTCCCTCCCCTCCCCCTCCTGCCCCTCCCTCCCCTTCCTCGTTTCTCTCTCTCTCTCTCTCCATATATATATAAATATTATATATATATATATATATATAAATAAAAAAAATTTTATATATAATTATATAATAATATATATATATAATAAAATGGAGAAGAGAAGAAGAGAGAAGAAGAGAGAGAGAGAGAGAGAGAGAGAGAGAGAGAAGGGGAGAAGAGAGAGAGAGAGAGAGGTGTTGTTGCTTGGGCAGATTACGTTTTGAAATGTCCAATTTTTTGTGTAGAAATTCTTGTCTCAAGGCTGTTCCGTCCTGGGTACTTCAATGCTGAGGAGCGGCACGAGAATGAACACCAATAAGGTTAGGCCCTACCCGGGGTGTCATTTTGGGTGTAGTTGCTGTAATTGTTTTGGTTGGGCGTTTACGGTGCATCGTATTTGTGTTGTATAATATTGTATGTATTGGACTGTATTGTTTACTACGTTGTTTTTATGTATCGTATTGATTTTTTTAACTCTTCATATGTGTGTGTGGTGCTGATATGTGACTTTTTTTCCTTTCCCCTATCCCGAAAATGGGGTTGAATCTAGGAAAACTTTACAGCCTTCTTCATGCTAACTTTGTTGTTCGGGCATCATGTTATTCTTCTCCCTGTCTCTTGTCTTTGTCTTCACTTGTTTTTGTCTCTTTGTTCTGTCTCTCACCTGTCTTCTGCCTGCCGCCTCCTCCCCTGCCTGCCTGCTGCCAGCCTGCCCTGTCTGTCTGTCTGTCTGTCTGTCTGTCCTTTGTTTGTCTGCCCCTCTTTTCCTCTCCACTTCTCCCCTCTCCCCTCTCCTCCTTCCCTCCTCTCTCCTCTTCTCCTCTCCCCTCTTCCTCTCTCTCCTTCAGTTCTTCTCTCTCCGCTCCCCTCCTCGCTCGCTCGCGCGCGCGCGGCGGAGCGCGCGTCAATCCCCTCTCTGTATATAAATACACCCCCAGAATATAAAATATATTATATATGTAATATGATATAAATAAATGTATATAATATATATAATTCTCTCCTGTCTCTGTCTTTGCCTCTCTCTCTCTCTTCCCCTCTCTCTCATCTCCCTCTCTCCTTGTCCCCCTCTCTCCCCTCTTCTCCTCTCTCCTCTGTTCTGTCTCTGTCATCTGTCGTCTGTCTGTCTGTCTGTCTGTCTGTCCTCTGTCTGTCTGTCTGTCCTGTCTGTCTGTCTGTCTTCCTCTTTTCCCCTCCTCCTCTCTCTCTCTCTCTCCCCTTTCTCCCTCCTCTCCTCTCCCCTCCTTCTCTCTCTTTCCTTTTTCTTTTGTGTGTGTGAGGGGCCACGCGCGCTTTGTGTGTGCGCGGCTGCGGGGGTGTGGGTGTGTGGTGCGTGCATGCGTGCAAGCATTCGAGCTCAAAATAACTTGATTTTCTTTTCCTAGAATCTTCTGTATCGCCATGCCAGTCGGAAGCGCTGGACCGACTTGTCGGACATTAATGGCGATCGCAACCAATTTTGCTCATGGGACAGACACAGGCGCTGTCAGAGCGTTCGACGAAAAAGAAGAATCCTTTTGTCATAAAGACGTTCCCGTCCAGGTACCTCAATGCCGAGGATGGGGCACGAGCTAGTAGAAGCACCCTAAAAGGGTAATACAGTATTTGATCTGTTGTTGTTAGCCGTTCCAACTTAACCTTCTGAGAGTACTCAAAACATGTACTCTGTTTTCGCAATCATACTTGGAATAACAAATGAACTAAAAAAAATATTATAAGAAGTTTTGCGTATATGGCCGTTTGTTTTTTTTAAGTGCTTTACATATAGGCGCTGTACTCTGTCTTCAGAAGATTTTTTAAATCCTTTTATGGATGTAAAACCATACTAAGATATTAATGGAGAAACAATCTTTACATAGTTTAAAGCATAACATTTTAATATTGGCATATGAACTTTTTTTTTACACCAATGACCAATAAATAAAATAATAATAAAAATAATAAAATTTTTAAAAAAAAATAAAAATAATAATAATAATAAAAAAATAATTAAAAAAAAAAAATTTGTGTTTTTAAAATGATAATAAAATAAAATAAAAAAATAAAAAAATAAAAAATAAAAAAAAATAAAATAAAAAATTATATGTAAAAAAAGAAAATACTAAAAATGATAAAAAAATTCCCCCAAAAAAAATGAAAATTTTTTGTAAAAAATTCGGAGAAGTGTAAAACATTGAAATACCCCCAGTCAAAATTTTATTTTTAGGCCCCCCAAAACTCAAGTGTATAAAAATGACAAAATTTTTGCAACAAAGGGGTTTGTTTTAGGGCTAGTGAACAAAAAATTATCAAGGTTTCGCTCTCCAGGGAAACATTTTCCCCCATTTTTGTGGTTTTTTTTTTCCCACTGAGACGGGCCCTTCCATTCCCAGAAACCTCTAAAAATTTTCGGCATTGTCCATTTAAAAACAGCTCCCCCATGCTTTGGAGGGGAACCCTCTCTTAAAACCCCCCGGGAGTCGGGGGGCACTGGATTTGTTTTTCAAAGGTTTCCGGGGGATAATGTGTACCTGGCAGACCCTTTGTCGTTTTCCAGGTACAGGGTCCCGGGGGGGGTTGGGTTGCGGGTATACGCTAAAACCGGGTTGGCTGTAGCAGGCCTGAAATTCTAGCACAAAGGATTTTGGTAAGGGAAAGGGCAAGATTTTCATTTTAGCGGGGGAGCCCCAAAAATAGACATTTCGGGGGCCCCCAAGAAAAAGGTTTTAAAATTTTTTCCAAAACCCCATGATGATTTTTTTAAATTAAAATAAATTGTTTTTTATATTTTTTTTAAAACACTCTTTTCCCTTTTTCAGGCCTCCTAATCTCCCTGGAAAACTCCCCGCAGTGGACTCCCCCATACAACGCGCACCAGGGAACCTTCACCCGGAACCCTCCCCCCACGGAACACTTAAAACCGGGAAAACCCACTGGCATTCCCAGGGAACCACTTGGGAAAATTTCCCCTTTGGCACTTTCATCCCCTTTTTGGGGTTTTTCCCGAAATTTTGAAAAATTTACACAACTCCAAAAAGGGCCCCTTTTAATTTTTTTTTCTCTTACCTTTGTGGTGTGTCGTGTTGCCGTGCCTTGCCCGCCGTGCGGGTTGGGCCCGCGTTTGAGCGTCCGTCGTGTGGGGTCGGGTCAGGTCGCTTGCCATGGGGGGTCGCTCGCGCGCCGCGTTCCCGGGGGGTCGGGGTGGGGTCGAAAACACCCGGGGGGGGGGTGAAATCGTGCCGTCCCCGCCGCACGCATCTTTTTTTCGAAAAGTGTAGTTTGTTAGGTAAAATTTCCCCCTTTCGAAATTAAAAGCTGACCTCCAAAGGGAGACCCAAAATCCCACCGAGCATTACCTCCCATTACTTAAAAAAAAAAATTTAAACTTTCTGCTGTGCATTTTTTTTTCCCTTAAAATTGATTTCCCCTCTCTCTTTTTCCCCCCTCTCACTTTTCCCCCTCTTTTTCCCCTCCTCTCCCCCTTACCCTTTTGCCCCTCTCCCCCCCCCCCCTCCCTTTCCCTTTTTCCCCTTTCCCCCCCCCCCCTTTTTTTTATTTTCCTTTCCCTTTTTCCCCCTTCCTTTTTTTCCCCTCTTCCTTTTTCCCCTCCTCCCCCTCTTCTCCCCTTTTCCCCTCTCCCTTTTCTCTCCTCCCTCCCTCTCCCCTCCCCCTCTTCCCCCCCCCACCAAAACCCCTTTCCATGAGATTTTAAAAACCGGGCCCCCCGGTTGCGAAGAAAATTGCAGAACATTTTCACAAAACTTTTAAAATCCGTTCCGCTTTTCTTTTAAATGGCCATTGTTGCCAGTGGGGAAAAAAAAATTTACAAAAGCATAAAACCCCCGGGGGCCGGATGAAAAAAAGCCCATAAAAGCTTATTCCATTTCCTCGATAAAAAAAAAAGATTTTTAAATTTTCTTTCTTTCTTTCCCCCCCTCTCTCTCTCTCTCTCTCTCTCTCTCCTCGTCTTCTCCCCTCCTCTCCCCCTTTTTTCCCCTCTCTCCTCCTCCCCCTCTCTTTTCTCTTATTTAAAATTTCCCCCTTTTTCAAATTTTTTTTTTTTTTTTTTAAAATTTTTTTCCCCCCCTTAAATAAATTTTCCCCCCTTTTGGGGGAAAAATGTTTCCTTTTGTTTTTTTTTTTACCCCTATTATTTTTAAAAAAAAAAAAAAAAAAAAAAAAAATGTTTTTTTTAACCTTTTTCTTTTTTTTTCCAAAAAAAACGCCGATATTTTGTGGGTTTTTCTGTTCTGCGAAAATTTCTTAATGCGACCTCAAAAGCTGGTGTCCCCCATATTTTTTTTCCCTTCTTATTAAAACTATAAACCCCCAAAAGGGTGAATCTCTTTCCCTTTTCCCTTTTTATTTTTGGGGCCATTTTTAATCAAATAAAATTTTTTTATGTATTTACTGCTGGAATCAAGGTAAAAAAAATGTCCCTAATCATAATCTAGTATCAATGTTATTTCCTTCATACTGATTTTTTTTTAAAAAATAAAAAACCCTCTTCCCTCATATTAAACCCCCGGGGGAAAGAAAGTATGAAATCTTTCCTTCATTTTTGGTTAGATGGCTTCAAGGCAAAAAAAATTTTTTTCCCTTTATATCGAGTGAGTTGGCATCAATGTAAAGTTTTCCCTCCCATCGGGGGGGGAATTTTTTGAATTTTAAACTTCTTTCCCCATAGGGAGTGAGTTTTTAATTTTTGGAAGAGGCCATTTCTTAAACTGGGATCAAAATACAAATTTTTTCCCCCTTTAAAAATTTAAAATTAAATTTTTTTTTCAGGGTTTTTTGAATTAAAGCAAAAAACTTTTCCTCCAGCAAATTTAAACAATAAAGAAGTTAAAAAGTTATTTCACATTTTTTTTTACGCGGGAATTTTTCCTTAAACCTTGCTTTAGGGGGATATCAAGGGGTAAAGCTCTTTCCCCAAAAAATTTTCCCCCTTTGCTGCTTACCATAGCATTTAAAGGGGTTTTTTTTTTTTTTCCATAATTTTTTTTTTAAAAAATTTTTAAAAAACCCTTTCATTTGAGATTGGTACAAAGAAAAAAATTTGTCCCCTTTTACTTTATTTTGTATCCAAGTTTTCTTTTCTTTAAAAAAATTTTTTTACATGTTGATTAAATTTTGGGGGGGAAAAAAAAATTTTTTCATTTGTATTATTAATTTGGGAAAAAATCCAAACCCTTTCTTTTTTATTAGGTTTTTAAAAAATTTTTTTTTTTTCCCCCTTCCTATTCATTTTTTGAAAAGGGTATGAATCCCCCTTCATGTGTTTGTTGCTCAAATCATAAAGTAATTTTTTTGGGGAGGATTTTATTTGGCCCCCAAGCATAAATTTTTTTTCGTTCATAATAAGTTAGCGGGTACAATTTATAACATTCTTCTTGTATTTGAATTTTTTCGTAAAAAAATTAAAAAAAAAACCCCTTTTTAATTTTGCTAAAAAAGTATAAAGTTTTTTTTTTTTACCTTTTATTTGGGTACCAAAGGTGCCCGAAGTATAAAGATCTTCCTCCTTTTTTAAAATATTTCCTAAAAATTTTTTTTTTTTTAATATTTTGCACAAACATTATTATAAAAATTTTTTTTTTCATTAATTTTTTTTTTGGGTTTCCCAAAAAAAAGGGGCATTTTCTTCATACCCCCCAGCTTGTGGTAATTAGGACGTTTTTTTTTAAATACGAGATAGGGCAGGATTACCCCCCAAACACAATAGGCAAAAAACACACCCCAAAAAAAAAAAAAAAAAACCCCCCCCCCCCCCCCCCCCCCCCAAAAACCCACACACAACACCCCCCGGCAAAAACCCACACACACACACAACAAAAAACACAAAAAACACACACACACACCCCCCCCAACACACACACACACAACACACAAAAAAAAGGCGGGGCGCTCAATTTTTATTTTGATTGCTTTTGAAAGAACATTTAAAGCTTTTATTTGCTTCCCAACGCCCTTTTTTGTTTTGGCCCAAAAAAATGCTCAAAATTCAAATTTTTTTTTCGAAAAATTTATTTTAAAAAACAAGACAAATGAAAATTTGGAAATGTCACTGGGCTTCAGACTTTTTTTGGTGATGAAAATTTTTTCCCCCAAGCCCATTACTGTAACACGCCTATTTCACAGAAACAAATTTTTTCCCCCCTCGACTTGGGCGGGATCAGCTTAAGAGAGAAAACTATGCACAAGCTGAGTGCAGGATGTTTGAAAAAAAGGCATTCTTTCCCCGATACCCCTTTTTTTCCCTGTTTGTTTTTTCCCGGGAGCTAAAAACACTCCACTCTAACCCTATTCTTGCCCCGGGCCGCAAACCCAACACTTAAACCAGTTTGATCCTAACAAATTAACTTTTTCCCAGGGGTTTTTTTAACCGACCAGTTCTGGGTATGGGGGAAAAAGCTGTAAAAAGGGAAAAGCACACGGGGAAAAAGGGGGGTTTTTTGGGGGAAAATGCCCGGGCTTGGAAATTTTTAAATTCCGGGGGAATACCGTAAAGACATGATTTGCAAAAGAGATAAAATCAAAAAAAAAAAATGATTTAAGATCCTTATGCTTTGCTTTAGCATTTGATCTTAAGATTGGGTTCTTTTTTTTGTTTTCTGCAGGGGACCAAAGTAGTTTGCTTGCGACCACATCCCCATAAATCGGATATCTTGCTGGGGCTATATAACAACAAAAAAAAGGGGTTTTTTTATAACCTTTGAAAATAACGCAATAAAAAAAATTTTCTTAAAATATGAGGTTCCGGTTTTTCCTCAATATTTTTACTATTTTTTACTTAAAAAATTTTTTTTGGGTTTACAAAATAAGGTTTTTTTTTTCTTTACTTTTTGTCACTTGGGGTTTTTTGTGTAAACCTTTTTCCCTTTCCCCTTTATTTTCCCCTAAGTTTGGGGGTTTTTTTTTTTTTAATTTTTCCCCCAAAAAGTTGGTGCCCTAGAATGGGAAATTTCCCCTTGCTATTGAACAAATTTTGGGTTTAAAAAATAAAGTTCCAAACTTTTGGGGGCAAGATAGTACCCAAAAAGTAAAATTTTTTTTTTAATTCAGTTTTTTCAAAAAATATAAGCTCCCCCTTTTTAATTTTTTTTTTTTTTTTTTGTATCGGGGTAAAAGTTTTTCCCCCCCCTTTCATTTAGTGGTGTTAGCGGCTCTTCCCTTTATATTGATTTTAAAAACAAACAAAGCAAAAAGTTTTTTCCCCCTTTTTTTGAGGGTTTGCCGGGACAAAGTGTAAAAGGTTATTTTTTTAATATGGGGTTTGGGGTAAAAAAAATAAAATTTTTCCCCCTGGAAAATTTGGGTTTTTAATAAAAAAGTTATTTCCTTTATTCTTTTTTTTTATTAGGTAGTTGTTTTTTGAGCCAGGTGTTATTGGGTTTAAAAATCTTCCCTTCATTTTGAGTTGTTGCCAACCATTCCTTCACATTTAATTTAATTTTTTTTAAAAAAGTTTTCATGAAGAACAAACTAAAGGGAAAGGGGGGTTTTTTCTTACTGGCTAGGGAAAATACTTCATTCCTCCCAAAACGGGGATAACCTAAATTTAAAACCCATATTCATCTCCCTTTTTTGTGTTTCTATTTGTGCAAGAAAAAAAACATGCAAGAATGTTTTTTGTTGTTTTTTTTTTTTTTTTATATTAAATTTTGTTATTTTTTTTTAGACAAATGTTAGTTTAAAAAAAAAAAACTAACTCTTGCAGTTGTAGGGACTGGGAAAAGGGGCCCCGCTTAGGGTATGGAGTCCCATGCCCGTTTTTTCTTGTCACTTTCCAGTGTAGATTTTGATTCAGATTAATCTGTTTTTTTCCCAAAGGGTTTTTCAGTTCTTCCCCCCCCGTGTAAGTTTTGGGGTTTTTATGAACTTTTTCCCCCCTTTCCCCCTTTAACTATTGGTTTAAAAAAAAATTAAATTTCATTCCTTAAAGAGTTGGTGTCTGAAAAAAGGGTTTTCCCTCCCCTTTTTAAATGAAAAGTTGATCACCTTTAATGTTCCCCAAAAATTTTTTATTTACTTTGTTTTTTACTAGGGGTTTTTTCAAATTTTTTTTCTTATAAAAAGGGTTGAAAAAAAAATTAAAAAAATCTATAAAAATTTTTTGATAAAACAGATTTTTTTTTTTTATTTTAAAAATTTTCATAATCCATAAAGATCATTTCTAAAAAAAAAAAAAAAAAAAAAAAAAGTTTTCCCTTTTTTTTTTTAAAACAAAACCGTTTTTAAAAGCTTTGGGGGCCCTGAATTTTGTTAGGTTTTTTTATTTTTAAAAAATTAAAAAGTTTCCTCTCGTTTTATTCTGGGGGTAAAATTAAAAAGCTGTATATTTTTTTTTAAAAAACCTTAGTGGGGGCTTCTTAAAAAATTGAGGGCTTGTTTCCCCTTTTTCCCCAAATTTTTTTGATTGGATAAAGGGGTTTTTAAATGTTTTTTTTAGTGTTTTGGGAAAACTCCAAAGGGTTTTTTTTGGGGCTTTTTTTTGAATTCAAATGAAGATTTGTCCTAACATTTAAATTTTTAAATCCCCCCCGGAACCCCTTTTTAATACCCGTTCCCTATACAGGTCATCTCTTGCTCCAAAATTTTTTGAAAACCCTTCAATGCGTTTAAAAAAAGAAGTCTGTATAGTCCGTCACCCAAATGATGTTAGGCAGGAAAAGTCACTTTATTTTTTGTGACCACGCTGCCCAAAACCCCCTGAATGAAATTTTTGAGCAGAAGGTTGTGAAATGGGAAAAAATTTTTTCCCCCCCCCCCCCCCCCCCCAAAAAAAAACTAGGCCCCCCGGGAAAAAAAAAACACAAAATTTTCAGGAAAAATGCGCAAAACCAGAAAAAAAAAAAAAGATAAAAACTTAACACTACCCCCAAAAAACTAGAGCAAAAAAATAAACCCCCGACAAATGAAACACTCGTTTTTCAAATTTTAGAAACCCAACCGCACACACACAAGGCAAAAAAATAAACCCACCGACTGTTCACTGCCGCTTTAACAAAAATAGACACAGGCACAATT
>CM060334.1:10901008-10903508 GCA_030674155.1 Stramonita haemastoma
TCCCGTGAAACCTCCAACTCCAAAGGCTTTGACATTAACTCAACACAGGCACAGAAGTTTATGGGGAAACCGAAACTGAGGTCACTTTGAGACCATAGCAATCAAGGCTACCGAATCAGAGGCATTTTAGAAATATTATTGCGTGATGATCAATGAAGATGATGTAATAATACTGCTATGGAAGTGCATATGCTTTGAGACCCCGAACAGGGCTGTACTCTACCTGTCCTATATAATATATCCCAGAGTCATCTGGCCGGAAGATAATATAGACACCTGCAGTGTTGGTTAGGTAATTGGAACAAATTGTTAAAATCGCATCCATAAAGTGGATGAACCTCGTCTGTGTGGACCCAGTCTTCCCAAGTCAATTATTTTTCCAGATGGTACATTGAATATGCATTACATTTGCTTTTTCTTCCTACAGAGCCCACAGTACGCTCACTCCGGTTGAAACGGACTGGCGTCAAAAAATACCTTAAACTCTTATGGGATTCCAACCAGCGACCTTCCAGCCCGTAACCCAAAGCATTAACCACTGGGCCCAGGAGGCTGGCCTATGGGAACTATTCTGGTCCATCTTTGTGTGTGTGTGTGTGTGTGTGTGTGTGTGTGTGTGTGTGTGTGTGTGTGTGTGGTGTGTGTGTGTTGTGTGTGTGTGTGTGGTGTGTGTGTGTGTGTGGTGTGCGTGCGTGCGTGAGTGCGTGTAAGTGTATGTGTGCGCGTGTGCATGCGTGTGTGTATGTATGTTTCTTTATTTTGCTGTTTTCTTTGCAATGTTAATTTATTCCGAAATAAAATTATCATGCACAATTATTAAACTTTAGACTAAACAACAACAGCAGCAATCCACACCATTTCTGTTGCTTGTGCTTATTGACTTTCAGGTAGTTCTTGTTGAAACTTGAGCCTCTAGATCTCCTTACTTCGTTGTCTTTCTGTCTTCATACCAACACACATGATTGACCTGGATTCCATCTATTTACAGTTTTGATCCTACATGATCTATTTCTTCGTTTGTTTGTGTATTTGTTCGGCTGCTTCCTATTTTGTAATGTTATTCTGATAACAATAGTTTTTACGTTTGTTGGAATAGATAACAACAAAAAATTAAAAACAAAAACATAAAAAAAAAGCATGCACAAAGCTGTCGTGTTTAGACATCATCCCTAAAGAAAAATCGGGAGTTGGCGTTTCCAGGGTGGTTCGGGCCTGTATGCTAGGCCTATATTGCAACGTTCTGGCAGCTCCTGCCACGGCACAGGAACCGTTCGTAACGTCGATGCCTTTCCAATGGACCATTCCAGCGACGTGAAAGAGGGGTGGGTGTGGTGGTCTGCTTGCATGGGTAACAGCTTGCATATTTACATATTTACTTACCCAGACTTTGCACTCTAGAGCCTAGGGCGTAGCTCCACAGTCTTCCGAGACTAACGGAAGCCTACAACAAATTTTGACTAATGATGATATTTCGATATTCATTTTGGATTTGTTCTTTGTAAAATGTCAGGTTTTCGGTAAACTTCTGTCATTGCATGCGTTTGTTAAAGACGTGTCCATTTTTCTGAGCATGATATAAGATCTACGCTTGTGGCTGCTCAAGATGAAATGCTGTAAGATTTTGTTATTTACTTTTTGAGTTAAACATTGTTGAAATGATCGATATGAGAAGAAAGGTGGCAGGATGGTTAAGACTTTCACCTGCCAAACAAGTAAACTGTAAGGTTTTCGGTTCGATTCCCAGCCTTGCCCTTTCTTCCCAGTTTGACGAGAAAATCGAACTGAATGTCAAAGTCCTTCGGATGAGACTTTAAACCGAGGTCCTGTGTGCTAATGCGGGTAGAACATCTTACCAACACGGTAAAACCCCGTTCCGCTTTTCGGAAGAGTATGCCATTTCGTGGCTGCAGGAACGGGTGACAAAATATTTAAAAGATGCATGCACACGGGTGTCGTGTTTAGACACCATTTCCAAAGTCGGAACGCGGCTACCTAAACGGTCGGGGGGGGGGGGGGGGGGGGGGGGGGGGGGGGGGGGGGGGGGGGGGGGGGAGCCTGGTCGTATACGCAAAAATCGGAATGGTGAACCTTGGAAGTCTACCCGAGGAGAAAAAAAAAAATCCCACTTCACAAGAAAAACAACAACACCCCCCTCCCAACCCAACAATATTGCAATAGCTCTCATTGTGCCCTGTGGGTTTATACCTGGATTGGCATAATTGTGTGTAGTTCATCCATAGTGTTGTAGCTAGTTCACCTGTGGTAGGGCTGTCTCTAAGCTACCTGTTTAACCTGAAAATGGAATCTGCAACTGGAAGGTCGGTTGTTGTTGTTGTTGTTGTTGTTGTTGTTGTTGTTCGTTCCCTCTCTTAATACTCTCGGGGTCACCCAGAATGTGCACTCTTGACTCATTCATCCTACCTAGGAATCACTGTGAGACTGAAATTGCAGTCGATCTGATTTGGGGGCCAATCAATCAATCAAGTTTTTATTTCCAGAT
>CM060334.1:10906008-10923508 GCA_030674155.1 Stramonita haemastoma
ACATCTTGCGCACACGTTTCGTAAGAGTAGGCCATTGTGTGCCGGTGGGAACAGATAAGATTGACCAAACTGCATAATCACGGGGACTAGATGTAAAAAAAAAAAAGCAATGAATGCTTATTCCATTATCCTCGATATAAAAGAATCAATCAATCAATCAATCGATTCTCTCTCTCTTACACACACACACACACACACACACACACACACACACACACACACACACACACACACACACACACACACACACACACACACACACACCCACACACACACACCAGAGTATATTGTTGAGCTTCCACAGTCGTCCAACCCTAACTACCTATCCTTGGTCTATCACGTTCTTCTCTGACCCATCCACATGGCACATATTAAATTAACTACTCTACCCCACCCCACCCCTACCTCATACAACCATGCCCCAGAGGACTAATAGAATGGAATGAGAAAGAGAAAAAATAGTTTCGGCTGACATCTTGTTTTTTTACACTGTTTTGTGGTCAGTGAAGGCTCTATAAACAGACAATAGCCCGACAAATACATGCTAAGTGCTTTCCTGTCGTCTTTGCTGTGTATGGATATATGGGCATTGTAGGCTAACCTCTGGTAGGGTTTCCCCACCACGAAAAGGATGGTGACTATGATTTTGGTCTTTTTAGTTGTCTGAGGATAACACTGGTAATGAATGTGTGTACAACTCACATTGGTAATGTGTGAACAACTATGATATTGTATTGTATTGCATTGTATTGTATCATACTGTGTTGTTTTGCATCGTATTGTATTGTATCATACTGTATTGTATTGTTCAAGGACAACACTGGTAATATGTAGACAACTAACGCTGGTAATCTGTGAACAACTTCGATATTGCATTGAATTGTATTGTATGTATTGTATTATTGTATTGTATTGTATTGTCTGCCACTGCGGATTTCTCTGCAAGAAATTGGAAACGCTTTCCTTGGAAAGAATCACCATAAGAACAACACTTTTAATTTTTTTTTTTAAATAAGGAATTTTCTCCCCCTTTTTTGTATTAAGGCGTTCGCGAAGCTGACATCTCTGGTCCATAATCTCATCTAAAGGATATTTGCTTTGTTATCCCCCCCCCCCCCTCTCTCTCTCTCTCTCTCTCTCTCTCTCTCTCTCTCTCCTGAGGCCCCGTGTGCAAACGCACACAGAACATCTTGCGCGCACGTTAAATCCCGTTCCGCTTTTCTGTAAGAGTAGGCCATTGTGTGCCAGTGGGAACAGATGACAGTATTTACACAACTGCATACACACAGGGACTGGAAGAAAAAAAGCTCACGAGTGCTTATTCCATTATCCTCGATATAAAAGAATTTTTTTTTTTAAATATCTCTCTCTCCTTCCTTGTTTTCGGGGTCCAGGGTATTCTGAGTCGTGCCAAAACAACAGTCTGCCTCTGCTGGACATGGCCGTCTTTCATCCTCTTCCGGTCACGGTTCGGTCACGCCACCAACAGAGCGGAACCATATCGCTGGTGCCGCTTGGTCTACGGTCAGTCACCCGTCACAAAGCCTGTCAAGCCATATCAACGTTCGTTTCTGCTGTCGTTGCTATTGTTGTAGCCTAGCTGTTGCTGCTACTGTTGTTGTTTTGCTTGTTTAGCTATAACTTGAATTTTAAAATAAAAGGAAAAGAGACAGGAAAAATTCAAGTATGTGAAAAATCAAAGTCTGGTAGCTTAGTCAGGTTTTTGGTTTATTAGGAACACATCAACCCCCCCCCCCCCCCCCCACACACACAACATTATGTCGCACCTAGCCCCCCCCTCCCCTCTCTCTCTCTCTCTCCACACACACACACACACACACACACACACACACACACACACACACACACACACACACACACACACACACACACACACACACACACACACACACACACACACACACACACACACACACACACACACACACACACACACTGACGACACTATCAGAACCATCTAAACCCAAATTCTCCACCGCTTTCATCTAAAAAGGGACACACACAAAAAATAAAGTGCATTTATAACCAGACACTGGGAAGCTATTCACGCATGAGGCAACCTTGGCATGCCGCGCCACAGCTATGGCTTTCTTTCCTCTTAACCCTGCTCCCCTTTGTCATTAGCGGGACACTCCTGTTATCGTTAGCTTTCAGCTGAAGAGACAAACATAGTAACTACCTACCTATCACATTGTACCATACTATCCCAGCTGCAGTGGTCCAGATTAGCTTTGTGGATGCCTTCAGGCAGAGTTTATAAGCCATTGTCATTTGAATGTACGTAGCAGCTGGGTTTTTTCCCCCCCCTCTTTCAACTGTGTCCCTTATGGTTGTGTCTGCACTTAGGGAGCAAGAAGGGGGGAAAGTCTTTTATAGTGCTTTGTAGTCAGAACTAACTACGCTAAGTACTTTTGTGTTATCCACAGACAGACAAGAAGACAAAGAAACAGAGACAAACATACCATGACCTCTTCTCTGCCCCACCTTCCCCTTACCATAACTTCTTCCTTACCCCCTCTCGGGCAACCCTTCCCTCATCCCCTCTTTGGGCTATCCCCACCTATACTACCTCCTACCGTGACATCCTCCCTGCTCCCTCTCAACATACCCAGCTTTCCCCTTTCAGCAGACCTCCATCCTTAGTTTGATCCTGATTTTTGTTTGTCACTCATTTGAAATGGAATGTGCAGGAATAATTATGTGCAGGAAGTTTGGCATTGAGGAGGCTCTCATCCAGATCATAGAAGCGCTGCACAACACCTCCAGCAGTGCAGTTCTCCTTAACGGCCAAGTAGGAGACTACTTCAAGACGACAGTCGGCGTCCGTCAGGGCTGCTTGCTCTCTCCAACTCTCTTTAGTCTATTCCTGGAGAACATCATGAGGGAAACACTTTACGACTTCCACTCTACCATCTCAATAGGAGGGCGACCCATTAACAACCTGCGCTTCGCTGACGATATTGATCTCATGGGAGGCAGCAACAAGGAACTCCAAGACCTTACCAACAGACTGGTAGACAGAGCAGGCGCATATGGGATGGAAAGTCAGCACGGAAAAGAGTAAAGTATTGGTCAACAGTGCAAACGATACCACAGCACAGATCTAACATGAATGGCCAGCAGCTGGAAGAAGTAGACGCTTTCAAATATCTTGGCGCTACCCTCACGAAAGGTGGACGCTCCACCACAGAGATCAAGACCAGGCTAGCCATGGCAACATCAGCTATGGCAAATCTGTACAAGATATGGAGAAGCGACAACATCAGCTTCAAAACAAAAGTCAAATTGTTCAGATCCCTGGTCATCTCCATCTTGCTCTACGGCTGCGAAAGTTGGACAATGACCGCTGAAACCACCAAGCAGATCCAGACGTTCGAGACAAAATGCTTCAGGCGACTGCTTGGAATTTCCTGGAAGGATAGGAAAACAAACACCTTTGTGCGAAGTCAAGTCGCACTGATGGCTGGCCCTCAGGAACCCCTACTAGCCACTGTCAAGAAAAGGAAGCTGGCATGGTTCGGCCATGTCACACGCCACAACACCCTCCCCAAGACAGTCCTACAAGGAGCGCTAGAAGGTGGCAGACGCCGAGGTAGACAAACCAAAAGCTGGATGGATAACATCAAGGAGTGGACCCACCTGGACAGTCCAACACTCATTCGGAATGCGGAGGACAGGGCTGGATGGCGACGGCTGGCTGCAGAATCGTCTCTTATGTCTCCTCCACGACCATTCCGGTCCGGTCATGAGAAAGAAGAAGAAGAAGAAATTTGATATTTATTTCTGTTCAAATCAGTATATCTTAAAGTTAAATGTGACGCCAAATTGTTACTGTTGATGATGCCAATGAAGCTTCTGCTGCTGCTGCTGCTGCTGCTGCTGCTGCTGCTGATGATAATGATTGTGTGTTGTTGTTCTTCAGTTTAAACGTCTTTCCACTAAATAGTAATATCAGACAGGAAAGTGTGTGTGTGTGTGTGTGTGTGTGTGTGTGTGTGTGTGTGTGTGTGTGTGTGTGTTGTGTGTGTGTGTGTGTGTGTGTGTGTGTGTGTGTGTGTGTGTGTGTGTGTGTGTGTGTGTGTGTGTGTGTGTGTGTGTTACGATTTAACGGCCTATGTTACAAAGTACTGAGGAGAACTGAGGGAAAAAACCAGCTTAGCTTTAAGTATGGTGTTGGACTTTAAGGGAAACAAATCAGGAGCATTTTTTTTCGAAAAGCTGCAACCAGTCAATAATAACAAGTAGAACAAACAACAACATCGCTATTAACTAACAATAGGAGCTATAACATAAAGAAAATTCTGTTGTCCTCGAAGTAAAGAAATTATTTCTATTACATTGAAAGATCCGTTCCTTTTAGAACGCTTAAAAGCATCCTGAACAATGATATACATCTCTGCTAAATTTATGAATGTCTGCTACACAGCCCGGAGGGTATCTTTCTGAGATTGATCATTTGTTTTAAGGCAATTCTTTATGACACGTTCTGTATACCTCTCCAATTGCCCTCCCTCTCCCCAACTTTGCGCACATTATCTACATTATTATGTGCAAACATATCCAAAGTCCAAAATGATTGTGTGGTGTGTGTGTTGTGGTGTGTGTGTGTGTGTGTGTGTGTGTGGTGTGTGTGTGTGTGTGTGTGTGTGTGTGTGTGTGGTGTGTGTGTGTGTGGTGGTTGTGTGGTGGTGTTGGTGTGTGTGTGGTGGTGTGTGGTGTGTGTGTGTGTGTGTGTGTGTGTGTGTGTGTGTGTGTGTGTGTGTGTGTGTGTGTGTGTGTTAAGTCGAAGTCAAAGTCAACATTGTATTTCCAGACATTAAATAAGGAATGCATTTCCCTTTTTTTGTTTAAAAAAAATCTAGCCGTCTACACTCCGTCACCCTTCAAAAATTATCCTCTGGAGCAGCTCTGTGGCATAGATGGACAGGTTGGTGAAACCTCATGTACATACTGGCTATTTTTGTGGCAGTTAATATTCTTGATCTTCAGCATGCACTTACACTCGCAAGAGAATCCTGCACTGACCAGCAGATCTGCACTCTCACAATTTGACTGAGAAGTCATCGCAAATAATGAGCTCCTTTCAGACAACAGATCCCAATCCTCCCCGACCAGCCATGGTGGTCACAAGTGAGCAATCAATGCCTTGGAGCTGCCTCAAGCCTCAACGTTGTCCACAAACAACAGAAGCTCGTAAGTCTTTAAGAAGCCGATCATCTACAAACGTTTCTAACCCTCCCCCCCCCCCCCCCCCCCCCCCCCCCTCCACCCGATGTAAATCGGGCATTTTTCAGGACCATGATTTCCTGTTGCAGTCACCTCCACTTTTTTTTTTTCCTTTTTGCTTTGCTCAGGATCCTGTAAACAATAGATCTTTGTCTGACGTCTGTGAAGAGAAAAAGCCTGTGGCATCACACGAGGCTGAAATCACGCAATTGTTATCTTTTTATCCTTGAGTTTCAGTTGATAAGATGCATCAAGAAGAGGATGTAGATCTTTATTTTAGGATGTTTTACCCCGGTTGGGTATGTAGACGGAAAATATCTTATTGGTGGTGATGAACAGACGATGGTTTGCAGAAGTCTTCAAATACATAGAAGCTGAACGCGACACCTGTCGAGCCAGAACTTGAAAATCAAACTGTTGAAGTCACCGGTAGGCCTAGTATATCATAGACCTATCCATTTAGGCCTTTGTGTTTAAGCTTTGTTTTGTTTTGTAAGGAAGAGGGAAATTGAAAAGAGACAAGATATTTACTTGATGTTTTTACACTTGTATTCTGGGTTATGGGTTAAATGTGCAGAAAAAAAGGTTTAAAACTGAACAGATAGGATACAGTAGGCATGGCTACAGAGACAAATACAGACTTGCTTGTTAAAAGTTGTATTTCATTTTTGAAGGCCTTGAAAGCCAACACAGAGATCTAAATCCGGGCTGAGAGATAGAGTATTTTTCGCAATTCGACAATGTCAATACAGGTTGGTTAAAAAGTGTACACATCACACTTGTGTGTGTGTGTGGTGTGTGTGTGTGTGTGTGTGTGTGTGTGTGTGTGTGTGTGTGTGTGGTGTGTCGTGTGTGTGTGTGGGTGGTGTACAATTCCTACATGCAGTTTTTCACTTTGTCAGTTTGTGCTTTATAATTTCAATTTAGGATGGATTGAGTGCGTTTTTTCTTCCATTTGTGGCTGCATTTGAGTTTTGTTTTATGTTTTTAATATTCCCGTCACTTGTTTTATACTGTCTTTTGTCAATACCTTGTTATTTATAAAGGGCGTGATAAAATCTGCTTCAAACAAAGCATTTCTTAAAGTATCGATTTGAATCATGAGAAATGATCGGATGATTTATGTTTTATAGATGATGATGATGTATGATGATGATGAGACAAAAGCGACGGTGATTGACGATATGATGATGATGATGATGATGGATGCTTATCAAGTGGTAAACTGAGTGGCACTGGCCTACTCTTTAACATCCAGCCTTTGCACTGAAAATGGATGATAGTAAGCTAGACTTAGTAACAGACCGGAGTTATAAAAGGACTCACAGAATTTTTACGTCATAGCCGCAGGCCCGCGTGCGCGCGCGCGTGCGCGGCGTGCGTGCGTGCGTGTGTGTGGTGGTGTGTGTGTGTGTGTGTGAGTGAGAGAGAGAGAGAGAGAGAGAGAGAGAGAGAGAGAGAGAGGAGAGAGAGAGAGAGAGAGAGAAGAGGAAGCAGACCAAACTCTTAACCAAGTGACCAGGTGCTGAAAATGAAGTAAGGGACGAACGTCATTGTAAAGAATCAGTGAGGGGAGCTAACTTGGTCATTCCGATCCACAGAGCACACAGCAGCCTGTGTGTTCGTCTCACTGAACCGACACCATAGTGGACCTGAAGTCCCGTCCCCATAATATGTACAGACGTTTCCAGGTCACTCCGTCCTCGCAATTTACAGGCAGCTATTTTCTGTTTATTTGTTGATAGTCACCTTTTTCTAGGGCCAGTCACTGGGAGTTACCAGCAAGTTATCAACAGGATTTGGTTAATGCTAGTACGCTTGATGTCTGTCTCTCTGCCTTGTTATCTTAATTTACAGTGAGTATTCTTGCTATAAATCAGCTTCGCTTTGCTGTGTTGGTTTTGTGTTGTTTATGTTGGTTTATTTTTTGTTGTTGTTTGTTTTCTATGGGTGGTTGGGGGTGGAGGGAATTCACAAAAAACACAAATAGTCGGCTATCCCCTTCATGTATTGGCCAATGGCCACCCTAGGAAATGACCATGAATCGTTGAAAGCGTGTCTCTCATACTGTAAAATTTAATTTTGGTTCATATGAGAGACAATAATTATCATTTAATTTGACTTCGAGCAACAACAAATTTTAAACTTATGTCGTGCATTGTCAAACCAAACCATTTCAAATAAATACACGCAATGGCGGAAATTAATAGAAATTTCCATTGTAACAGAACGTAAGTAAAATACAGTATAGAATTTGTTCATTACACGATTTGGCAACAATATCTCGTAAGACTATGGAGTTGCGCTTTAGGTATTTATTCTGGTACTAGCGTAGGGTGTGGCTGGCCAGTGGCTGGCCAGTCCGACACGAAAATGACAGTCCCTGTGGCAGAGGGCACAGGTGAAATCTGACACTGGTCTGTCTGCCTGGTCTGTAGCCTTTCTTCTCGTTCTCTTTGCCTTGTACTGCTGAGCAAGTGTCTCTTCGAACTTGGAGAGACCAGAGCGCAAAGCCTGGGTAAGTATGGAGGGCAAACAGTTATCCATGCAGCAGACCCCAAAGGCAATCAATTGCCAATACACATGGTTCCAGTGCCGTCGCAGGAATTGCCAGATGTTGCTATATATAGCCTCCAATTGTCTTGCAATGAATCGCACTATTGGTATACAACAGTGGCAATAGGAAATAGTGTAAAACTACTTTGCAGGCTATGGGAGTCAACTATAAAAGAATGAGGAGGATTGCACAGCACTGGGACAGACAGAGATGAAGAGAGGGTGGCAGAGAGCAGAGTGGTGCAGTAGTGGATATTCCATAGAGATTTATAGTGGAAGAAAATACTCACATTCGTGTGTTTGAAAGCATAGGCTTTCAAACATCTTGTGGACAGTGCATTAGATTTCTGTACAGCAAAAAACGCCTGTTATTTCAAGAGGGCTGAGATGTTGGTTGATCACCATGTAGTAAGGGAAGAGCAGAGATTCCGCTTCCTCGGACATTGTTGTAATTAGTGCATAATAATAATAATAATAAAATTTAAAACAGCAGTGTCTTCAGGAACACCACACGAGCACTTAGCTTTTTTTATTTATTTATTTTTTTTAAATGACTCATCCCCCCCTCCTAAAAACAACTAACAAAAACTCCAACCCACCCCCCAAAAAACAAGACATACCCCGCCCCCATAACAACACGTTTAGGGAAAAGAAGCCTTTTTTCGTTTCAGGAAACAACTCGCCGTGGGAACGAACTATACAGTATCAAGCCCTTCAAGTGCACTGCCGTCAGGTGATGCAGAAACTATTTGTCCTGCCGGGTAGTTCACAGACATCTTATCTCCCCTTCTCTTCTCTTCTTCTCCACTGGCCAGCCCTCAGTCCCACAACCTGTGGCGACAGCATAGCCGAGGTGAAAGAAACTGTGCTGGGCTGGTGTGTAGTGGGCACACCACTAGCCTACAGGGGACAGTGCTGTCTGTCATCATGGAGTTTCCCCCTGGCTTCTGTCACCATGTCAGGCAAGTACGGTTCAGGATGGCTTTAGATCTTAGAGGACGCCGGACCTCTTGAAGGTACGGACCATTAAAAATGTCTGGCTTGTTTGGTACTGTAGAGTTTGGGTCTGAAAATAAATTGTTGAGAACCAAGATGAAGTTGGTAACATGTAGGCTTGAGAAGGAGAAGCGTTTTGAAAATGTTTTCTGATGACAAATATACGGGGATGCCAGTAAAAGCAGTTTTCCTTTTTTGTAGACTGGAGCAAATGCACCCCTTCCCGCAAAAAAGAATTACAATTAAAGATATGTCATGTTGAAATAAAGATGAAAGGATCATTTTTAAAAGCTTAACAAACGTGTTCTTTGTTTTTTAAATAAAGTTTTTGGTGTCCAGTTTTTGTTTAGAAAAAATAGTTTTTCTGTATTCTTCTTAGAAAAATATCAGTGAGCTTAAACGTTAGGACACCCACAAAGTAAATTAAGAGACTTTCTCGTGACCCCCCTCCCCCCCCCCCTATATAATGGCATTATGAAAGAAAATAATCTAAATCATAACGCCAATCTGTCACCTTGTTGACAGGCTTACCCTTTTTTTTTGTTGTTGTTGTAATTTGTGATGAAGATTTTCATTCCTCTTGCATGAAGAGGCTGGAGTTCATACATCAGACTGAAGCTTTTTGTTGACAAATAACAAAGAAGGAGGGAATGATTATGAATATTAGCTAGGATCCTTTATGCCAGGTACATTTCAATTATTTTTCGAAATTTATTCATTCACATGTTTTCAGACGACAGAAACTTGACTAAAATTGTGAGGGTACTCTTCATCGTTTAGGGTATTGTTTTGTTCAGCGTTGTTTTTGTTTTTTTGGTTTGTTTGTTTCTTGTTTTTCACTGTATCCGTGGATTCAGGATTTGGTTGACTCTGTTTTTTTTTCTAATTTTTTTTATTTGGTAAGTTGCAGACAAAAAACCAGGGACCCTGTCGATTATATCTTGAGATCACATTTATTTTTATAACACCAGTTTACACTACACCATTGTCTTTGAGCATCACCCCTCCCCCCCCCCCCCCCTAAAAAAAAGACTGTGGAAAATGTGGGACATGGGAGGGACAAGGCGTACAGTGTGTGGCAGACCCCCTAGTTATGTGTGATGAAGTGTGAGACTTTATGTCAGCAGCAAGTGGCAACCAGTACACTTCGTTTCTGTCCCTTCCCTCCCGTTTTTTCCAGGCTTGTTTTGGTGTGTGTGGGTGGGGTTTAGTGTCAGCTACGGGGTAGGTGTCACTGGGTACAAAAAGTCCCTCGGACACTACACTATACCCTTACAGGTAAAGAAAAGGTGGAAAATATGAACAGATGAAAGTAATATAGTAATATGACATCAACAGTCACTAATGCAAGCAGTGTGCATCTCATAACATGACAGTGTTGTGTGTGTGTGTGTGTGTGTGTGTGTGTGTGTGTGTGTGTGTGTGTGTGTGTGTGTGTGTGTGTGTGTGTGTGTGTGTTTGCACGTTCTAAAAAGTAAGGTGTGTGTGTGTGTGTTGTGTGTGTGTGTGTGTTTTGTGTGTGTGTGTGTGTGTTGCGTGTCTGTGTGTGTGTGTGTTGCGTTAAAAATAGTGTGTGGTGTGTGTGTGTGGTGTTGTTAAAAATCTTGTCACACTGCTGGCACGTCTAAAAACTGCAGCATTGGAAGGAAAGAACTCCTTTTTGTACATGACAACCAGATATCCCTTCGAGCAATCATCATTCCGCTGTACTGCGGTGCACCTTCTGCATGTTGTTGACTTCGTGGTTGCCATTGTTTTTAGTGTTATTGTTGTTACTGTTGTTGCCGTCCATTTCTTATTCATCAAGCAGGACTGTTTAATCTTTGTTGTTATTGCTGATATGGTAATCATCATCAGCATCATGACGCCTGTTGTTGCTGCTACAGCTCGTATCAACATCATTATCAAAAACAGATTTTGCTCGATCTTCTACAACAATGTACCGTCTTCACCTCTGTTACCCCCTCCATCCATTTTCACCATCTGTGTTCCCGGCCTGCCACCACACTCCTGCTGATACGTTCTCTCCTTACCTTTCCCCCATCATTCCTTACCTTCCTTACCTTTCCCCCATCATTCCTTACCTTTCTTACCTTTCCCCCATCATTCCTTACCTTCCTTACCTTTCCCCCATCATTCCTTACCTTCCTTACCTTTCCCCCATCATTCCTTACCTTCCTTACCTTTCCCCCATCATTCCTTGCCTTCCTTACCTTTCCCCCATCATTCCTTACCTTCCTTACCTTTCCCCCATCATTCCTTACCTTCCTTACCTTTCCCCCATCATTCCTTACCTTCCTTACCTTTTCCTCATCCTTTTTTTTCTTGCTGCCCCATCTTTGATGACAGTCCGTTCTACTGTTCTCATACCCCTCTTTCTGATCTCTCTGCTCCAAGTACAAGGAGCCTTTACTGCTGCCAGGTTATGTCAAGGGTACCCATATCCAGTGGTGCCTATTCTGAGCCAGAACACACAGGATACCGCCCTCTAAGCCCCACACCGACAACAATGATAGCTACACTGAGCCAGACTGAGACAGACACCCACCTAGGGTGACCACCACAACGTCCCTTCAACGATTTTCCCCATGTGAACCTCCAACCCCAAAGGCTTTGACGCCAACTCACCACAGGCACGGAAGTGTATAGGACACCGAAATAAAGGTCACGATAAGATCAGAACAACAGGGGCTTCCGATTAGAGACGATGTTCTTTTATTGCATGATAAGTAATAGTGATGCAGATGATGTAATGATGCGTCTATTGAGGTGCACCTACTTTGAGACGTTCATGACTGGGCTGTGATCTACGTTTCCTGTTGTAACACCTATCACATCGACCGGGCCTAAAAGACAGAGGAGACAGTGTTGGTTCAGTACTCTGAGCAACACTCTCAAAATGGCCTGAAATCCTTGAATGATGCCCGACTGCGTGGTCCCAGTCGGCCCATACCATAACTCACTTTGGGTAGGAACCGGTCGTAATTCGACGAAACCTGTGACTAACAGGATTCGAACTCACGGCCTTCCAGACAGGTACCTAACGCGCTAACTACTTCGCCAAGGTGGCTGGTTTTCCTCACACGAATAACTCCTTCCGCTGCTCCCCCCACCCTATACTACAACTTCCCCTGCCAATTCCTTAAGCTGATCCCCCCCCCCCCCCAACTCTCATACTCTCCTTCCTTATCCATTCTGCTCTCTTTCCACCACCCCCACATCTTACCAACTGCTTTCCTTGTCATCTCGTGTTCATTTACATTAATCCTTCCTCGTCCCTCCTCCACACCCTCTAAAAAAGGTATAGGCTACATGCATGCGGACACACACATGCACACGCACACATACGCGCGCGCGCACACACACACACACCGCATGCACGCACGCACACACACATACACACACACATGCACACACACACACAATTTATGTCTCCTCTCCTTTCCCTTCCACTCTATTCCCTTTGTTCCCCTACTGTACTACCCTTCAAAAATATGACCTGTCCACTTGCTCGATCATATCAACCATCCCAAACTCCACACCTGACTTTTTCATTATTCTGACAGATTTCAGCACAAGCCTGCATGCAGTTGGCTAATGCACACGCATACATATGTACGCACACAGTCATGCGTTCACGTCACACACTCAGAGACACAGTATCTGTGTATGCCAGCATCCTTTATCCACTCTTTCAAAGACACATAGACACAGGTGTAGACTCAAACAACACAGACAGACAGACAGACAGACAGACAGACAGACAGGCACACACACACACACACACACACACACACACACACCACACACACACACACACACACACACACACACACACACACACACACACACACACACCACACCACAGAACCTGTTCATTAAAAAAAACCTAATTAAACTCTCATTCACGCAAGCGTGCGTGGAGAGAGGCAGTGACTCCAAACCCAGACCACCCAATAGCAAAGGCTTAGTTGCTTGCACAGCGTTGCTTGCCTGCTCCGAGCACGTACGCCTCGTAGAAGCGATAGTGACAGTGCCGACCTCCTCAGTGCCTGCTAACTCCCCGTGAAATAGATCTATCGTTCTGGTGGCGGCAGTGGGCAAGTTAAAACTGCCGTGGTAAGACCTGGCAGGTGAGAGGAGTTGGAGTCCTGGTGGAGGACAGAGCGCAGGTATTGCGGGCACAGTAGCCCGAGGGATAAAACCCCGGGGTTCTTATTTGGTTTTACTGCATTTAACCACATGCAGGTTCAAATCTTCTCAGTGCCTGGATGATTGCTGAACTACGAGGATTTCACTGACCTGTGAAGTTATGTTTATGCACAGACTTGTTGGTGCTTTGTTCTCGTTTGTGTAAGTATGCATGCATAGGAGGTATGCATGTCAAGTCAAGTCAAGTCAAAATGATCTTTATTGAGGGTAAAAGTTAAGTTTACGCAACTTTTTTTTTCATCCTGCCCTCACCAAAGAAAAAAAATGAGGAAGATTGACCTCTAAAAGCATTCACAAGACAAATATCAGTCCATGTGAAAAATCTTGTGTTTTATGTTGGAGAATTGTAGACACACGAATATAGCGAACATATAGATGTCTACACCAGACTTCACTAGTGCAGTGGGATACTTACTCAGCCATCTAAGTGGGAAAACAAACGTACCCAGCATGCAGCCTATACAAAAAATGAGCTGCTCTGAAGTCAGAAAGTGTTAGCTATGTTCAGCAGGCAGACTTTCTGCCGAGTTCCAAGCACAAAAGAAACCAAAACACTACGCAGCCCGTCCATATATGGAACGCGGAAAAGAGAAGAACTCTATGAGAAACGCCCTCAAATGGGTATAGTTATCATTGGGGGACTCCGTCCTCTCCCCCTAAACACTGGTCATCAGGTCAGGAGTCTCTGCAAGATATCTCTATATCTCCATATCTAGATTAATCCTGTCTGACTCTCGTATCTGTAATACTGCCTACTGTCCTTGGCTCACTTATTCATGATTTTGTTCTATGTTGAGTTTGTTGTTCTGTGGATATTTGTGCTTGGTATACATAATTATCTCTCTCTCTCTCTCCTCTCTCTCTCTCTCTCTCTCTCTCTCTCTCTCTCTCTCTCTCTCTCTCTCTCTCTCTCTCTCTCTCTCTCTCTCTCTCTCTCTTCATGATCGTGTTATTGTATGTCAATCTTCGCCTGATCAGTTAGTGTTGTCTTTGTGATTCTTCTGATTACAACTTTAATCTATCTATCTATCTATCTATCTATCTATCTATTCTATCTATCTATCTATCTATCTATCTATCTATCTATCTATCTATCTATCTATCTATCTATCTATCTATACTTGTGATATGTTGGGGTTTTTTTATTTTTTATTTATTAATTTTTTTTTTTTTTTTAGGGGTGACAGTATCTATGTCTGACTTGTCTTCGTCTTGCTGCTTGCAGCTCTCACTGACTCGGGTGTTGGCAACAGTGGAACCACGTCAAGTGACTAACTTTAACGGCCATTAGCAGCTCTGATGCTGGAACGTCGCCAGCTGTTGCACGCTGCTGTGTTTGAGACAACTAGACGTGGCTGGTGTCTGCTGGATGAACACTGCCAAGTGTGATATTAATTAAAGAAAACTTTTTGCGTGTGAGGTGACGGATTCTGAGAGTTTACAGTGTGTCGATTGAAATTTTATCATGTATCTGCGACCCATATCTCAGCTGGCACAATCATCATAATTTCAGTGTGTGGAACTGATTTATGCACAGGACGTCTGCAGGGGGTTCAGAACCTAATTATTTGCTTCAACTTACTGAGCATCTCCAGCCATTAATAACATCATTTCCAATCACAAAACAGCCACTTGTCCGTGATCTGATGTCGAATTTAGACAAAGGACAGGGAAGCTCTGTTCAGATCTAATTAAAACCAGCTCATTCATATTCAACAAAAAACCCTGAAATATTGAAATCTTTAGATACAATTCGAACGCACATCCATCCTGAGTGAAACTTCTACACACAACAGATTCTGGAAAATTTTCTGGTGACATCAGTGTTTCGACTGACGTCATTTACGCCAGGGACCAATGTGATTATCCCAGAGGGCGCCTAGGCCATTGCAGTGGGGGTGAGGGAGGGTGGTGCTGATCATGACAATGAATGTTCGTCGCAGTTTCGGACACCGCTTTGCGGGGCCGGCTCCGGAGTACAACATCGCCATTGTTGGCGCCTTGGGAGTCGGCAAATCAGGTCAGTGTTCTTTTTTCTTTATTTATTTTTTTAAATTGTTTTATACCACTTTGTGTCAAGCACATTTCTCTGCGTGAAATTCGGCTGCTCTCCTCGGGGAGAGCGCGTCGCCGCAAGTGTAGGGTCTACCCATTATTATTTTTTTTTTTCCGGTCTGTAACTGTGTTTGTTTCCTATCAGAGTGGCTTTTTTTTCACAGAATTTTGCCAGGGACAACCCTCTTGTTGCCGTGGTTTTTTTATGTGCACTAAATAATAATGTTTAACACACGGGACCTCGGTTTATCGTCTCATCCAAAAGACGAGTGCCCAGACCACCACTCATGGTCTAATGGATGGGGGGAAAGTTTGGGGCCCAAACGGGATTCAAACCACCGCACACTCCGACCCGGACTTTTCACTTTCTAGTCAGGCATGTTACCTCTAGACCACCATGTTTGTTGGGTTACTTTCTTTTCTTGTTTAATATTTTTAAAACTGATTTCATTTTATATACATTGGTTATAATTTCATATCTTGGGAAAGAGAGAGCGAGAGAGAGAGAGATTGATTGATTGATTGATTGATTCTTTTATATCGAGGATAATGGGATAAGCATTCTTGTGCTTTTTTATATCCAGTCCCCGTGTGTATGCAGTTTTGTAAATGTCATCTGTTCCCACCGGCACACGATGGCCTACTCTTACGAAAAGCGGAACAGGATTTAACGTGTGCGCAAGATGTTCTGCGTGCGTTCGCACACGGGGCCTCGGTTTAAAGTCTCATCCGAAAGACTTTTGGGGAGAGTGGAGTCAGCACTGATGTTAACTCCAGGAGAAAAATCTCCTCGACCGGACTCGAACCTGGGTCGTCAAATTGCCAGCGCAATGTTCTGACCACTAGGCTATCCGTCCCCCACTGGGGGAGGGGGAGGGGGGGAGAGAGAGAGAGAGAGAGAGAGGAGAGAGAGAGAGAGAGAGATTTCGTCTCTCGGCTGGAGCTCCGAGGTTCACCAATGGTGAGATCTTTGCGTATACGATGGAAAAGCAGAACAGCCTTGCTTTTAATGTAGCATAAACTTTTCCTACCTTACCATAAACTATGAAAGAAGGAGCAGACTGTCTCATCTTAAGAGGTAATTTGTAAAACTTAAGCTGCTGCAATCCAGATGCAATATTTACAAATATACGTTATATGCGTTGGCCCAATACCTCACAGCCGTATGTCAAAATCGGCAACACATTATCATCAAGCGATTCCGTTATAATAACAATCAGCAAAAGTACGGGGCTGTAGGCCTATATGGCAACGTTCTGGTGGCTCCTGCGACGGTCATTGCCTTTCCAATGGATCATTCTAGTTTATTTATTTTATTTATTCTTTTATATCGAGGATAACAAAATAAGCAATCAAGTGCTTTTTTTCATCCGGTCCCCGTGTGTATGCAGTTTTGTAAATATTGTCATCTGTTCCCACCGGCACACGATGGCCTACTCTTACGAAAAGCGGAACAGGATTTAACGTGTGCGCAAGATGTTCTGCGTGTGTTCGCACACGGGGCCTCGGTTTAAAGTCTCATCCGAAGGACTTTAGTGGCGTGGAGAGCAGGGGTCTGCTGCATGGGTAAACAGCTTGCCCTCCATACTTACTTACCCAGGCTTTGCACTCTAAAGACTAGATCGCAACTCCATTGTCTCCTGAGACTGATGGGTGCCTACTACTACTGCTACTCTACTACTACTACTACTAACTACTACTACTACTACTACTACTACTACTACTACTACTACTACTTCTACTAAGCAAAAGTAGTTTATTGCTCTTCCTTGAAAGGGCAAACATTGCTATTGAGCTCTATCAAACAAATCACGCTGTACAAGTGTTCATCTGTTCAGTTAAAGTTAAAGTTAAAGTCTGTCCCGAGCCTAAGGCTCATCAGGCCGGTGCTTATCCCAGTTTCTGTGGCGTTAAGCGACTGAGAGTCATAGACTCCCCCCTGGATAGGACGCCAGTCTATCGCAGGGTTAACCCCCAACACAAGGTTGGTACCCCTTTTACACCTGGGTGGGGTGAGAAAATAGCCGTAAAGTGCCTTTTCCAAGGGCACAACGCCATAGCCGAAAGCTGGGATCGAACCCGCAACCTTTAGATTACGAGTCCAACGCCCTAACCACTAGACTACCGCGGCGGCTCATCTGTTCAGACGTTTAGTTAATTAAACTTAATGCCTAATTTGATATAATCGTTATGAACGGTTCAGTAGTTTGCTTTTTTTTTTTTTTTTTGGGGGGGGGGGGGCGGGAGTAGAGTGGAGAAAAAAAAGGAAGACAGACGACACACAGACAAACACAAAGACAGACATCTAGAGACAGACACTATGTATGCGTACAATACGTTTGCGTTTCTTCATGCGTCCGCGTAAATGCATGTGTGCGGTTACGTGAACATGTGTATGTTCAAATTTATTCAACGTCTTTTCACAAGATGTGAT
>CM060334.1:10931008-11006008 GCA_030674155.1 Stramonita haemastoma
GTTCTGACAAGAGGGTGACAGCCTGTAATCAGCTGGCGGGGAAGACTGAAGGGTGAAACACAGACTTTGCCATTGTTTACATAAACCTGTACGCGTACTTGAGTGTGCACTCGCGCACACTCTTTTCCGTCTGTTTTTAGCTCAGAGAGAGAAGAGGGGGGGGGGGGGGGAGAGAGAGAGAGATGTGTGGTGTGTGTGTGTGTGTGTGTGTGTGTGTGTGTGTGTGTGTGTGTGTGTGTGTGTGTGTGTGTGTGTGTGTGTGTGTTCGAAATCAATATTGTAAGCTTTGAAATAAATAATCAAATTTCGCAATGATTATCATCAACTAGTACCCCATTGGCTGTAAGTGGCCTACTCGTCCTCAAAACACCAAGATAGATGTGCCTTTTAAAATGTTTGCAAAATATTATATATATGTTCACACACCGGGCTTCTGTTTGCGTACTCACCCGAAAGTCTCTGGCAAAATGATGGAAATCAGAGTCAGTGTTAACTTAGGGGGAAAAAATTATATTGGACTGCTGAACTAGGTCTTGGGATTTGAACCTGCGTCCTTTAAGACCAGCGAGTGCAACGCTGTGACCAGCGGGCCATTGTCTCCTTTGCACCATATGACAGCGATTTAATGCCGATAGTTTTGATTATTGTGTGATTGCAATCTCTGTATGCATCTGTTGCTTTTTGTCGGGTACCTTCACTGTGTCCTGGCTTTTTCAGAGTGGGAGGACAGAGCCTCAAAAAGGTGCAAAATATAGCTAGGAATCAGGAGACCTCTTTCTTTTGCGTGGGTCAGATTGGCTGCCCAGTCTTTGCAATGAAGGCAGCAGTACCCTGCATGTCCTCCTAAGTCATTGTATAGAAGAGCTTCTTGGCTATTGGTTTGGGTCAGGTCAGACCCTCTTTCGGAGCGTCTTGTGTAGCGGGCAGGACTGCAGCACATGTTCTGTGGTCTGGCTGCCAAGTTTACAAGAGCACTACTCAGTGTTGTCTATATGGAACTTCAAGTACATTCGGTAGTAGGGTGGTTTTTTGCCTGTCTGTACATGACATATTAATACAGATTTGCTCTCGTGGAGTCAGCAGGTAATAGGATAGGACCTGTTACAGTGTGGATGTTGCTATATTCACTAGCTTTGCATGCTTCTTTATGTGATTTTTTTTCATCCCTCAGCTAGAGCTCCGAGGTTCACCAATGGTGAGATTTCTGCTTATGCGACCGTTTTAACCCACCAGTAAGGTAGCTGCATGCTCGATCCCAAGAAGACAGTCATGCAGGCAGACAGACAGAACAGACAGACAGACAGACAGACAGGGATTCGGACAGAGACACATAGAGAAGGCGTAGACCGGCAGACAAACGGGTGGACAGACTAACAGACAGAATAAACGAGGAGTTTCTTTTGCGTGAAGGGAAAACGCACTCTTGCGGGTACTGGTGGGCGTGGTGTGGTAAATGGTCTTGAAGTGTTTCGTAACATCACACCTTTAGTGCCCACCCTCTGGTCTCTTCACTCTATCATTTCTCCGCCCCCCCCCCCCCCCCCCTGCCCCGCCGCAACACCCCCCGCCTCAAGGCAGAAAACTAAAACAAATAAACAAAAAAGATCGAGACCACCTCCACCCCCGTACCCCCCCAAACCCCCCCCCCCCCCCCAAAAAAAAAAAAAAAAAAAAAAAACCAAGTGACTAGATACGTAACCCAGCAGCAGTACAGCTTTTTTTTGTCGTGAAGTGACCGTATCTGTGATTTTATGATATAAGGAAAGGTTGGGGGTTATTTCCAGTAAATGCACTTGTGCGTTTATTTGTATGTTTGCTTGTTCAAATGTTCCTTTATTTATTCACTTGTTCATTCACACTTGCCTGTGTCAGTTCAATAGTTTTTTGGGGGGTTGTTGTTTTTTAATTTCATTCATTAGTTCGGTTGTTCATTCATTCCTATTATTGCGTCCAAATTGATGAAGGCTGAGGCCACGTTATGGCGAATACCACCTGAAGAAAATAAAACGTTTGACAGCGTAAAACATATCACTACAACAATGACGACAACAGCAATAAATACTATAACTGTTGCTGCTGTGCTTTTATTGCTGCTACTGCTACTGCTTCTATATTACTCTGCTGCCTCTGCTTCTGCAACTTCTACTTACACCTGCTGTTGGTGCTACTACTAGCACTACTGCTACTGCTACCAAAGAATCTTTAAGCCTAAAGGTTAACACGCTCGTTTGAGAAATGATGGGTTTTGTTTTCTTTGATGTGGTTTCTTTTTTCATATCGTGTCTGAATTGTTTTATTTCGAGGATAAGAGAATAAGCAATTATGTGCTGCTTTTTTTTCAGCCAGTGCCCATGTGCATGCGGTTTTGTCAATTTTTTCATCCATTCCTGCAAGCACACAGTGGCTTATTCTTCCGAAAGGTGGAACGGGTTTCAACAGATGCGCAATGTTCTCTATGCATTTGCCGCGGGACCTCGGTTTAGTCTCATCCGAAGGACTCTCGGGGGAGTGGAGTCGGCACTGATGTTAGCTCCAGGGAATCAGGCTGGAACTTAGGCCATCAGATTATCGCGATCATAATGCTCTAACTACCAGGCTATCCAGTCACCCATGTGTGAAGCATTATTCCTACCCCTTTCGTTACATCTTGAGTTGTGTCTGGGTGCTAGTCTTTCAGGTGGGACAGTGAGCTGAGATCTCTCTTACAACATTCTGTTGGTGCTGCTTTCACTACTGCTACTACTACTGCTTACTACTACTACTACTACTACTACTACTACTACTACTACTACTACTACTACTACTACTACTACTACTACTATACTACTACTACTACTGACCCTGCTGTGGTCACTGCTGCTGCTGCTGCTGCTGTACTGCTGCTGCTGTGCTGCTGCTGCTGCTGCTGCTGCTGCTACTACTACTACTACTACTACTACTACTACTGCTGCTGCTGCTCTGCTGCTCCTGCTGTGATTACTAGTCCTACTGCTACTACTACTACTACTGCTGCTGCTGCTCCTGCTGCTGCTACTGCTGCTGCTGCTGCTACTATACTACTACTACTACTACTACTACTACTACTACTACTCTACTACTACTACTACTAACTACTATACTTCTACTACTACTACTACTACTACTACTACTACTACAACTACAACCTCTACGAGGATGCTGTGATTACCGGAGGCAAAAGATGATGGAATGTCAGACTTGGGATCTAATACAGCGTAATCTGGGGGTACCTTTTCGGATCGTGGATGATCGTCAGTGTGAAGGGATTTGAAGCCTTTCTGGAAACTGTAATGGTTCCGACTTTATTCCCAGGCAAGTTTTTGGGTTGAGACTATAAACCAGCATCCCGTGCGCGTACACAGGCACAACATCTTGTGCACACATTAAAACGTTTTTGTATTTTTAAAGAACTAGAAGAGTAGGCCGATTATGGTTAGTGGTAGGACTGACACAGAGGTTGGCATGCTAGGGGGTTAAAGTTCAACTTGCCAAGATAAACTGCAGGAACATGTCAGTGCAGTGTCCTATGGACTACCTAGAAAGTTGAGAGAGAGGTGATGGTGATGATGATGCTGATGACGATGTTGATGATGATGATGATAACGATGATGATGATGATGATGATGTAAAATAATCGGTAAAAGACCACAGGAAATGTTTTCCTGATTTAATGTTGACATCAACGTCAAGTAACCCTTTCTTGTGTTTTGTTTCAGCTCTAACTGTGAAGTACATCACCAAGAGATTCATCATGGAGTATGATCCTCATCTAGGTGAGTTCTTCTTTGAGTTTATCGTTACCATCTCAGAGTTTTTAAGGAGGTGGGCAGGGTTCAGTATTGTGAAATGGAAAAAGTGGGATTGTAAGAGTACATTACCCGTATTCTGCAGTATTACACAGACGCTTATATTGCCCTCTTAATTATGGATGAAACGCACACTTCTGTGTGTGAAAACTAAAAAAACCTCACAAGTGTATTTATTTTTTATTTTTTATTTTATTAGTTATTCTTTTTAGTCTTGGAGAGGAGATGGGCGCCACCAAGCTTCCTCAAGCCCACTGCAAGGACATGATGAGAAAAGCAAAACAGAAACACATACCGGATCGGTCGAGGCCCGGATCAACATCGACCGCGCTACCCACTGCAAGCCTCCAGAGTGGGAGTGACAAGTGTGCCACTGGAGCAGAACCAACCCTAAAGCTTCCAGCTAAAGGGGTAACCATTGGTACATGGAATGTTAGGACTCTGTACCAAACAGGAAGAGTACAGGAACTCACACATGAATTACAGAGGTATAAATGGGACATCCTAGGGCTTGCGGAAGTCAGATGGATTGGCTTCGGAGAAACAACCACGCAAGACGGCCACAAGATATGGTACAGTGGAGATAAGAAACTACACCAACACGGAGTAGGCTTCATTGTCAGGAAAGAGATTGTGTCAAGCATCATCAACTGCACACCAATATCCAGCAGACTCATCTCAATCAGAGTCTCTGCAAAACCCCAGAATCTCACCATCATCCAAGTGTATGCTCCAACATCTGACTACGATGATGACCAGATAGAAGAATTCTATGAAGAACTTGAAAACGTCATCTCCAAAACGCCCAAAAAAGACATCCTTATTGTGGAAGGCGATTGGAATGCTAAGGTGGGACCTGATGCCTATGACACCTGGGCAGGAACCACAGGACGCTTTGGACTGGGAGAAACAAATGACAGAGGACAGCGGCTGCTGGAATTCGCAAAGAAGCACAAACTAACTCTGGCTAACACACTCCACCCTCACAAGCCATCTAGAACATCAACCTGGCACTCACCAAATGGTCTGATTCATAATCAAATTGATTACATTCTGTCACCCCAAAGATTCAAATCCAGCATAAACAAGGCAAACACAAGAACATTCCCAGGAGCTGACATTGGCAGTGACCACGACCTTGTACTTACCACCATCAGGCTGAAACTGAAAGCAAAACAACAGCCAAAAAGCCCACGCATAAGATTCGACCTGGAAAAACTCAAAGACCCAACAGTGGTTGAGATCTTCCAAGCCAACATTGGAGGAAAGTTCGCCGCACTCACAGCCATTGACAATGATGTGAACACACTAGCCAACAACATCAAAGAAGTGCTAACGACAGCAGCAGAAGAAACATTAGGCAGAAGCAGAACAAAGAAACAACCCTGGGTGACAAATGAGGTTCTTGACCTCTGCGACAAAAGAAGAGAACTTAAGAAGCAAAAGTTTACAAGTCAAGAAGCCAACAACAAGTACATGGATAGCCACAGAGAAGTGAGGAAAAAGATGAGAGAAGCCAAAGAAGCGTGGATAGAAGAACAATGCAACAACATCGAAGATGGAATGGCCAAGGGAAACAGCAAAACAGCTTACAACACTCTGAAAGCACTAACTAAAACCACACAGCCTAAAGCCTCTGTTATTGAAGACAAAGAAGGAAATCTTTTAACGGAAAACAATGCCATCCTCCAACGCTGGACAGAATACTGTGAGGGATTGTATAACTACCCACTACGCCCAGATACCAACATAGTTTCCAACAAACCCCCTGAACACCAAGATAAAGACCCACCAATACTAAGGTGTGAAGTAGACACAGCTATTAAACAATTGAAGAAGGGGAAGTCCCCTGGAATCGATAACATCCCAGCTGAACTCATAAAAAATGGAGGGAATGAAACAGCAAGGCGATTCACAGATCTCTGTCAGAAGATCCACGACACCAAAGAATGGCCAAAAGAATGGACACAGTCTCTTGTAATACCCCTGCCAAAGAAAGGAAACCTCAAGCAATGTCACAACTACAGAACTATCAGTCTCATAAGCCATCCTAGCAAGTTCATGCTGCAGGTAGTCCTCAACAGACTGAAAAACCAAGCAGAAAAACTCCTGGCAGAAGAACAAGCGGGCTTTAGACCAAAACGCAGCACAATGGAACAAATTTTCAACCTGAGAATTCTGATAGAGAAGCATCTCCAACACCAAAAAGACTTGTACCACAATTTTATAGACTTCAAAAAGGCCTTTGACAGGGTATGGCATGACGGCCTCTGGCAAGTACTCAGGCACTTCAACATTGACAACTGCCTAATTGAAGTCATCAAGGCTCTGTACGAGAATGCAAGAAGTGCAGTTTTCATGAACAATCACGTGGGCGAGTTCTTCAAGACCACGGTTGGAGTCCGCCAGGGCTGCCTTCTCTCACCTGTACTCTTCAACCTCTTCCTCGAAAACATCATGACAGAGACACTGCAAAACCACCACACTTCCATCTCCATTGGTGGAAGACCCCTTTGCAACCTCAGATTTGCAGATGACATTGACCTCATGGGCAGCAGCAAACAAGAACTGCAAATCCTCACAGACAGTCTAACAGATCGAGCGAGTGCATACGGCATGGAGGTCAGTACAGAGAAATCGAAGATCATGGTCAACAGCGCGAGTAATGACAGCACGGAAATAAAGATGAATGGAGAAATATTGGAAGAGGTGAGCCAATTCAAATACTTAGGCTCCATCCTAACAAAAAATGGCACATCAAACAATGAGGTGAAAGCTCGCATTGCAACAGCAACATCTGCTCTAGTCAGACTCCAGAGGATCATCAGAAGCAACAACATCAGCTTCTGCACCAAATACCACCTCTACAAATCCCTCGTGATATCTATCCTCCTATATGGCTGTGAATCATGGACTCTGACAGCAGAGTTAGAGAGAAGAATCCAAGCATTCGAGAACAAGTGCCACAGAAGACTCCTCAAAATATCATACAAAGAACACAAGACCAATAACTATGTGAAAGAAAGAAATCGAAAAGCGTGTGGGCCCCCAAGAGCCTTTGCTCTCCACCATAAAGAGGAGAAAGCTGATGTGGTTTGGTCACACCACAAGACACAATACCCTAGCAAAAACCATCTTGCAAGGAACAGTCGAGGGCAAGAGAAGAAGAGGCCGCCAAAAGAAATCATGGGTTGACAACATCAAAGACTGGACTGCCCAACCCCTGCAACGCCTCCTACTAGCCACACAGGATCGTGAAGCATGGAAAAAGATCTCCGTTGCGTCTTCTCTCATGTCCCCCCTACGTCCTTTGGGACATGGGACTGAGTGAGTGAGTTATTCTTTTATATTGAGGATCATGGAATAAGCACCCATGTGCTTTTTTACATCCAGTCCCCGTGTGTATGCAGTTTTGTAAATCTTGTCACCTGTTTCCACCGGCACACAATGGCCTTCTCTTTCGAAAAGCGGAACAGAATTTAGTGTGTGCGCAAGATGTTCTCCCTGCGTTCGCACACGGGGCCTCGGTTTATAGTCTCATCCGAAAGACTTTTGAGGAGAGCGGAGTCTGCACTGGTGACAACTCCTGGGGGAAAATCCCCTCGAATGGGAATCGATGTCAGATTGCGAGCGCAATGTTCTGACCACTAGGCTATCCCATCCCCCAGTAATATGACAGTACTAGTGTATGTTTGTGTTTGCGTGCATGTGTGCAGAGGGAATCTATACTAAGCACGAGGACTGGGACCAGGTGGAGTTGATCGTTCACCTCATGGATACCTGTGATAAGGTGAGGTATTGTTTTATGTCGCTGTAGATTGTGTTGCATCGAATTGTCCAGCCTCGGGTTACAGTGTGCTGTTTCTATTTAGTTCTCTTGCATGGTTTTGCAGGGAGACAAGAACAAACCATTTACCAGTGTCTAATTACACACCTGTTTCAGTACTAGCCTGTACACACACACACACACCTGTACTTGTTGGCGTGTGTGTGTGTTTGTGCAGGCGAGCGTGCGTGCGTGTGTGATGTACACGCACACACGCACACGAAAAAGAGGGAGAGAATGGGGTGGAAGAGAGATTCTACCCTGTTTTCTTGTTTCAAAATGCAATTTTTCAAGCACATATTTAGGCTTAAGATGGAGTCATCAATACTATACCTATATATTATAGTACTAGAACTGTACAACATTCACAAACTTCTTTTGTGTTCCCTGGCTGTGCTAAATTTTCAGTCCGGTCTGGATGGCAACACACACACACACACACACACACACACACACACACACACACACACACACACACACACACACACACACACACACACACACACACACACACACACATCTTTGGTATTCCCTAGCCAGGCTAAATTCTTAATCCGGCCTAGATGGCAAAGTCGGCAGTCTGTCGCCTGACCTCAGATTTTTTCCTGGATCTCTGCTGGGCTGGGCCACATATGTTGTCTCAGAATGTTGAAGGTAGGACAGGACTGCAGGATAGGGAAGAGAATTCGCGCCACAAGGGCTCTGGTCAGTGTGGGATGTTTTATGGCGGTGGATATCGGACAGGAGTTGGCAGTGTCCCGTTCACAGTCTTCAGATGGCAACTTGAGCGGCTCTGTCTAGCATTCACCAACATTGCAAGGCACATCTCTTTCTTCCCGCACAGGAGGACAGTGATCCTCTCCGTTACATCACTATTATAATACGAGAACTATACTGCATTCACGAACTAAGCACCCCTCTTCCCATACAGTGACCCTCTTTGTTACATCACTACTATAACTATAACACTTGAGCTCTACAACCTTCACCAACAAACCACCTCCCCTCTTCCCATACAGTGACACTCTCTGTTACATTACCGCTATACCTATAAAACCAGAACTCTACAACCTTCACCAACAAACCACCTCCCCTCTTCCCATACAGTGACCCTCTCTGTTACATTACCACCATACCTATAAAACCAGAGCTCTACAACCTTCACCAACAAACCACCTCCCCTCTTCCCATACAGTGACCCTCTCTGTTACATTACCGCTATACCTATAAAACCAGAGCTCTACAGCCTTCACCAACAAACCACCTCCCCTCTTGCCCTACAGGAGGACAGCGACCCTCTCCGTTACCTGAAGTGGGCCGATGCCTTTGTCATCGTCTACAGCATCACCAGCAGGCCCAGTTTCGACACGGCACCGTGAATACGTGGACAACATCAGTCACTACCTGAAACGACACACCAGAGACTGCCCAGTGGCCCTGGTGGGCAACAAGATTGACCTGGAGAGATACAGGTGAGTCCTGTGTTGACCTGGAGAGATACAGGTGAGTCCTGTGTTGACCTGGAGAGATACAGGTAGTGAATGTGCTGGCCTGGAAAGATGCAGATATATGACCATTGGCTGGAAAGATATAGATTTCTGAACATGTCTTATTACAGGGTATGACTGGAGCACTTTCTTGTCACTGTGCACGCACCTGTGTGAGTGCATCTGTGCACGCATGTGTGTGTGTGTGTGTGTGTGTGTGGTGTGTGTGTGTGTGTGTGTGTGTGTGTGTGTGTGTGTGTACATGTGTGCATACGCCTCTGTGTATGTGTAAATGTGTCTCTGTATGTTAACAACTGAATCATCTTTTAAAACAAAAAAAACTGGTTTTCAAGTCTGTGTACAAACGTGCTTTGTTTCTGTTCCATCCCACCACCGACCATTGTCCTTCAGACAAGTCAGCAAGGCAGAAGGCACTGCCGTGTCAGTAGAACTGGACTGCCTCTTCTACGAGACCACAGCGGCGGAGGAATATGACCATGTGGCTCGCATCTTCACGCGCCTCATCACTGACGTTCATGCCGACAAATATGGCGTCCCCCTTCAGCCGCTGTTCATTGCTGAAGACAGGCCCTCACCACGCGACCCCCTGCACGCGCGCAGACCCAAGTCCCCGAAAGCGGCGTCCTCCGACAAGAAGGACGAGAAGAACCCGCAAAAGAAAAACTTCAGCAAACTCTTCAAGATATTCAATTAGGCACAGCTAAGTGTAGTGTAGTGCGCGCGGGGAGCGGTATGTGGATTATACTGTTGTTGCAAGAATAGGATTATATATATATATATATATATATATATATATATATATATTAATATATATATATATATATATATATATATATATATATATATATATAGTTTCTGTTCAAACTGTTCATAAAATTCAATATAGAGATGTTGGAAGTGGGTTTTTTTCCCATTCCTCGGCTAGAGCTCTGAGGTTCACCAATGGTGAGATTTATGCGTATGCCACCGGTTTTTTTTCCTCGCCAATAAATTAGCTTCATTTTGACTTCGGGGATACAACACCTCTGTGCATGCGGGTTTTTTTTTCTGGTATCTCTTCCAACTGGCACACAATGGCCTACTTTTCCGAAAGGCAGAATGGGTTTGCTTGCATTTGCACACGGGGCCTCGGTTTATAGTCTCAGCCGAATCTCAACAACAACAAATATCAGCCGAAGGACTTTGACATTCAGTTCAATTTTTTCGTCAAACTGGGAAGAAAGGGCTAGGCTAGGAATGGAACCCTGAACCTCTCGGTTTACTTGTTGGCAAGCGAACGTTTTGACCATCCTACTAACCTTTGGCTGTGTTTCAGGTGAGACGGGATGAATCTATATAATTTCACAAGTTGTGGACAGTTTTGAATATAAAGGGAGGTACATTTGAGCTTTTGTGTGGTCAGAGGTATCTGTACCAGTTCTGTGCATGTGACAATGACAATGATGTTGATGGGTTGCTTGCACACTATGATCCTAAGGACAGAACAAAGATTTTAGTGAATGTGAATGGTGACGAAGAGACCTCTGTGTGTGTGAGACACATATTGTCCACTTTCATTTCGCAAAGGCCAGACGACAACTTGAGAAAGGTTGATAAAAGTATCTGCTGTGGTGACTGTTTTGTATGTGCTGATACACTCAACGAAAAACGAGTTTCTTGTGCTGTTGACTGATCCAGGATTATGTGTCCAACAAATTAGATTCTTTTTCGTTCAGCAGAAAGAAGTGTGTTATTTTACATTGTTTCTTTGCCTAATTCTGCTTGCTGATTCTAAAATAGAATTCTGCGTTGTAGTTAATAACTTTTGCGCACAAAACATAACCATTGGTTCAACAGAAACAAGCGAGTCATTTTACTTTGTTTCTGTCCTGTTTGTTGTTTATATTTTTGTGTGGCTTTACCATGATTTGCTATTATCTACAGCAACAGTCCTAGTTTAACAGCTCAAGAGACTGTTCAATGTAGACTTAAGTGGGAAGTATTCTTTAAAGACAGATATTCGTCACAAAACAGAATGTGTCTCGTGAAAAACAAAGAATGTGTCTTGTGGCTTGAACATTCAGAGCAGGGTGTAAACTGTTAGAAATTGGGCATGTGTTTGACCTCAAGATGGATTCGGCTATGACTTACCCTGGTCTTCATTAACAGACACTGATAGTATCCGTGTACGTTTTATGAAGAACAAGAGGTGAACTGCTGTGAAAAATATTTGTTGAAAACCTCTACAGAAAGTGCCCCAAGCTGTCTTTAAGCCTCGAGTTTTCAGTGTAGACTAGGACTATCATACATTGTGCTTTATGAATAATAAAAAGTACCATAACGAACCCAGCCGCCGCGGTAGTCGAGTGGTTAGGGCGTTGGACTCGTAATCTAAAGGTTGCGGGTTCGATCCCAGCTGTCGGCTATGGCGTTGTGCCCTTGGAAAAGGCACTTTACGGCTATTTTCTCACCCCACCCAGGTGTAAAAGGGGTACCAACCTTGTGTTGGGGGGTTAACCCTGCGATAGACTGGCGTCCTATCCAGGGGGGAGTCTATGACTCTCAGTCGCTTAGCGCCACAGAAACCGGGATAAGCACCGGCCTGATGAGCCTTAGGCTCGGGACAGACCATAACGAACCCGAACTTGTCACGTAGCTCTAAAAATTCCACAGAAACCAGGTCATGAATTGTTGAAACATTGACCACTACGTTTGCCCCAAAGCTGTTTGTCCCTTAAAGCTTGCTCTGTAGCAAAAGCTAGCTGTTCTTAAATGTTTTGTTTATATAATTAGACCTTTCTTACTGCTTTCTTTGGCATCATTATGTACATTCTCATTCCGGTGAGACTATAAACCGAGGCCCCGTGTGCGAACGGCAGCAGACCATCTTGCGCACACGTTAAAAACCCGTTCCGCCTTTCAGATGAGAGGTCAATGTGTGCCGGTAGGAGCGGATGAAAAACAAAATAAAAACCAGCATGCACACTGGTGTTGTGTTTAGACACCATCCCTGAGGAAAAGTCGGGGAGTTGGAGTCCCCAGGGCGGTTCGGAGTTGTAGGCCTATATGGCAACGTTCTGGCAGCTCCTGCGACGGGACTGGAACCATTTGTATTGGCGATTGCCTTTCCAATGGACCATTCCAGCAATGTGGAGAGGAGGGGGGGTTCTGCTGCATGGGTAACAACTTGCCCTCCATACTTACCCAGGCTTTGAGCTCTAGAGCCTGGAGTGCAAGACTGACGGATGCCCACCTAATTATGTACACGTCAGGTGGATTGTAAAGGAATTTTGAGGACCTGCTTTGTCATGGTTGTGTAAGAACGGTTGGTTTGAAGTTCTGCATCTTCGTATGCAGACTGTTGTTCTGTTTTGTTTCTGTGTGTGTGTGTGTGTGTGTGTGTGTCTGTGTCTGTGTGTCTGTGTGTCTGTGTGTCTGTGTCTGTGTGTGTCTGTGTGTGTCTGTGTGTGTGTGTGTCTGTGTCTGTGTAACTTTCACATCTCTGCACTTGTAGTTTTATCGTGCTGGCAAATGCAGAGAATCTATGTAAGGTAGGTACGTGTTGAAAGTAGGAAATTTTGTCTTGGTTGGTGATAGTTTTTCTTCGGGTGCGCTTTTTGCTAGGGATCTCCACGGTAGATGGATTTCAAGACTGATTTGATAAATCCTAACCTTGATGTTGATCGTCAGGTTTGTGGATCAGTCTTCAGATGGACTTGTGCGATTACACACAGAGGGAGAAATTAACAACAAACAGCGAGTACAGTAGCCAGTTACATGCAAATTGACTTCTTTTTTTTTTTAGGAGGGGATGGGGGTATATCGTCTGTAGTGTTGCTACCTGTATTTCCTCTGTGTGTTATTCTTTGTTTGCAAAGTTAAGTTTTGACTTCACCTGTTCCTTGACTCATCAAGTAGATCTAGTAGTTGGGGATCTACAGTTCATTTTTCGGCTAGTGTGCCAAGGACAAGTTGAACCTGGCGGAGCCTGTTTCTCACTAGGCTGCGGGATGCATGCTGGGTACGTCAGTGTCATCCACCGCAGCGGCTATTGTTAGCATGCTGTTTTATAAAATGCAGATTGGGCTTTTACATTTTCTGAAGGTGTTCTACGCGTGTTTGCACACGGGATATTGCAGTGTAGTCTCATCTGAATGGATTTTGGGGAGTAGAGTCAGTAGGCCTACTTCTATGAAGTCCAGAGGGAAGATCCCTACAGATGGACACCTCGGCATAGACTGGAGTGGACATCCCTAGTTACTGTCAGGTCACACGTATGACCATTTAATCACTGGGTCCCCTTCATCACAAATTCTGTATTCTTTGTAGGTGAATTTACCTGTAGTTTTTTTGTTTTTTTTTTTAAATTTTTTTTTTTTTGCTGCCTCGTCTTCTGTGACGTTCCCGTACTGCTGTTCCACGCCGTTCATTTCAATCTCCCCGCCACAGCCATACCCAGATTCGCTGTGTCTCAACCCGGGGTCGGGAGTCCACAGGGAGCTCATCAATATTAGGCCGCCGCGGGGCCACCAGCCAGAGGGGCCCTGCACTTCTGCTGGGTCACTTTGGTGGTGTTCAGTGGTGCCTGTTCTGAGCTAACATACGCAGGACACCACCTACTAAGCCCCCTACTAACGACAGTATTAGCTCAGTCGCGGAGCCAGACTGAGTGAGTCACCCACCCAAGGTGGCGACCACCACAACGTCCCTCCAACGACCGCCTCCCCACGAACCCCCAACCCCAAAGGCTTTGACACAAATTCACCACAGGCACAGAAGCGTATGGGGAAACCGAATCTGAGGTCACCATGAGACCAGAGCAACGGAGGCCACCGAATCAGAGGCAATTTTTATTATTGCATGATGATCAATGATGATGAGGATGATGTAATGATGCTGCTGTGGAGGTGCATCCGCTTTGAGACTACTTGACAGGGTTGTTCTCTACGCTTACTGTCATAATATATCCCGGCGTCAACCAGGCCCGAGAGATACAGACACCTGCAGTGTTGGTCAGGTAATTTGAGCAACACTCTCAAATTCGCATCCGTAAAGTGGATGAAGCTCGACTGTGTGGTCCCAGTCTCCCCACTGAGCCCACAGCACACTCACTCTGGGTAGGAGCCGGCCGGAGCCCGAAAAAATCCCTATGACTTATGGGATTCGAACCCGCGACCTTCCAGTCCGGAATCCACGGCGCTAACCACTGCGCCATGGCGGCTGGTGAATTTACCTGTAGTTTGTGAAAGGCCTGAGAGAAGTGTATTCAGTCCCCCCCCCCCTCATTATTAAGATAAAATGTGATACTTCGTTTATATACTACGTGCATTGTTTCACTGTGTTCAGTCATTGTGTCATATTTTATAATGTGGTTAAAAAAAAAAAAAAAAAAAAAAAAAAAAAAAAAAAAAAAGACCGCACACAATGATATTGTATGTGACAGGTTTGTCAGTATTTGTTTGCAGACTACATGTATTGTGTCCATTTCAGTTGTTGTGTGTCGATGTATAGTCTTTGTTTCATCGGTAGTTATTGCATTCCCTTGTTTTGTCATCGTAAGTGATACTTTGTGTACAGAATTATTACTAGGATTACTACTATTGTTGTGTTATTATATATACTATGTTGTACAGGGTTCTTGGCCTAAAGTGTACTTCAGATGTGTATAATTCTTGTTCACTTCTGTGGTTTACACATGCACCGTGATAAGCTGTTGTCTGGAATGATTTCAAATTACTGGAACACGAAATAAACCTTTAAAAAAAAGAAAAAAAAGGAGTGGAAGAGAAATTGGTCCATATTATCTCTCTGTTTCTGAGTTTGTCTCCGTTTGTGGGTTGTTATGTTGTATATATCATAAACCACTATAAGTCACAACAGATTTCTCTGCGCTGAATTCGGGATGCTCTCCCCGGGGAGAGCACGTCGCCACAAGAGCAGCACCACCCATATTTTTCATTTTTTGGTTTCTGTCTGCATGTGTATTCGGTTCCCTACCAGAGTGGGTTTTTTCTACAGAATTTTGCCACGGACAACTCTTTTGCTGCCGTGGGTTCTTTTGCGTGCGCTAAATGCGTGTTGCATATGGGACCTTGGTTTGTCGTCTCATCCGAAAGACTAGCACCCAGACCACCTCTCATGGCCCAGTGGGTGGAAGAAAAGTTTTGGGCACAAACGGGGATCGAACCACCACACACTTTGACCCGGACTTTTTGCTTTTTAGGCAGGTGCTTTACCTCTAGACCACCGATCCACCAGTGCGTGCGTGCGTGCGTGTGTGCGCACGGATCCTTTAAGTAATTTGGGTGAAACCAGCAGACTGACTTAAAATCAGGATCTCCGTCTGTGTTTTGAAAACGTTAGTTGCATTTTAATTTTGATTAAATCTTTCTTTTTTTCAGCAGAAAAACAAAGATTCCTACGTCAGTAGTCCTCAGCTTACGTATGTGATTTTATTGCACTGTAGTTGTTCAATAGTGAAACAGAACATATGAAGATTTTGTTGAGTGGTATTTTTTGTTTGTGTTTGTGTTTTTTATACTGGGGTCTCGGTCAATGTTTGGAAAACGTCATCATTTGGATTCATTCAAAGTTTTTTTTTTCATTATTGAAAGCTGTTTGATCATGATCTTCACAAATCCCTTGACTGACTGAGGTGTTGTTGGGGATTTAGAGCTGACCACAGAAGAGTATGTGGCTGATGGTATGAATGAATGACACCGTAATTTAAGTGAACCATTACTGCTTGTCATTTGAAGGATCTATGCACATGGAGTGCTGTTCTCGTGTGTCGAGTTTGAGGCCCTTCAGGGGCAAAGACTTGTCTGATCTGACCCCTTCCTGCCTAGGGGATCATGAAGGAGATGAGGACCACAGGGTGGAGCCTACTGGCAAGTTCATTCTGTATTGTACTGAGACATTAATTTTTATGCAGCTTTCAGTCATGGAAGATTTCTTTTTTTGTTTTTGTTTTTTTCATTCCTTGGCCAGAGCTTTCAGGTTCACCTACCACCACCCCCCCCCCCCCCCCCCCCCCCGAACCACCATTTAGGTAGCTGCATTCCGACTTAGGGGAAGGTGTCTAAACACGACACCTGTGTGCACGTGTTTTTGTAATTTTGCCATCTGTTCCTATCGGCATGAAATATCCTACTCTTCCGAAAGGTAGAACAGGTTTTTAACGTGTGTGCAAGCTGTTCTGCGTGCATTCACACAAGGGGGCCTCGGTTTATAGTCTCATCCAAAGGAATTTGACATTCAGTTGGATTTTCTGGTCAAACTGGGAAGAAAGGGCAAGGCTGAAAAGGAAGCGAACCCAGAACCTCACGGTCTACTTGTTTGGCAGGTGAGCGTCTTAACTGTCCTGCCACCTTACATCTTCATTTCTATTTGAAATTCAGGCTGCTGACCCAAGAAAATACGTCGCCACATGCAGAGCGACCCATTTTCCTCTATCATTTTTACTGTTTGTATGCTTTTGGTTGGTTGTTCCTTGGCTAGATCTTCGAGGTTTGCCAATGATGAGATTTTGTGTATGCGACCATTTTTGCCCACCATGAAGGTAGCCACATTCTGACTTCGGGGATGTATGCTGGGTATGTTCGTTGTTTCTGTAACCCACCGAATGCTGACATGGATTACAGATTCTTTAACGTGGATTTTTTATCTACATGTGTATATATACACGAAGGGAATCAAACCTCTGGCAAGTCTGCACTTGGAGTTAACCTGGGAGATCGTAAAAATCCCCACCCTTAGTTGACCAGACGCCGTCAAGATTCGAACCCACGACTTCACTGACTCATGGGATTGAAGTCAAGGAGCCAAACTTCAGCCTGTATGTGTTTTTCCCCCTTTGAGAGGAAATCTTTTCCTGCAGAATGTTACCACAGACAACTTTTGTGGGTTCTTTTACTAGCACTAAATGTGTTTTGTGCATGGGACCTTAGTTTATTGTCTCATCCGAAAAACTAGCATCCAGAATACCACTCAAGTTCTAGTGGATGGGGGAAAATGTGGATGGAATCCACAACTTCTTGCGTCTAGGCGTTGTATCAACTCTACACCATCGATCTAAGGCCAATTGTGCAAACACAAAACTTCCCAAACTCTTACATGCACATCAATGCCGCGTGATAACTCTTTATTTTGCCCCTCTGAAGAAGATTATGCTAACATGTGTTTGCGTGAATGGCTGACATATCTTTTATGCTTAGCTGTATAACATCTCCATGAATAACATCCTGAAAACAAAGGCCAGTAGCTTTAATATCATAGTTAAAAGAGGTGGCATGGGCAAAATCCCCCCCCCCCCAAAAAAAAAAATAAACAAACAAAACTAACTCACAAATGGAAAATATCAAGAGTTCCAGTAAAAGAATGAAAGGAAGAAAGAGAATAAAAAGAAATGTTAGTGAAACTGAAAAACCTGCGAGTAAAAGCCCAAACCATCCCACCATCTCTGATGAAGAGAAAAAGTCGGGCCATCTCAGTCACTGGAAAGGAAGAGAAAAGGTCAGAACACCCCACCCTCTCTGGAAAGGTCAGAACACCCCACCATCTCTGGAAAGGAGGGGAAAAGGTCAGAACATCCCACCATCCCCAAAATAAAATAAAAATAAAATAAAAAAAAACCATCTTTGGAAAGGTCAGACCATCCCACCACTCTCGAGAGGTCAGAACATCCCATTATCTCTGGAAAGGAGGGGAAAGGTAAGAACATCCCCCCTTCTCTGGAAAGGAGGGGAAAGATCAGAACATCCCACCTTCTCTGGAAAGGAGGGAAAGGTCAGAACATCCCACCATCCCTGGAAAGGAGGGGAAAGATCAGAACATCCCACCATCTCTGGAAAGATCAGAACATCCCACCATCTCTGGAAAGATCAGAACATCCCATCATCTCTGGAAACGAGAGGGAAGGTCAGGCCATCCCACCATCCTGGAAAGGTCAGAACATCCGCCATCTTTGGAAAGGTCAGAACATCCCACCATCTTTGGAAAGGAGGAGAAAGATCAGAACATCCCATCATCTCAGGAAAGATGGGGAAAACATCACAATATCCATCATCTCTGGAAAGATGGGGAAAACATCACAATATCCCATCATCTCTGGAAAGATGGGGAAAACATCACAATATCCATCATCTCTGGAAAGATGGGGAAAACATCAGAATATCCATCATCTCTGGAAAGATGGGGAAAACATCACAATATCCCATCATCTCTGGAAAGATGGGGAAAACATCAGAATATCCCATCATCTCTGGAAAGATGGGGAAAACATCAAATATCCCATCATCTCTGGAAAGATGGGGAAAAACATCAGAAATCCATCTGGAAGGCCAAAATCATCATCTTGGAAAGATGGGGAAAACATCACAATATCCCATCATCTCTGGAAAGGAGGGAAAACATCAAATATCCCATCATCTCTGGAAAGATGGGGAAAACATCAGAATATCCCATCATCTCTGGAAAGATGGGGAAAACATCAGAATATCCCATCATCTCTGGAAAGATGGGGAAAACATCACAATATCCCATCATCTCTGGAAAGAGGGGAAGGTCAGAAATCCCATCATCTCTGGAAAGATGGGGAAAACATCAGAATATCCCATCATCTCTGGAAACGAGAGGGAAGGTCAGAACATCCCATCATCTCTGGAAAGGAGGGGAAAAGGTCAGGCCATCCCACCATCTAGGAAGTAATAGAACAAGGAAATTGGCATTCATTAAAGGAGGCTGAAGAGACCAGACACAGTTCTGCCATCACGCAAAGTTAAAAACAAAAAAGAAGTAACCTCTGTGGTCGTAGGACCTCTGCTTCTTAAGGGGCTAGAATGTTGAGGGCAGCGCTCATCTCCTCTCCCTCACTGCTTTACTTCCCTGACCATAAAGAGGGCAGGTAACCATTTACAGCTTGGGGAGGGGGCTGTACTGAAGCCAAGGCGCGCACAAACGGTTACCCACCAACTGGATAACCACACTCCATGCTGCCTTGAATTGGCTTGGGGAAAGCTTGGGCTCTGACCACTATGCTGTCCTGTCCCTCATGCAAAGTAATGTTGATTTAGAACCAGAAATATGACAGTTGTTCCAATTGTTCTTCAAGACCAGCATCTTTTTGTGTTTCATACACGGCATAGTTAGGTAAAAGTGTTCTGGTTTGGATGAACAATTGGCTGGCAAATTGACGACCCGGGTTCGATTGCGGTCGAGGAGATTTTTCTCCTGGAGTTAACATCAGTGCTGACTCCACTCTCCCCAAAAGTCCTTCGGATGAGACTGTAAACCGAGGCTCCGTGTGCGAACGCATGCAAAACATCTTGCGCACACGTTAAATCCTGTTCCGCTTTTCATAAGAGTAGGCCATCGTGTGCCGGTGGAAACAGATGACATTTACAAAACAGCATACACACGGGGACTAAATGTAAAAAAAAAAGCACATAAGTGCTTATCCCATTATCCTTGATATAAAAGAATAAAATAAAATAAAATAAAATAAAATAAAATAAATAAAACAAGGTGTGTGTGTGTGTGTGTGTGTGTGTGTGTGTGTGTGTGCGTGCGTGCGTGCGTGCGTGCGTGCGTGCGTGCGTGCGCGCGCGCCGCGCGCGCGTTAGCCTATTGAGGGGAGATAGTTCTACTTTCGTGCGCCGCCTTTCCATGGCATCATCTCCCTTTTTGTGTTATTTGGGAAGTGACGTCATAAACGTGATGCCTGAGGAAGAAATGCCCAGAATGAGAGCTACTTTTCTCCTGTATTCTTTCCAAAATCTGGACTGTATTGTAAAGTAAAGTGATATGTACTGATTCGTTAGTATATTTTGTGGTTGTGTCCCCTTCTGTGATATAACATCTTCATTTTTATGGCTAAACTTTTTGATCATCCACTTGTGACTCTGCGTCACTGCTGACTCTTAACTTCAGCAGGTGTCTCGGCCCTCTGTCGCCGTTCTAATAAAACAGAAAAAGAAAAAAGTCTAGTCGCTTGATTTGCTGCCAAAGTGAAGTCCTTTGTCAAGTGGGAAACATTTGACAGGATCCCCGAACGGTCTGTGCTGTTAATGATCACAGTATTGATTGATTTTACTTCTAGTGGCTCTACGGTGTAGACTTGGATTCGTGATGGCGTATGATCAACACTACAGACCAGCTAGTCAGAATAGTGGTAAGTTGACTGTATTAAAAATAAAAATTAAAATGTATTAAAAATTCTGAAAATATAATAAGCCATTTGTTTTTCAGGTGCACAATTACAAGGCATCAAGGCTGACATATGTGATTATTTGACTTCCCATTAACTTAGTGGGGGGTTAAAATTTTGTTTACAAGCTCACATTGGAAGTCGTGCCTATGGCTATACTATAGCCTATATATATATATTATATATATTGGAACTGGAAAAGGCATCACTAACCTGAAAATATATTATTACGCAGTTTTATGCTCTGTTGTCATGGAAACAATCCAACATGGCAGTCAAAACTAAATCTAAATGTCTCAACCTTTTAAAGCCTTTTCAGATTTTTAATTTTATAAGTTACAAATTCAAGAAACCTGTTTCTACCTAGACATTTTTTTTTTCAACAAAATTTCGTTAAGTCTACACAGGGAATGTGTATCTAGCAGTTTTTTTAATAGAAAAAAACATTATTTTGGCCACTTGGATCCATGTCTACTCGTAAATGATGTAAACGCTTTTGGAAAAAAAACTTTCGAGTTTTGTACATTGTGTGTTTTCTTTTTTTTCTTTTTCAATTTCATTTTTTTCTCAAATATATTGAATAAACACCACACATGTGTTTATTTTTCATTCAGTCATTTAGTAACTTTTGATATATATATATACCATTCCTGTTGGCAGAGATGATGGCCCTCTCTTCCAAAAGGCAAAGCAGGTTTTGATAATAATAGTAATTATATTATATATATATATATATATATATTATATATATATACTAATGTAATAGTGTGTGTGTGCATGCATGCGGTGTGTGCGTGTGTGTGTGTGTGTGTGTGTGTGTGTGTGTGTGTGTGTGTGTGTGCAGTGTGTGTGTGTGTTACTATGTGTGTTTGTGTCACTGTGTCAGTGTGTGTCTAACAGTAGGCCAGTTTTTATTTTTATCTTGATCCTAACCTTTTAAGCCTAGTACTAGTACCAGTAATGTGCGGACCACCAGCCAGATTGGTGCTATGGTTGATGTTATGATTTATGTAATTTACTGTTATGAAAGGCAGATGGCTTGGAAGTTGGAAATGGTGAGTTTAAAATTAAGTACCATCACATTCACGTACTGATGTAGGCATTTGGTCTGGTCTGGCCCTCTCCTATCTAGAGTTAAAGTAGGTAGGAGGACTGGAACCTCATACACAGTTGAGCATGAGCTGCCATAATCATGATAATGCAGTGGTTTGTGGGTTGGGTTCTAGCATGTAACAAGTACTTGAAATAGTAGGTTATGACGGTTTTTGTTGAAACATTGTTGGTTTTGGTTGTTCCTTAGCTCTGAGGTTTACCAATACCAATGGTGATATTTTTGTGTATAACATACTTAATAAGTATGACACCATTTGTGTTGGCAGAAACAGAAGTTTATTTAGTTCAAAGCACACAATGTGAAATAAAGTCAACAGCGATGACAGGAATGACTGATGGGGTTACATCGAGATGATGATGATGGGGTGATACTGAAACAAAGGAAAGAGAAGCAGATCTATGTGAATCAATGAAGCAGAAAGTAGAAGGGATGGACATACAGCACTAATACTAAGTGAAAGTAAAAGATATTCCTCTACATACATTGACACTTGATTCCCTCCCACCCACCCACCCTCCCCCATTAAGGTAACTACATTCCAACTTTAAGGAGATATATTGTAATGTTGGGAAATGTGTGGGTACTGATTTTGCAAGGACAGTTGGGATACACAGGTCTCCCTGCCATGGCTGACAGTAGGATGTATTTAAAAATATCTTTTTGTTCCACAACTGGAGCTCCAAGGTTCACTAGTACTACTAGAACTGAGTAGTACTGAGTGATTGTGAATTTCGATTTGCAATCATTTGCCTACCATTAAGGTTTCATTTCAACATTTCAACTTCAGGGATGATGTCTAGACATCATTTTTCAATTTTTTGTCATTCAGGTACACAAAGGCCTACTCAAGATTCCAAAAGGTGGAATGGGGTTTATCATTGTGGCAATGCACAAATGTCATATGATTACTGATTACTGCATGTGTTCATACTTGGGATCAAAGTTTGAAGTATAATTCAAATAACATTCAGTTTCAGGGAAATGAAGTTGGTAGTGATGTTAACTCCAGGGAAAAAATACCATTGAAGAGTTAAATGGGGGTCTTAAACTTAAAGATAGTTTGAACCTCTGCCATGAGATTGTTAGCTAAATGCTGTAACCACTAGGCTGTACACTATACACCACACTTTGTCTCAAGTCATAATATATTGTGAAGGGAGGGGGGACATGGTGGGGAACTGGTGCACTTAACCAGACCAGACCAGACGGTATAGGTATTACTCAGTGTGAGTATGTGAATGTGATGGGACTGGAACTCACAATTTCCCAGCTATGTCCGTCCACCCCACATCCTCTAACAATCTTCTTCTTCTGATCAGGTCAGGTCAGAGGTCCCCTCTGCTACTGGTATCCATGTAACCCAGTACTACCTGTTCCATGTGGGGAGTAAACCCAACAGAAAAAATCAGTCTGGAGAGGAATGGGCTCCGCCAGGCTTCCTTCACCCAAGATACGCCATGGAAGACAAAACCAAATAAAAATCCATACCTCTAACAATAAATTATCATAATTATGATAGGAAGTGTGAGGTGTAGTGTACAGCTCTGTCAGATACTGAAGTAATGTCTGAGTTGGTGTGCTTCCATAATATCATCGTTAACATCATCCTTCTAACCACTGACCATTTTGCAATAAAAAACTTAAAAAAGAAACTTTTGTATTCCATGGCTTATGTTAGTTTGGTCTCATTGTTTTCATTTTTGGTTTTCCATACACTTTTGTGCCTGTGGTGAGTTAGTTTCAAAGCCTCCGGGGTTGGACTTGGAGATTCGCTGCATTCCGGGGAGAAATTCATTGGAGGGACATTGGGGTTGCCATCCTAGGGGGATGTCTGACTTAGTCTGGCTCCATGACTAAGCTGCTGCTGTTGTCAGAGGGGGAATTGTGTAGTGTATCCCATGGTGTCCTGTCAGTTCTGCATTCAGAACAGGCTTTGTAAATTATGTCATATGGAGTACTTACCACCAAAGTGGCCCAGTGGCATTACAGTAGGAGTGCAGGATTCATAGGGTTGATAGCCTCATGGTTGCCTGACAAATATGGACAAAAACTCCCTGTGGACTTCTGACCCTTGCCTTATCCTAGGATATATATATATGACATAATAAGCCTAAGCATTGTAGCTGGGTCAGAGAGAGTGGTAGATTTTGGCAACGCCAGGACAATCTGAATGTCATAGAACTTAGATCACCCTGTCAAAACAAACAAACGAACCAGAAAAAGGAAAAGAAACCAACAAAAAACAAAACGAAACAAAGTATTTATTTAAATGAGCAAAACCAAATGAAAACAACAAAGAGGATATATATATATATATTATATATATATATATATATATATATATATATATATATATATATATATATATATATATATATATATATTACTAATCTTGAAATATACATATTTTGCGTGCGTGCACACACACATACACATGCACACGTGCTCCCTATGGGGGCTTACTTAAAATAGATAAATCCATAGGTAATCCGCACACAGGTAAAATATCCACTTATCACATTCATTCATCCTCTTATGTTCCTTTGAATGAGAAAAAAAGGCCTTGAAAGAAAAGCTATTCGTTTGTGGTAATATTTTTCTCTCATTTAATGATTTAGCCTTTAACTTCTGTTCGTTTCTGTCGCTTTTTTTGTTGTTGCTGTCTTTATTCACAACTTCATTTTTTATTGTTGAATATTATTCATTGTTTGCAGTGTTTGGTCTGTGCTCCAGCCAGTCCTATTTGGATGGTGTGCCATTCAAGATCAGCTCAGCTTTCAGGCCTAGTGCCCAGGTGATGATATTTTGTGTTCTCTATGAGGTTGGAAGGATTGTATCAGCAATAATGTAAAGATTGTGGCTGTTGTCATAAAATAACGTCACAGTATATAATTAATAGATAGATCTCTGATTTATATGTCAAATTTTAATTTCCAGATGGTACATTGAATGAAGCAATGCATTTGCTTTTTTTCATCAAGCCATCTATCTAGGAACAAAAACAGTTTTATCAGTGTGTGGGTTTATGGGTGCGTGCACAATATGGATACATGATCACTGAGTCACTGAGTGAGTGAGTGAATGAGTGAGTGAGTGAGTGAGTGATGTGTGTGTGTGTGTGTGTGTGTGTGTGTGTGTGTGTGTGTGTGTGTGTGTGTGTGTGTGTGTGTGTGTGTGTGTTCAAGGCAGGAAAGTTCCACATGTAGCATTTATAGTTTAGTGAATAAGGTATACTAATGTATATATTCAGTGACTATAAACATAGACAAGGACATGGTAATGTGTGAGTTGTTATGCAGTGTACCGTAGATAGTTTGGATTCATCTATAAATGTCCATGGAATTAAGGTAGAGGGCCATTGTGTTTAGGCACTGGCATACATTTCATGGGAGCTGAGTGTAAAACAGCATGCCAGTGTCATTATATATATCCTTATCTGTTACCCTAGGAAAGAATGATTGTTAATATCTTCACGTGACATCTTGAAAATTCTGTACTATTTTACCGGACATTCAAAATATATGTGTGTGTGTGTGTGTGTGTGTGTGTGTGTGTGTGCGTGCGTGCGTGCGTGCGTGCGTGCGTGCGTGCGTGCGTGCGTGCGTGCGTGCGTGCGTGCGTGCGTGCGTGTATGTGTGTGTTCTCTTCATTCATGAAGTTATATTGTATAATAAATATATAGCACGAACTCAAATTGGGATGAGGGATTGTTTTGTTTGACAATTGATGTAAATTACAGACTATGGAATTTGCATGTATCAGTTGTAAACTGTAATTTGTAATACTGTATATATTGAAGACATTTATGATGCTAGTGATAGGTTGTAATTTAAAATAGATAATGATAAAATCCATACGACACACACATATGACTCTAAGAGTAAGACTGTGATCACTGTTAAGTTCCATGACTGACTGATGATTGGTTTCAGCCGGCAGTCCCCCCACACTTACTGCGTCCGTGTCAGCCTAGTGAAGCGTTCCATACTGAGGTGAGTTGTTCAGTTTACTGTAGAGATTTTTGTCCCACTTTGTCCCACTTGTAACTTGAGTCTTGTGTTCTGTATTCCGATTATTCTGTGCTCTGACAGACACAGTCAGCTACAAATGTGGTGAACCCCCAGGAACAATATGACAGGACTGTCATCAAGTTTTTGTTATTGGTTTTGTCATTGACCACCTTGTAGAGGACCTTAAAAGAATCAGAGTATGGGTCTGTGAAAGTGATAAAAACTACTCACCTCTTCCCTCCCCTCGCTGTAACAGCACTTCATGTATTTTTCTGAGCCCAGTTTGCCTGTAACTGAATGAGGTTTGCAGTATTCTCATCGTAAAGATGTTGGCTTATATTCAAGATAAACAAAATAAAATTATTTTGATATGAATTGAAAGCTAAGCATGTAAAAAGGTTTTTAATAAAAAACAAATAACCGGTATTTTAGGGGAAAGGTGAGTGCACAGTGAATCAGTCAGTAAACTACTGAATAAAAAGTGGGGTTTTGCTGTGGTGTTAAAGGTTCAGAACTGCTGATAAACTGGCCGGGAAGGGGTTAAGATAAGAACCAAGGAAACAGATGTTCAAATACAAAATCCTTTGTCAGTATAATACGTCTGTTTTCACTCTTTGATTCAAGCTGGCTGAAAAAAACACTTTGAAATGGAGCTGACATCAGTAAGAGTGATTGCAAGATTCATCAGGAATATCATGAAAGCTTTTGGTGAACATGTTTTTTGTCTTGTTTTGTTTTTTCACTTTATAGGTTTTCAGTGAAAAGAGGTTTTTTTTCTAATATGAAGCATCTGGATGTCTATTGATTATTCATGTCTTGCTTGCTGTGGCTGACAGAATAAAAGATTTTCAGTGTAACAATATTCATGAACTGTTTGTCATAAAATTAGAAAGCTAAAAGCAAAAAGAAAGAAAAAAGATTTGATTCAGTATTTGATGTTGTTAAATGTCCTTTATTTGTCCCCCTTCCTTCCTCTTCTTTACCTTCTCCTTGTATTTAGAATTTTATTTGTTGTTTTTTTCTTTTGTTGGTATTTATTTTGCTGTAGGTGGAAAGATATAGAATAAGAAAAAGATAACTGGTGTTTGAATAGGTGTATATATATATCAAAGGCTGTTGAAATCATGTGGGTTAATTAATGTTGGTGATATATTTTTCTCTGCTTTTGTTTTGTTTTTTGTTTTTTCTTGGTTTTTTTCCCCTTAGATAGATGGCTTGATGAAAAAAAGCAAATTGATGCTTACTCAATGTACCATCTGAAAATAAAATTTTTACTTTGACTATGTGTGGGGTTTTTTTTGTAGTGACAATAGGCTGTCAGTGGGAATTCAGGTTGTCACCTCCAGCTCTTATAATTGTGGTCAAGATTGATACTTGTATTTTAACATAGAGAAATTTTTCTCACTAAGTAATGCAGCAAAGGAAAAAAAAGTTCTGTGATTGAAATGACCTCTTCCAGGAGCATTGGACAAGAAGAGAACCAGAAGAAACGCTATGAGCTGAACTTTATGCAGTGTGAATGGACTGTTTCAGTATGCCTACGACACAGAAGAAGCAGTGTTGGCTTGGTCCAGAGCACGGGAAGAAGCCAAGGCCAAGGCCGTTGCTGAAAGAGAGGCTGCTGAACGGAGAAAAGCAGCATTGGCAGCTGCTGACTGCAGATCCTCCGACTCTGAGGAAGAGAGTGAGGGTGTAGCTGATTCCTCTTCAGCACAGGCCACAGGTGCAGGGAGGACGCCACAGCCTGAGGCCCAGCCTGTCAAACCGCCCTGGCAGCTGCCTGTGGCGGCCTCCCTCACCAACACCATTCTCACCCCCACCCCCAGCCAGTCCTTTCAGAAGAAAGTTCAGTCCCCACTGGCTCCCCAAAACCCTGTGGATCTGGCCTTGTTCGAGCAGGAAGACGACCCCTTCGACAACATGGAGTTGCAGACCCTCAATGACATGGAAGAGTTGCGCACCCTCCTCGGGGGTGGGAGTCAGGGGCCGTCTCCAAACCCGGACAGTCAGGTCGTCAGCAGCGTGGGCGACCCACCCACTGCCAGTGAGGGGCAAACAGTCAATGCACAGGGTGAGGCAACGCCCCAAGTCAATGGTCAGTCCACCAAATCCTCACCCACCAACATTTTCACCAGTATTCCAGGTGTGAAAATGTTTCAGAAAACCCCACCAGACTCTGTCAGCTGCTTGGCTTCACAGACCAATGCGAAGAACAAATCTGCCCTGCCCTTCAGTCCAGCAGAGGCCACCACAGACAAAGACTATGTCCACATCAGGTCAGACTATTCTCAACAAGCTGTCCATTTTCAAAAGACTCTGCTCACGTGAACGGCAAACCCGCCTCTGAAAGTGGGGCAAGTGGAGGAGGGGGGGAACTCAGTCATCACCACACCAACGGTAAAGTCGCTAAAACTGTCTTGCCCCCGATTTGCCCGCGGGGAAAGAGTTTGAGTGGGGAAGGCCTGGATGGGCTAGGTGGTGGTGGGGGGAGCTCCTCCCTCAGCTCGGAGGCTCAGCCTGTGCCACAGCCCAGGCCCAGTGTGCAGGGTGGGGGCATGTCCCAGAGTGCCTACGTCATGTCGTCCTCCTCGCTGTCCAGTTGCAAAGAGCCTCCCCTCTCGGACTTCTTCACCAAGGACGGGCTCCCTGCCTACACCAGCCCCTCAAGGCCCGCCCACTGCAGACCAGCAGGGGGAGCTGCCAGCACCGCCTTGGGTCACAACCCCTACAGTCGCCATGGCAACGTGGGCTGTGACTCCCCATCCCAGGTGAATGGTGTGCGGGGGGAGCAGGGGGGACTGCGGAGTGCCAAGAGCAACCCTGACCTGCTGGTGCGAAACACCAGTCCCTTTGAGGGGGGGGGCCACTCCTCTGCACAGGTAAGCACGCCCCAGGTAGCTGGGGATCGATCAACAGTAAGCAGGATTCTGATAGACGCACTGTGTGTTATTTTGTATTTGCCTGTAAAATGTGCAAGGGAGAGTGGTGTGTTTAATTGATGAGATGATGAAGTCACAAAAAGTGATGTTAGAGGTGTTATTCAGATTCAGAATATTTTGTTGCCATTTAAGTCATGTAGACTTATTTGATACAATAGAACAAACACACACACATAAACAAACACACATGCACATACACACACACACACATGCACGCACGCGCGAGTGTGTGCGTGTGTTCTGAGGTTTTCTTTATATTCATATACCTTTTTTTTCAGTATTGAGACCCAGATGTCATTTTCGTAAGTTTACATGCTGTGCGCGCAGTCATTTAAAAGAAATAAGCCTGACAGACCATGTGAAACATTTTGAACGCACAATAGTATATACTACAGTTCAAGCCCTGCCTAAAAATCCTTCGTTTTGTCAAATCATATTTCGTTGATTTATATTGCATTATCATTATTATTATTATCATCATCATCATTATTATTATTAGTATTATTATTATCATCATCATCATCATCATCATCATCATCATCATCATCATCATCATTATTATTATTACCATCATCATCATCATTATCATTATCCTTTCCATTGTCGTTCAGCCCTGGAACCCCTACACGCCTCTGCCTCCACACCGGTGCCGAGTCTCAGACCAGATTCTTGCTCCCCTGAAGCGCTAGAACACAGCCACAGCCCCTCCCCCCCTCCCCCTCCTCCTGCTGCTGCTGCCCCTGTGTCCGCCACAACAAGGGCTGCCGGGTCCTCCCCAAGCCAGTCCGACTACGACCCCTACCCCAGTCTCCCCAGCCAGGCCAAGACCTTTGTCACCAACTTGACCTCCATGGGATTCTCAAGGTCACGGGTGTCCCGCGCAGTGGAAAAGTTCGGCACCGACGAAAGGGAGGTAAGGAGGAGGTTGCAGGGTTTTTTTGTGTGTTTTAGGTTTAACCCCCTTAGATTGGTTAGTGTCAGATCACTTGGAAAGTTTGTGACTTGAAACCAGGGTGTCACTACCAGTGATACATTTTGTCTGTTGTCTAGGGTTGCTTCCCTCGAAAACTTTTTCAGTCTGCTTGCTTCAGGAGAGATGGCATCGTCTTTGTGTGTGTGTGTGGCTTTTGAAAATAGTTGTCATTTTTGGTGTTGCACATACATCATGCATTCTAGGAAGTTAAGAAAAAGTAATCACAAATTTTTAGTCTGAAAATCGACCTGAAGGGGGGGGTGTTGATGAATGAAGGGTGTGACAGGTGTGTTGATGAATGAAGGTGGTGTGACAGGTGTGTTGATGAATGGAGGGGTGTGACAGGTTGTTGATGAACAAAGGGGGTGTGACAGGTGTGTTGATGAATGGAGGGGTGTGACAGGTGTGTTGATGAATGAAGGGGTGTGACAGGTGTGTTGATGAATGAAGGGGGTGTGACAGGTGTGTTGATGAAGGAAGGGGGTGTGACATGTGTGTTGATGAATGAAGGGGTGTGACATGTGTGTTGATGTATGAAGGGGTGTGACAGGTGTGTTGATAAAGGAAGGGGGTGTGATAGGTGTGTTGATGAATGAAGGGGTGTGACAGGTGTGTTGATAAAGGAAGGGGGTGTGACAGGTGTGTTGATAAAGGAAGGGGGTGTGACAGGTGTGTTGATGTATGAAGGGATGTGACAGGTGTGTTGATGAAGGAAGGGGGTGTGACAGGTGTGTTGATAAAGGAAGGGGGTGTGACAGGTGTTGCAGGTGTATTTTATGAAAGGGGTGTTGCAGGTGCTGGATCACCTGCTGAATGTGGACAAACTGGTTGAAAAGAGATTCACACCTGCGCTGGCAGAGACATCGCTACAGCTGTTCAAGAACAATATACATCAGGTGGGTAGTGCCCATTACTCCTGTGGTTATTACAGTGGTTTTATATTATGCTACTGTATCAATAAACAGAGACATCACTCCCAACTGTTGAGGAACAATATCAGTCAGGTGGATAGTGCACATCATTACTGTTACTATGGTATGTGATACTGCATCATTGTATTGTTTTGTGTTCATTTGTAATGTAGTAGTGCTAGTTTTTGCAGGCACAACCGGCTTGTTCTATATTCAGACTGTTGTAGAAGGGTCTATTACCAGTAGGCCACCAGAATGATACATTTCAGGTAGATACTGTATGCCCTTGATGTTATTATCCTTACAATTGTTGGACTGGTTTATATTAGGTAATATGGTACTGTTTTCACATACCAGTTTTTGATACATGTTTGTGAGGTTTATTTGAGTATTCCTGTTACTCATTAGTTTTGATATTTGACACATATATAAAAGGAAAGCCCCATTGTACTTTGAATGCCACGTTAACTGTTGACTAAAAATTCAGATTGTTTTTCAGTGCTGTGAATGAGTAGAGTGTTTGTGCTGCTTTAGTAGTATTAACAAATAAATATGGCTTCATCTACAAGGTTTTTGCTCTTATTACAAAAATAACTAGAGATTTATTTGGCCCATTATGCTTGTACAAGGTTGAGGCTCTAAAATGAAATGCTATACACTGCACGTTATAGCAAAGTGGTAAAGACCGTTCTTCTTTAATCCTATGGGTCCTTGAAGTTGTGGGTTTGAATCTTGGTGGCGTCTGGTGAATTAGGGGTGGGGATTTTTTTATGATCTCTCAGGTCAACCTCAAGTGCAGACCTGCCTGTACCTCAATTTTTTTCATGTATATATATACATGCAGATCAAATATGCTTGTTAAGTTAAAAAAAAGTCTGTCCCGAGCCTAAGGCTCATCAGGCCGGTGCTTATCCCGGTTTCTGTGGCGTTAAGCGACTGAGAGTCATAGACTCCCCCCTGGATAGGACGCCAGTCTATCGCAGGGTTAACCCCCAACACAAGGTTGGTACCCCTTTTACACCTGGGTGGGGTGAGAAAATAGCCGTAAAGTGCCTTTTCCAAGGGTACAACGCCATAGCCGAAAGCTGGGATCGAACCCGCAACCTTTAGATTACGAGTCCAACGCCCTAACCACTAGGCTACAGCGGCGGCAATGCTTGTTAAAGATCCTGTAATTTATGCTAGGGTTCGGTGGGTTATGAAAATACAAACATACCCAGCATACATCCCCAAAGTTGGAATTGGACTATCTTCATGCTGGGCAAAACGGTCGCATATGCAAAATCTCACTATTTGTGAACCTCGGAGCTGTAACCAAGGAAAGAAAAAAAAAAAAAAAAATCCCTGTGTATATCTAATGGAAAAGAAAAGATGAGCTCACAGAGACATAGACTAACATTCTCTTGAAAATTCACTCAAGACTAATATTCTCTTTAAAATTCGCTCAAGACACCTTTTTCATACCTACCCATGCCCCCCCCCCCCCCCCCCTCTCTCTCTCTCTCCTCTCTCTCCCCCCCTGGTTAAACTACCAGCCTCTCGAATATGTAGATGTAGGCAGGCCTATGAAATGCTGGTCTTACAACATGAAACTGGTCGACACAATTGGGTGTCGAATGTACAGAAAACTTTATGTGAGAATGGATTTGGTATTGTGTGGCTGAGTCAAGGTGTAGGATGTGAATAAAGTTTCATAAATGAATTTAAAGATAGACTTATTTCATGTTATAAACAGAATTGGCATTCGGAAATAGAGAATAATGACAAATACAGGTGGTACAGCTCGTTCAAGAGCGTATTCCAAACTGAGAGATATCTATCTTTTCTAACCAACAAATGGTACAAGATCAGTCTCACTAGATTTCGGCTGAGAGTTGGTGGCCTTAAAAATTGTAAGCAATGGTTTTCAAGTGAAGATAACTCTAATGATAGTATGTGCCCATCATGCCAAAATGCCACAGAAGATGAAGTTCACTTTCTCTTCGACTGTGTGGCATACTCTGAAAAACGCAGAAACTGTGAAACACTAAATGTCCTTACAGGCACCACTGATATGAATTCTGTTTCAAATATACTTTCTGACAGCAATGAAGCTAGAATGAAAAGCGTAGCTAAATTTATCTGAGAAGCAATGAATATCAGAAAAAAGATAAGGAACAGAATCATTAGTTCCTAGATGGTCCATCATATATTGTATATGTGTGTGTGTGTGTGTGTGTGTGCGCATGCGTGCGTGCGTGAGAGAGAGAGAGAGAGAGAGAGAGAGAGGAAAAGGAACTTTTTTAGTTGTACATGTAAGTGTGGAGCAAGAGGAATATTTGCAGATTGAATATTATGTTACACAAAACTAAACTTGTTATCCCCCCTTGTCTACAGGGCTGTAATGCTGAATGGACAATAAAACTGTCAGTGTCAGTGTCCCTCTCTCCCCCTGCCCTCTCACACACACAACTTCTCTTACCTGCCCACACACATGCACGCAAACACACTCTCACACACACAACACACGCGCGCACACACACACACAACACACCACACACACACACACACACACACACACACACACACACACACACACACACACACACACACACCTACAAACACACACACACACACAAACACCTACACACACACACAAACACACACCACTAGTGTTGATGTCTGACTGATTTTTGTTTTGTTTTGTTGTCCTGCAGGCCGAACAGTTCCTCAGCCTGTACCGGCAGTTCTCAGAGCTTGGGTTCAGTGCAGACCGCATCCAGACTGCCCTAGTCAAGCATCAGCTGGATCGGGACAGGGCCCTAGATGACCTCACCACCTGATTGACCTCCCACCGTCCTTCACCTTAGAGCGAAAGGAAGCCAGCCTTCTTCAGGCAGGAGTTTTTCTGCCCAGTTGTGAAAAGACGTCTCTGAAATTTGTGAGGTCAGAGACCAGGAAACTCCTGAGGACAGCTGAATTTTGTTTTCATTCTTGTGCCGAGTACTGTGTGTGTGATTGCTGGGTGTAAGCAGTGACTTTTATAAGAGTGAAGGTACTTGTGAGGATAATTGACAGGCTCACTGTTTTTGTTGTATTTGGGTGTGGATTGTGTGTGAGCTGAAATAAAAATCCAACAACTTCACACACAAAATTTGGAAAAAAAGCTGAACAAATACCCTCCAATAAATTCCATCAAAGGTTTACAATGTTAACAAAAAGGTCAGAAAGAAAGAAAAAAGGCCTTCTTTGATGAATGTGAATTTTCTTAAAATGATATATCTCTGTGTACATGATATTGTGTTATTTTTGTGACACGAAGGGGAAGCCTGCAAAATGCTCATGAATCATAGACTTGCTATTATTTTGCTCAGTTTGTGTCTCTGATTTTGTGTTGTGGCTTTTGTCTGCATGACATAGATTTAAAGTGTGCAGTGGTGAACATAAACATGATGGGAGGTGGCCTTACGGAGAGAGAACAAAACCCCAAAACATTCAAAACAAAAGTTAAGAAAAAAGATTAAACCTCTTAGTCCCAAACCAGGATTTGCCGGGATTGAATAATTGCCCCCCCTGAATCCCGAACTGGGATTTGCCAGGATTTACACAATAGTTTTCCACCAGGCAGTGACCATCACTAATTGCTACTATGTGTCAAAGCTCTCTCAGGCCAGAGGTACAAAGCCTGCTGAGAGTCTGGAAGTAATTATAGCTGCTGGTATGTACTTAGAAGGAGGAAAAGGCCAGCCAGCATGTGTGCCTGACCTGATTTTGTGATGGAATGTGAAATCTAGGGGCAGTTTGTGTTCAGAGAATCAGAATGCAAGAGGGTTAAAAAGGAAATTGAGAAGAACCGTTTAGTATTCCTTTTTGTTGTGTTTTTTTTCTTCTGAATTTTATAACAGTTATTGAAATGGAATGAAACAACTTTGTCGCTAGTTCATTCATTTACTGATTTATTCATCATTAAAGATATTCATTTTCTTATTTACATATTGTACAGTATTTTTACACTTATTGCAAATTTTTCCAAATGAACTGTGGGTGGGTGCTGTTGCCCAGGATGAATGCATTTCCATAATACGAAGTCATCTTTTTCTTTGCTTACATGTAGATTTGTTTTCCTTAGTTGTAGTTTAGAAAATTTATTGTCTTTAACTTATTGTGTTCATTTTTAGATGAGGTTCTTAAAGATAAAATTCTTGTAAAGGTAGAGTGCGGCTGCCTCTACTTGAAAACAGTCACACATGCTCACTTCTCATTTTGTTTGTACTTAAGGTCTTACAGTGATTCCCAGATGGGATGAGTGAGACAGCACATTCTGGGTGACCCCAAGGTGTTAAACTGGGGAATGCACAACAACAGCAGCAGCAGCAGCAGCAATGTTCAACAAAAGAAGAAAGCCTGCTACTTAGGTCGAGTTGTTTGTGACTTGTGTGATACATGGCAGGCACACTCCCACAGGCCTTCCACTTCTGGCACATTCCATCAGTGGCCTCTCTCATGGAGGATTTAGAATGAGCCAAGTGTCTGTCCCCTGTCGTAGCATGTTTCAGAGACAGCCAAATAAAACCCCTGTTATACTTTTCTTTAAAAAAAATTTTTTTGGGGGGGAACTTTACCTCCCCAGTTTGGAAGTGGCAGTGAAGACAGAGGTGGCTGTGAGGTGAGGGGGATCAACCAGCTAGGATTCCTGCAGGAACAGACTTCTTGCCTGTGCATTTTGACTTTTTTAAAATCTGACTTCAAGAATACATTTTTTTTTAGATTTTAGTGGAACAATGTAAGGAAGGAATTGTCTACACTCTTTGTTGTTGTTTTTATTTTACCATTGTTTGAGGCTATGAAGGAAGTTTTGAAGAATGAACTATCCCTTTACATCACCAACATCAACTGCTATCATTTCAGCAACGCTTTTGGTGTGTGCCAACACATAGTCATTGTTTTCACCAGTTGTCTTTCATCAGTTGTGCTCTGTTCTGGGTTCCCTTCACTGCTTAAAGCTGGATCTGATATGGCCAGCATGATTGATGGGCTTTTGACAAAATTTGAATGAATGAATGGACCTGAAGTTCTTTAGACAGTGTGTGCGTGCGTGCATGTGTGTGTGTGTGTGTGTGTGTGTGTGTGTGTGTGTGTGTGTGTGTGCATGCGAGCATGTGTGTGAGAGAGAAAGAGAGAGAGATCACTGTTTGAAGCAAAGTACTGACGATAATTTTGTGTCATGTGGATCTTAAAATGGCCGACTGTAGATTCTCAGAAAGTCAGTGCTTTTCTATTTATTGCAGAGAGATGTATATATAGTTATCAATTTTCAGCCATGTGATTGTGTAGGAGTCTGTGATGAAAAGATGTGCAAAGAACAACTATGAAAAAGAGAAGAAACAATTGGACTCACAGGGGACTGAATTGCAGCAAACAAGCTGCATTGACTACTGTGTCTGCTACTGTGATGTCTGAGAGTGTATATGATGTGAGCAGAAGACTCTGTGTGTGTGTGTGTGTGTGTGTGTGTGTGTGTGTGTGTGTGTGTGTGTGTGTGTGAGTGTTTGTGTGTGTGTGTGTGTGTGTGAAAAGTGAACATTTGGCTGTGGTGTGTCTTTTTTGAAACTCTGAAGAGTTGTATATCTGAAAAAAACATTTATTCATACATGGAGAATAGACATAGTTTCCCTTTTGGATTGCAGGGGGCTCTTAAATAACTAAAATGTGTATTCACCTTCTAAAAATCCTGTCTTCTATTTCAGTCTCCTTTTGCAGTTTCTCTTTTTTTCTTTTTGTTTTTTGTTTGTTTCTTCAGTTTCTAGTTCATTTTCAGCCTGATCAGGAAATAGCCCTCTCTTTTCTCAAGCAACCCTGTCCTCTTTTTGTTTCTTATTTAGGCCTAGTGCATTTTGCTGTGATATTTTATTTATGGTGTGTGTGTTTCTCTGGTAGTTTTGTAGTGACAATTGTCAGTACTGAAAAGAGCATTTGATTGAAATTGAAGTGCAGTATTATTTTCCTGTATGGCTTTTTTATGTCTGTATTTTTAGCTGTGAACCCTCTCTCTCTCTCTCTCTCTCTCTCTGTAATGTCACCAATGCAGGAGCTTGTAATGTGCTCCTTGCCACTGTCATTGGCAATAAAACTACTGTCACTGTCTACATATATATATATATATATATATATATATATATATATATATATATATATATATATATATATATATATACTCATGTTTTAAAAATGATTATAAGTAATCTTGAAATGATAAATTTGTTTAAAGGCTAACATCCTCAGCACAGCCTTATTTTATTTGCCTTAAGTAGGTCCACTTTAGAAATAGCATGTCATAAACTGTGTACATTTAAAGGTCTTATCTGCAAGTCTGGTTAGATTTGTTGTTGCCAAGCTGGTAAATATATTTGACTCAGTTGAGCATTGAAGTTTGTTGACTTAACAAGGAATCGGTCCAGATTTTGCCTTTGTGATTAGCTGTAAGCCAAACAGTACACTTTAATGTCAAGAAAATACACATTTTTTACGGTTGAGTGGGGAGGGAATATTGATGTTTTTTTTATTTTTTATTTTTTAATTCCAGGTAGTAAAGGCACCCATGGCAGAATAAAAAAGAATTGTGACTTTTTCATAAGGATAAAAAGCTGATATTTTCCTTTCTATGTAATATGCAATGCTTTGCCCTCTTTGATATGGATCTGAAATGAAAAAAGGTTTTGCCTTGTTGTACTGTGTGATACACAACACATTGTCACCATTTTGTGCTGTGTTATTGTTGTGTTTCAAAACATGTCATTATTTCTGTGCTGTGTGAAACGCCAATGCTCTTGTTGCCTTTTTCTGTGCTGAGGAAGAGTAAAGAGAGTGTGAGTGTCTGGGTTTGACTGCTGCATGTCGTGAAGAAAATGATGTACAGGGTGTGATTTGAAATTATGTGTTGATTGAGAGGTCTCTGAGTCATTCATACACAGGAGTTGATTTTGAAGTCAGTTGTTATTTGAACAATTTTATTACAAAGCATTGTACGTGGGTTTTGCTTGGCAGTCATTTGTTGCTAGAGTGTTCATATAGTCATCCACAGGGTTTGAGTTGAAGTTGTTACCCATGTAATTCCTCTAAGACTGCGTGTTGTCAGACTTGTGTATGCTCGAGCAGTTGGTGAGGGAATGATTGATATACAGATTGTCTGGCAATCAAAGAATAAACATTTCTAAACAGGTCTGGATGTTTGTGCAATCTTTGGTTAGATGTGTGAAATACATTGTGGTGGCTGTGACAGTCACAGTTTTAACTATATTGTTATTTACACTATTCACCCTCGCGGGAATGCTGGAGGGCTCTATCAGTATAAGTAGCTTCCCATCTTCTGGAAATTCTGTGCTAGAAATTTCACCTATCCTATCACTCCCTCTGTTTCTGCCTTTCCCCTTAATTCTCTATCCTCCTTCTCTCTCCTTCTTTTTTCTGCCTACCTACCCCATTCTTCTGCCTTTTTTCAAGCAAATCTTTTTTTGTGTGTTTTGTGTATACACTTTTTAATGAGCTACCCTGAAGTGGGACTGTCAGCTTAGGCTACTGACCAGACCTGCTGCTGAGTTAAAGTTGAGATGTGCTGGTTTGAACCCTACATGATCATAGGACACCACACACTAGGCCCCACATTGACCAGAAGGCCAGCTTGGCTGCAGTCATGGGGAGCAATATGCGTTTTCACTATCAGGCCAATAAGGGGTGGTGGTGGTGGGGGAGGGGTGGGGGTGAGTGAAGTATGTATATGTTTGTGCACACTGGGTAGAATGCATAGTGCCTGGTCTTCTGTTCCTAACAAAAACACCCTTTGTCAAGTCCAGGGGAAAAATTCCCACAAACAGGCATGTCAATGGTGGTTTAAACCCAAACTGTCAGATGGCAAGTTTAACAACAACACAAGCCTCTACTGCTCAAGGCTGTCCTGCCCTTCTTATTCCAGTTAAGGTACAAGAAAATCTCCATTCCCCAGGTGTTACAATCACACCTGTTTCAAGGTGGAAAGGACCTGTGGCACAGCAGGGACAGGCAGGTGGTGCAGAGACAAACCACACTCCCCAAATTAAAGCATGCTGGCTACAGCTGCTGTCAGAAGTGACAACTCTCCTCTGCAGGGATGTGCTCAGCATAATCAGTATCTTCATCATCCTCTCCTCTTCATTCTCATCCGCCTTTTTCTCTGTTGCCTCTACTATCAGCTTCTCATCGAGCATCTTTTTCGCATTCTTGGTCTCTCTGCTGCTGTGTGGTCGCCATGAGCAACTGGTATACTCAAGCAACTTGGCCAGAGAGGAATGGCTGTATGATCGAGTCGATCATCAAATTTGTCTTGTCCGCATTCATGTGGGATGACGATTTCCTTGTGAAGGTCCTCATGGTTGGTGGGGATCAGCTGGTCATGGCTATCCATTGTCCCTTCAGGTTATAGCAGCTCTGCTGGTATGAACAGATTTGGTTCACAAAAATACAAATAAACCTTGACAGGTCAACACGTAAACTTGTAATAGTCCTGTCATATTTACATGCATACATATTTTGTGACGGATGACTTCACATTATAACAGATGACATACATAGTCTACCAACATCAACAGTTGCATATATATATCTAAAGCAGTTGAGCAGATTTAAATGAAAGAGTCCTTTCCATTGGATATGTGAGATACCAACTGAGTCATTTGTTTGAAACTTAAAAAAAAAAAACAACCCAAAACAACAACAATGAAGGATTGCAAAAATAAGATTAAAAAGATTAGAAACTTTTATAATAACGATGATAATAATAATGGTAATGTATTGATAGTAACAATGATGATGTGTATAAAACTATCGATTACAATGATGAAAATAATTGTTGTAACAAGGAGAAGAATGAAGTGAAAATGTGGGAAAGGTAGATCAAAAAGGGCAAGCAGAGAGAGGGAAAGAAGCCAGGGCAAGATTTGCTATGAAGACTGTATAGGGTGCCAACACATTGGTGCACTGCCCGCCCACTTTGTGATTCAAACCGCCGATGGGCAAAAATGTAATATTATTGACCAGCCGGCTCCTACCCAGAGTGAGTGTGCTGTGGGCTCAGTGGGGAAACTGGGACCACACAGTCGAGCTTCATCCACTTTATGGATGTGAGTTTGAGAGTGTTGCTCTAATTACCTGACCAACACTGCAGGTGTCTGTATCTTTTGGGCCTAGTTGAAGCTGGGATATATTATGACAGTAAGCGTAGAGTACAACCCTGTCAAGTAGTCTCACTTCCACAGCAGCATCATTACATCATCTTCATTACCATTGATCATCATGCAAAAAAAATTTTTTTTTAAAAGGCCTCTGATTCGGTGGCTCCCATTGCTCAGGTCTCATGGTGACCTCAGATTCAGTTTCCCCATACGCTTCTGTGCCTGTGGTGAGTTTGTGTCAAAGCCTTTTGGGTTGGAGGTTCGTGGGGGAACGGTCATTGGAGGAACGTTGTGGTGGTCACCACCTCAGGTGGGTGACTCACTCAGTCTGGCTCCGCAACTGAGCTAATACTGTCATTAGTAAGGGGCTTAGTAGGTGGTGTCCTGAATATGTTAGAACAGGCACCACTAACACCACCAAAGTGACTCAGCAGAAGTGCAGGGACCCTCTGGCTGGTGGCCTCACGGCGGCCCTAATATTGATGGGCTCCCTGTGGACTGCCCATCCCGACGATGAGACACAACGAATCAGGGTATGGCTGTGGCGGGGAGATTGAAATGAGCGGCGTGGGAACCCCAGTACTGGGATATCACAGAAGACGAGGCAGCCAAAAAAAAATTCACACAAATGTAGAATTACAAATAGGATAATCCATGCAGCAAAGAAAGACACTCACACAAGATGAGTGAAAAGGGAAATACAAGATAAAGAAATGCGAGTCATTCAGCTATTGTTAAAATAGCAGCACTGCTGAGGAGACCATAATTAGGAAGTGTTGGTTTTGAACCTGAAGTTGCAAGTTACTGGAGCCACTGAAACTGAATGAGGTGACAGCCCTGATATGGCTTTCATGGTCGGTAGGACTATAAACAATAGTATGGTATGGTGTGGAGACCAGTTAGTTTTTCCTCATTGAGCCCAAGCCCATTGTCATAAAAGGTAACGGTAAAGGTGTCCCATAACCGTGTGGTCGTAAGGGAGTGGGGCGTCAGAGACCTCAGCTTCTCTAGGGGCCAGCATGTTGAGGGCGGCGCCCATCTCCTCTCCCTCGCTGCTTTACCTTCCCTGACCCTAAAGAGGGCAGGTACCCATTTACAGCTGGGTGAACTGAGGGAACTGTACTGTAGCCAGGTGTGCAAAAGGTTACCCATCTAATAGGCGATGCTGCTTAACTTGACTGGGGGAAAGCGAACGCTCTGACCAGTTAGCTATCCTGTCCTCTGTCACCTTATACACCCAAAAATAAATAAATAAATAAATAGATAAAAGGAAATGAAATGCACACATCTGATTCTTCTGGAGATGTATCTGGCATTCAGGAGACAGACCAGGAGGGACTGAGTTTTGGCCTACTTGTCTGGTTGTGGAGGGGGCTGATCCACTACTCCAGCAACCATTGATCATTCTCGGCTTTTCACCATCCCCAAAGGCGTGAAGGATTTAACTGGAAAACTGAAAATGATTTGAAAGGTGAGGAACAGCTCCCTTTTCTTTTCTTTTTTTAATATTTTTATAACAGCTCTCTTTTCTTGGGGTGTCTATTTTTGGTATACCACTTTATGTCACAGCGATTTCTCTGTGTGAAATTCGGGCTGCTCTTCCTGGGGAGAGCGCGTCACCACAAGTGCAGAGCCACCCATTATTAATTTTTTTCCCTGTCTGCAACTGTATTTGTTTCCCTATCAGAGTGGCTTTTTTCTACAGTATTTTGCCAGGGACAACCCTCTTGTTGCCATGGGTTCTTTTGTGTGCACTAAATAATAATGTGTAACACATGGGACCTCAGTTTATTGTCTCATCTGAAAGACTGGCACCCAAACCACCACTCATGGTCTAATGGATGAGGGAAAAGTTTTGGGCCCAAATGGGATTGAACCACTGCATACTCCAACCCGGGCTTTTCACTTTCTAGGCAGGCGCATTACCTCTAGACTACTGACCCTGTCTCTCCCTTTCTGTGGTTGATTTTCTGCCCATTTTGTGTGGTAGTTCTTTCTCAATCCGTAAATTTGCTCATAAAATCCTTTCGGGTGAGTAGATCTGGTTTGGGTTTTTTCAAAGCAAAGGATCCTTTCACACATATATACACAACAAAGGAAACATTTTCTATAATGATTTATTATGATATTTCTGTTTAATGCATTCAATTCAAAGACATCTGTAGGCTATTAGAAAGACATTAACTACATCACTGGCTGCATACTGCCATCAGCAAAACTAAGTGAATGATTTATTGCATTCATAAATGTGGCACTCCACTTCATAATGAGTCACATTGCACCAAAGGTCACTTTTTACTTAAAATGTTATTGATCTACAATAAATAAGCTTTTCAATGTAGAAATAGATTGTAAATCAGACATTTGTATGAAAAGTTATGACAAATTGGAATGGCAAATTGCAGAAAGTGACAAAATGAAAAATGGACAAATTTTGCATCTTAATAGGTGGCCAGAATGAAGGCATGGATGTTTTTGAATGCATTTTTAAAGCAAAAGGAAATAAAATCATGCCCTGATACTTCGGTACAAGATTTTAAAAAATGACTGTAGTTTTATAGTAAATCAAAATCTCTAAATCGACAATCTGATCCCCATCTGCCTAAACTGGCTCCTAGTGGAAAAGTGGGTCAGGTGCAAAGCGACTCATTTCATGGTGGAGCGTCACAAATGTTCATTAATTTTGCCTGCAAGTCAAAAGCAGAGAGTGTAGGCCTTCTGTGTAATAAATGTTAGAACGTGTATATCTAAACATTAAATAATACCAGATATCAAACAATAAATAATGCCAGAACTTCAGTCTTGATTAAATGGTAGTTGATAAGATAACCTCAGTCTGGGAAACATTAAATTTTTTTTTTTAATCAAATAATAATAAAACAAAATTCAATTTTTAAAAAGTGCAGAAAACATAAACCACCCAAACTACAAATAAAATGTGTGAACTTTTGTGTGGAATTGTGTCGGTTTGTGGATGGTGGGAAATTGTGCACACTGTATCCTTTGCCGCAGCATTTTAAAGTTTGCTGGACTAAGTGGGTTTGTAGACCATAACCTTTAACCCCTTGTGAGGAAAATTATTCCACAGAATATTTTCTCTAAATGTTTAACCTTCCACGTTTCCAAGAACTGAAAATCACCCCCTACAGATAGCGAAACCAAAAAAAAGTCAATCACCACATGATTATAGACCCTTACTTGTCTGTGTCAGAAAATCATCCACAGAGCCTTCAGTTCATCAGCACAACTAATTAAGGCCAAAATAGCAAAAACCACAAACCTAGACTCTGATATGAAACTGGCCGAACGAACACATCTCCACCACAAAGAATCACAGCTGGTGAAGGAAATGTGTGAGAGGGACTGAGGGATCCTGAAGCTGGCCTACACTGCCAGGCGTCTTTGAGTGGGGGTGGTGTTACAGGGGAGGAATATAAGCAAGAGTTGTCCACCCTGCAAGCTTACAAACACATCAACCTCTACAGACCTGTGGGGATGAGATTCTACATGAGCCAGGTGACCGGCACGAAATGACTGGAATTGTTTACCTAAAAAAACATGAAGAAAGTCATGAAAACCCAAATAAAAAACCCATGAAGAAATGGTCATGAAAAACATGAATTCATAAAAAACCAAGTCTTTCAAAATCCAAAGGGTAAACATTTTCAAAAATTTCAAATAATTAAATATAATACACCGAAAATTTTTAACACAAAACCCCAAAAGTTGTAAAATTTATGTGCAGCTGGATAAACTGGTTTCTTGCATGATCAGTGGCTGTGTACAGAAAGAATGGATCCATGCAGGCACAATATCACAGTCAGCTTTGTAACCTTGGAGCAAGATCAACGAGAACACTTAAGTACATGTGCAACAAGGTCAATGTACATCATCCAGAACACACTTCATGAAAAGTTCGTCAGCTGAAAGAAAAATTAACCTATCATCAATAATTGCAAATTCAAATTTAGAATGTCGGTAATGATTAAACACCTAAATTTCCTTTTCTATGGCTGTATAAGTATTTATGAAAAAAAGTATTATAAGAGCATCTGTAAGTGTACATCAATAAGCAACAGCAAGAGTACAACAAAAAACCTTGTAGGGAATCCTCACTTATGTGAACATCAATCCACAGAATCTATCAGAAACCATCTTCTTCCTCTTCCTAGACTATAAATGAATTAGAGTAAGCAGGATATGCCCTAACACTGAGGCCTCTCCAAGATTCTGTTATAAAAATAATGGCAATATATGGAATTTTTATAGAGCTGAATCTTTTAAAGGATACAAATTTACACACTTTTATCTGAAAACTAAGAACTGAACAACGCTACTGATTACATAAGAGGCCTCTCTCTTCAAGAATCTGTCCTCTGAAAACAAGAACTGGACAACCCTAAAAAATTGCAAAAAGGCCTCTCTGTTGTCTGAAAACAAAGAACAAACGCGAGCAGAAAGTGGTTTCCATTCTGTTCAGGTAAGCATGAGTCATCCACAAGGAGGTTTCTTTTTTCTTTTCTTTTCCCTCTTCGGACAATCCTAACCAGGACAATTCCTGTTAATTAAAGAGCATTTCTCTTCAGCCCTGTTCATCAAACCAAGACGTGCCCCTTCCCCCACACCTGCTCTGCACCACAGATACCTGCTGTCACCAAGGACTGCTCTGTCATTTACTCCTTGGTGAAGGACAGATACCTGCTATCACCAAGGACTGCTTAATTGGTGAAGGACAGATACCTGCTATCACCAAGGACTGCTTAATTGGTGAAGGACAGATACCTGCTATCACCAAGGACTGCTTAATTGGTGAAGGACAGATACCTGCTATCACCAAGGACTGCTTAATTGGTGAAGGACAGATACCTGCTATCACCAAGGACTGCTTAATTGGTGAAGACAGAACCTGCTATCAAGGATGCTTAATTGGGTAGGACAATATAGTGCTATCACCATGGATGCATTAATTGGTGAAGGACAGATACCTGGCTATCACCAAGGACTGCTTAATTGGTGAAGGAACATGATACTGCTATCACAAGACTGCTTATTGGTGAAGGACAAATCCTGTATCACAAATGCTCATACTTATCATTGGTGAGAAAAGTGAGGCAAGGATGTGGTAAAATCATCCTTGGTATGCAATCAATCTATGATGTGGCAAGTCAATCCATGGTATAGCAGATCAATCAATTGTGTAGCAAATCAATCCAAGGTATGGAAAATCAATCTATGATGTGGCAAGTCAATCCATGGTATAGCAAATCAATCAATTGTGTGGCAAATAAATCCATGATATGGCAAATCAATCCATTATGTGACAAGTCAATCCATGGTATAGCAAATCAATCATTGTGTGGCAATAAATCCATGGTATGGCAAATCAATCCATTATGTGGCAAATCAACCTATGTATGAGAAATATGAGAAAGGATAGTTTAAAATATCATGGCAGTTTAGATAGTTTAAAATACCATCACACTATGTGGAATTATCTAGCAAAAATGTATAGATTCTGATTGGGCTCCTAAAGCAGTACAAAAACACAGTCCTAAATGTTTAGCAAATTATTGTAAATCATATTACCAAAAAAAGCCAAAAGCAAGTTCAACAATTCAAGCACTGTCCAAATCAATGTGTGTAAAAAAACAAGAGGAACTAGACAGCGACTAGTAAAATCACTACACTATGGCACTTGTAATTACAAAATGTTACAAGTTTATAAAATTCAGAAAGGGGCGCCTTGAACTATCAAATGGCAATACATGAAAACTAACACCCTTATCAGCAATGGCAGTTGTTGTTTTTTAAAAAGGCAGTAAAATATTTCTTACTTGTCTTTTTTAACCTCCCTTTCAAGACAAGATCCTTCTAAACGTAACACTCAATAGTGGAACAAAAGGTCCAGTTTACATAAAGATGACACTGCATAGGTATTGCTGGCATCTAAACAAAAAATCCACTGCTGTCAATAAACAAGGCAAGAAATTCTATGTTATAAAATCCAAACTAACCAGACAGGTAAAAATCCAGTATAATATTTCAATACATGTTGATAAGGCAGCAATTATCACAACAGATTTTTCAGGTATACATCTTTTTCTTTTCATGATATCACACATCTTTTCAAAAATACTTTAAACAAAAATTAATAAAGTCAAGGCGAATGATTACCACAAGCCTAAAAAAGGGACAAAAACAGACAAAAAACCCCTAGATGGTTTAAAAGGAGATCTCCAGAACATTGAGTAGAGGGAAGGGCTAACTACATTTTTCCCAACATGTTAAAATCAACTTTTAAAAAAGTGAGCAAAATAGCATCAATTACATTAAAATCCAAATCATTGACAAAAGTTGGAAGGAAGGTGACAGGATGGTTGCAGCGTCTGTGTGCCTAACAAGTCAAACCTTGAGGTTCCAGGTTCAGTTCCCAGCCTCTCCCTTTCTACACAGTTTAACCCCCCCAAAATTCAAACTGAATGTCAAAGTCTTCTAGATGAGACAATAAACCCAGGTCCTGTATGCAAACCCACACAAATATCTTGTGCACTTTTTAAAATAACCTGTTCTGCCTTTTGGAAAAGGAGGCAATGTCTTGCAAGTAGGAACAGATCAACATCATTATTTTTTAAACCCATACATGTGTGTCATGTTTCTTCACCCTCCTGAAGTTGGAATGCAGCTACCTAAATAGTGGGGGGGGGGGGGGGGGGAAACAGCCACATATGCAAAAATCTCACCATTGGTGAACCTCAGAACTCTAGCCGAGACATGAATAGATTTTTTTCTTTTTTCTTTTCTTCTTCTTCTTTTTTTAAACAGAAGTGAGCAAAATAAGATAAATTTCAATCAGAAAAAAAGAAAAAGATTAATTACAATAAAAAAAAAATAAATAAATTTTTGTTAAGAATATTAATTTCAATCACATTACTATAAAAATTATTTACAAAAGTGAGCAAAATAACAGTGATTTCAATCCCATTACAAAAAGTTTTGACAAAAGTGAGCAAAACCAGAAAGATTGCAATCACATTGCTAGCACAGATAATGTTCCAATGTTGCCTACAGCTTCTTGAAAATAAAAATAAAAACTGTTGCAAGGGTGACATCACCAGGAAAAAGGCCTGACAAAATTCATTCTAAAGGTTTATGGGTCTTGTAAAATTCATTTATTAATGTTTATAAAATATCACCAGAATCACTTAAGTATATGATATTGAATAAAAATCATTATATTGGCAGGCAAAAACTTAGGATTTCATCACATAATCCACATACATAAACAATGTCACATAATATTTATTCATGATTGTGAACAGGGCTACCAAAACCTTCTTCACAAACCAAATGGTGGAAGTGACCATCAAAATCATGATGATCTCAAACACACTATCAGCATGGAATGATGAGGGAAGAAAAAGTAGCATGTGATCGTGTTACTCAAAATTGGTTCCAGTACAAGAATCAAAATCATTACAAATGCAGACCAAGATCTTAAGGATGTAAAGAGATTACAGACAGTTCTTTTATCAAGGTTGCTGTGTATATGTGCAGACACTCACCATCAGTTACAGTTCATTTATCAAGGTTACTGTATACATGTTACAGACATTTACCATCAGTTACAGTTAATTTATCAAGGTTACTGTATATATGTACAGACATTCACCATCAGTTACAGTTCGTCTATCAAGGTTACTGTTACATACAACAGTCACCATCAGTTGTTGTTTGTTTCTTTTTTAATGGAAGGAATCCAGTCATTATTGCTAATTGAAAGAAAGGAAAAAAATCTCTGATCACTTGCATTCACCTTTATAAAAGTATCACAGTAAACTCATAGCCATTCTGTGCATTTGTGAAATGACCACAATATCAAAACAAGCTGGTCTTGCTAAAGTTTATCAAAAAATTTCCTTTACATTTTGGATCATGATGAGTGATATTTCTTATCCTTTGACAAAATGTGAACATCATTGTAGTCAGTGAAAATTTGCAATGAAGACACTGCACTACAACCACTGGAATATCTAACCTAAATCAAGCTTTGTGTTATTGGCTGGATGTATCTAGATCAACAATGGATACACAGGACCTAGCAGCAGAAGCTTATTTGGAAGATCGGCAACAATGAATGAAAAGCTGCACCTGGGACATTATATGGGGACATATACATTAAAAGATTGTATATTATATATGTGTTACATTTTCTCCAGGCCAACATAAAATACCATGATAAATAAAACATCAAGTTCATCACAGTATATGTTAAAATCAAGAAAAACTCAAGGATCAGAATAGCAAAATATCACAGATCAATATTCTTTATACAATTAAAAAACATAATTTCAGCATTCCGAGTGAGGTAATTACTAAAATCAACAACAAAAAAACATGGACAAACAACAAACAAATATCAATAACTAAAACATCTGTTTTTGAGATTGTAATGCTAAGTAGATCATACAAACAACAACATTTGGTTGTAAAAGTAAGTAAAAGAAAAAGCATGACAAAAAATTAACACAGAAATATTCTGCAGGGTAAAAAATGAAGTAAACTAACATTGGTAGACATAAAAACAACAACAAACCTAAACAAAAGAAGAAAAAAAATCCTTAATAAATATAGACCTCTCCCCCCCCCCCCCCAAAAAAAAAGAAGCAGGGGAGAAATAGTATAACACTCCAAATACTGCATACAAATCAGTTCATCAAAGCCCCACTGAAATAAAATGACATTAACCCCAAAATGTGTCTATTATTGCCAACATTTTGTTCTGCATCAAATGGGTGCACAATCACCGGTGTTGCATTGATTAATTAACCCTTTTGTGCCTAAGCAACAAAACATGGACCAGATGTCCACCTTTCTGCCACAAAGTCAAGATGACTCATCCCTCAACTAAAAAAATTATTTAAAAAAAACAACTCATCACTCAACTTTCCAATCTTGCTGAGCTCATGCTCAATCCACTGGAATACTGAAGATATGAAAAATTCTTTTTTTAATATTTTTTAAGACATGTACTTTTCAGAAAATACCTACTTTCATTAGTAGCCCCTTGTAACTGTACAGAAAATTGTTAAGTCAGAAAAGCTTCAGTTATGTACTCATTAATCTTGTACCTTTAAGAAAATACTGACTTTTATAGCTTAAAAAGTGATAAAGTTCACTGAATTTTCTGAAAACATTTAGGAGATACACTTTACATCAACCGTATTTCCTAGGCGATGGAAGTATTTACTCTGACACTGTCAACGGCAGACAATCCTGAAGATATGGGTGGTGCTGGTCTTGTGGTGATACATTCTCTTCAGGAGAGCAGCCCAAATTTGGACACAAAGAAATCTGCCATGACTGAGAGGCTTTCAATTCAATTTATGAAAACTTGCTTTGTCAAAAGACATAAAGTCAATGGACCAAAATGGCCATCAGCAACTTTTAGATCGTTTAACTAAAAAGAAAAAAATTAATTTTTTTTTGTATTACATTAAAAAAAAAAAAAGTTTAATTAAAAAGACCCTCCATCCCCCACCCCACCCCTCAAAAAAGTTGATGTTACAAAACTTTTATGAGTATGCAACATCTTAGCTTGTTTTCACTTGAAATTATAGGTTTATTAAACATCTTTGGGTGCTTTACACCAGAAATAATATGTTACTCAACATCTTATATATACCAGGTATCATAAAAAATATGCATTAATTTGACCTGCATTTTGCTGGTAATTATAGTCCTAATTTTTGCATGAACAAATGTGCTCAAGTCAGCAGCTTCTTTTTTTTTCACAGAGCAAAGATCATGCCTCTCTTCAGCAAAAACACTGCACAAGATGAACATTAGACATCAACTTCAAAACCAAAGGGTCATCAGCCTTTTTCTTATTCCAGAACTATTTCACATCAATCAGAGAATGTACAATGCTGCAATCAGGTAACGGTGCTGGTAATGGATGTAATTAGGGTCAGCAGCAAAAGATGTCTTTCCTATTTGATTTGACCATCGTCAGACATCTGTGCACGCAGAGCAGACAATTTTTTTTATATAGTGTTATTACTGCATCTGGATTGTGTTTGGATAATGGAATAAGCACTCATGATGCTTTTTGAAAAATCCAGTCCTTGTGTGTATGTGGTTTTGTAAATGTTGTCATCTGTTCCAACAAAAAAGGAAGCAAGTTTTAATATATGCGCAAGATGTTCTGCATGCATTTGCACAGGGGACCTCATTTTTCTAGTCTCCCCATAAGGATGTGTGTGTTTGTGTGTTTGCCACTACATAACGCTGCAGCAAGGGACCTCAGTGTATAGGCTCCTGTAAGGATGTGTGTGTTTGTGTGTTTGCCACTACATAACGCTGCAGCAAGGCCCTCAGTGTATATCTCCGGTAAGGATATGTGTGTTTACCACTACATAACGCTGCAGCAAGGGACCTCAGTGTATAGGCTCCCCGTAAGGATGTGTTGTGTGTGTGTGTTTGCCACTACATAACGCTGCAGCAAGAGGACCTCAGTGTATAGTCTCCCGGTAAGGATGTGTGTGTTTGCCACTACATAACGCTGCAGCAAGAGACCTCAGTGTATAGGCTCCCCGTAAGGATGTGTGTGTGTGTGTGTTTTGCCACTACATAACGCTGCAGCAAGGGACCTCAGTGTATAGGCTCCCCGTAAGGATGTGTGTGTTTGCCACTACATAACGCTGCAGCAAGCGCTCTTGGCTTTAGGGGGCGGCCCCACATGCGTGGTGTTGTAGCCATCATGGCCGGCCACAGAGTTGCTGGAACTGGCCACGGAGGTCTTCCTACCTCCCCCTCCCTCCCCTTCTCTTCACTCTGTAGCAGCTGCCCTGTAGAGGGGGGAGGGCTGCTCCCCGCAGTGCTCTCCCCCTGATCCCCGTTGACCGCTCCTTGTGTGCAGGGGGCGCTGGCAGGGGGGGAGGGGGGTGGTGGGGGTGCAGTGACAGGAGAATCGGCCCGTGTCTGTGTCTGCTCTGCTAGGGGCTGTGGCTCTGCAGGGCTGGGTTTTGCCACAGCCTCAGCCTCAGGCTGCTCCTGCTGCTGTGGTTGAGGAGACTTCTCTCTGCGCTTCCCGGGGACGTGGCGGTCAATCATGTCCAGCAGCTCCTCAAACTTGGGCCCCTCCCAGGTCTCCTCCATGTTGTTCTTTGTGCAGTCGATGTAGAGGAGCTGGTGAGGATGGGCTCATGGGGCCTGGGGGAGGCCAGCTGACTTTCTCCAGCAGCAGAGGGATCAGAGGCTTCTGCACAGCGTCCGCCAGACTGACCTGGGGACACACACCACACACACACACACACACCACACACACACACCACACACACACACACACACACACACACACACACAGCACACACAACACACACACAGCACACACACACACACACACACCACACACACCACACACACACACACACACACACACACACACATGCATGCACACACACACACACACATGCATGCACACACACACACACACATGCATGCACACACTCACACACACCACAGAAGCTGGTTACACACACCTGGTGAAGATTTGCTTGAAAAAAGGCATGAGAGTGGACTGGGAAGGCAGAAAACAAAGCAAGAGAGATAATAGAAAGATAAGGTGAAAGACAGAGACAAAGAGAGAGATAGAACAGTGGGCATTTCTTGCACAGAATTTCCAGAAGGTTGGGATGCTATTTATATTGAAAGAGCCCCCAGTATCCCAACATGGGGGGGGGGGGGGGGGAAGAAAACTCATTTATATAGGGAAGCATATGTACATACAAACAGAATACAATAATGATTTGCTCTTTCTTGGGGAAAAACTTGCAGAATGAAATCTTTACAAGGCAACACAGTCAGCCGTTCTCCTTCTCAGGAAATGACATGTGCCACAGTTTTGCTGGCACGGTGACAGTCACCTCTTCCTTACCCTCCTCCAAAAGCTACTGATGACAATCCTGGTGACATGACACAAAGGCAGGACAGCCTTGTGGTCACAGCCCTCAGCTCCACACCTGATAGCCTGGGCTCAAGCCACCACTGAGCTGCCTGTTTGAGGCAATGTTTTCTCATGCAGTTACAATCAGTACAAACTCCAAGTCCTTTGGATGCCTGTTTGAGGCAATGTTTTCTCATGCAGTTACAATCAGTACAAACTCCAAGTCCTTTGGATGCCTGTTTCAGGCAATGTTTTCTCATGCAGTTACAATCAGTGCAAACTCCAAGTCCTTTGGATGCCTGTTTGAGGCAATGTTTTCTCATGCAGTTACAATCAGTACAAACTCCAAGTCCTTTGGATGAGACTATCAACCAAGTTCCCCTGTATGAACGCATGCAGAACATCTTGCGCACGCACTAAAAACCTGTACCACCTTTAGGAACGGCAGGCAATTTCATGCCTGTAAGAATGGATGAAAAAATTCTAAAAATGTATGCAGGCTGCTGTTGTGTTTCAACATGATCATCTGCACAGCTGGAATGCAGCCACCTTCATGGTGGGTTTACAGTACACACACACAAAATATTTACTGTGGGTGTAATATAATTGGTGGGGTTTACAGTCACACACACAATAATCCCCACTATGGGTGAACCTCAGAGCTCTAGCAAGGAATGTCAAACACACAAACAATGTCCAGTTTACACATCCAACTTTCAAAAAGCTAAGGGGCTGGCTTTCTGCTCCTTATGCTCCGGAGATCAAAGGTTTGAACCTCTTCTAACTCCTTGCAAAATCTCAAAACTGACTTGGACAACTGCCAAAAAAAGCATTAAAACCTTGGACAATTGCATTCTGAACATGACCTGACCTCTCGCCGACAGTTGGCAGACATGGCATACTTGGTGGTGACACAGACAGCACCACAGCACAGCCCCGCAGCCCACGGTCAATCTTGTCGTAGAGGGAGTCCCCGCCCCCCATCTGCATGATGTCCAGCCAACAGCTGTAGCCCAGAGCCGTCAGTGTGCTGTACAGCTTCAGGATCTGGGGCTGCTTGCCCCACTGGTACGAGATGAACACCTCCGGACACTCCAAACTCTGCTCAGCACAGAAATGAAGCTTTAAAAAAAATTTTTTACAGTAAAATCAAGTGAAAGAATGCCAAAACAGATTGCAGAAATTTTTAAACCTTTCCTGCAGTGTCAGTAGTCTTTCTTAGAATTTTATTAATATTCTTAAGTTTTGTTGTTGTTTTTTCCACATCCTAAATTTCACTTTCTAATCTTTGTGAAAGTTTCACATTGATGTAAGGAGATTTGAGTATATGTTCATGCCCTCTTGTATTCTTCCTGATTGAAAAAAAGGACTGAAAGTGATTTTTTTATAATGTGGAGACCAAATCATTGGTATAAACTATACAGGTATACAGGTTTGTGTGGATAATAAGCTAATTATCAAAATCATCAATTTATAATAACACTAAAACAGCAAAGATCATTCATCAATCTCACAGTACCAGTTCAAGATTCTGTTTGGACATGATCATTCTTTTCTGTCTAGCACTCAGCTAAAACAAACATGAAATGATTGCCATCCTAATCACAATAATGATAGTCAACAAATCTTGAAAAGGTGTAGGCCAAAATTTTGCGTTTTAAAGTCAGTGGCTCATTTTTCACTCCTGTATACAAATCTACGTACTAGCTCATGACACACAGACAGACACACAGACACACACTTTTTTCCTTCTTTTACATTCCCTAGCCATACACAGAGAAGGTATGAGAAAATGAAGGGAACAGCCATCAACTCTAGCCAAGAAAGATGCCAGTTTGAACATGGGACCAGTCATCACACCAACCTTGTCACTGTGGTCAGTGGAAGGGGCAGAGGAGGAGGCAGCAGTCTGTTTTGTGGCCCGATCTTTGTCAATCTTCACCTCCTCCACTTTGGGCAGCCACCAGTCCTGGTACTCTGCAGTCACAATCACCATCCTCATCACCATTGTCATCACCATCGTCATCACCATCGTCATCACCATCGTCATCACCATCCTCATCACCATTGTCATCACCATCCTCATCACCATTGTTATCACATCCTCACCATCACTCTTACCATCCTCATAACCATTGTCATCACCATTGTCATCACCATCCTCATCACCATCCTCATCACCATCATTATTACCATCCTCATCACCATCATTATTACCATCCTCATCACCATTGTCATCACCATCATTATTACCATCCTCATCACCATTGTCATCACCATCATTATTACCATCCTCATCACCATCATTATTACCATCCTCATCACCATCATTATTACCATCCTCATCACCATTGTCATCACCATCATTATTACCATCCTCATCACCATTGTCATCACCATCATTATCACCATCATTATTACCATCCTCATCACCATCATTATTACCATCCTTATCCTCATCACCATTGTCATCACCATTGTCATCACCATCATTATTACCATCCTCATCCTCATCACCATTGTCATCACCATTGTCATCACCATCATTATTACCATCCTCATCCTCATCACCATGACCTCAATCAGTGTTACAGCAGGAGAAGGAAAAATGTGCAGGTCAGAAGATCACTACAGAATAAATTACCTGGCCAACACTGCAGGTATCTGCATCTCTTAGAATGATCCACCATATTTATTTTTTTTTAACGCTAGTTTTATCAGAATTGCTCTCTCTCTCTCTCTCTCTCTCTCTCTCTCTCTCTCTCTCTCTCTCTCTCTCTCTCTCTCTGTATATATGTATGTATATACACACATATATCTATATATATACATATATATATATATACACACATACATATACATATATATATATATATATATACACATATACATACACACATACATACACACACACATATATATATATATATATATATATATATATATATATATATATATATATATATATATATATATATATATATATATATATATATATATTGCTTTCTCTCTCATCTTGTCACAGATATCCTCTTAAAATTAATTCTGCTGTCAGATGTATTAGCAATTTAGTTAAAATTTTGAACAGGGAGCAGCACAGACTACTATTGAAATCGTAGGATTAGGATGATTTTTTAAAAATATTTAAATGCTAAGGAAAAAAACTGGGCCACACAAATACACATTTGCCCATTCAAATATGGCTTTGGATATGTCTGGTTAAATCAAAGAGATGGAAATCTAAAAGAGTTTATTGCTGCTTTTAGACAAAGATTGATTGACTGTCACTGGCAACAATTGAATGATCATGTTCAATCTAGTGATAGATATAGAACTTATCAACAATTTATAAGCTTACATGACAAGAAACCATATTTAAAGCTTAAAATGATATGCCTTTTAAAAGAATAATGGCTAAATTCAGACTAGGCATGTCAGATATAAATGTTCCTAAACTTAGATACAGAATGCATAGTGAATCTGATACAACATGCTCTTTATGTAATGAAGCAACAGAAGATGAAGTACATTTCATCTTTAGTTGTTAAAAAGTTAAAGTCTGTCCCGAGCCATAAGGCTCATCAGGCCGGTGCTTATCCCGGTTTCTGTGGCGTTAAACGACTGAGAGTCATAGACTCCCCCCTGGATAGGACGCCAGTCTATCGCAGGGTTAACCCCCAACACAAGGTTGGTACCCCTTTTACACCTGGGTGGGGTGAGAAAATAGCCGTAAAGTGCCTTTTCCAAGGGCACAACGCCATAGCGGAATAGCTGGGATCGAACCCGCAACCTTTAGATTACGAGTACAACGCCCTAACCACTAGGCCACAGCGGCGGCTCATCTTTAGTTGCCCTGCCTTTAATGACATTAGGCAAAAATATATCCCAGCTAAATGAGGCTACATATGTGATTCTATCACATTGTAGTTGATGACAGGAAATTCTGATCTCACAAAGAAAATTTTTTTTAAATCCTAGCAAAATATACCAGCCAGCCTAATGCATTTAGACTCTGCTTGCTCCTAGGATTTAGTAATCCTAACATCATCAGAAATTTAGCTTTATATGTATATAAAGCCTTTAGAATCAGAGGTTATGTGTTGTCGTAAGGTCATACATTTTTTCTTGTGGCTTTATTTGCATATATTTGTTTTAGATGTATATTACCAAGTATTCCTATCATTCAGTGAATTGATCAGCAAGGTCCTTCCTTCATGTATGGGCCAACAGCCTTTTATGAACACTTTCTTTCTGAGTTCCGAGTTCGCTCATCTCATCCTTTGTTCTCACAACTGTTACACACACCTCTCACCTGGCTGTGCCACCTGTAGGTCAGGTGTCAGTCCATTGACTGACAGCTGCATCAGCATCACACACACACACACACACACCCACACAGCCCTCTCACCTGGCTGTACCACCTGTAGGTCAGGGGTCAGTCCATTGGCGGACAGCTGCATCAGCAGTTCCTGGAACTTGGGCAGAGGCCAGTAGCGCTGGTCGCTGGTGTGCTCCCCCGCCCGCTGGAAGAAGCGGATGAAGAGGAACTGGCTGAAGATGGGGCCCATGGAGCCAGGCGGGGGCCAGCTGCTCTTCTCCATCAGCAGGGGGATCAGGGGCTTGTCCAGGTTCACACTCAGGTTCACCTGGGGGACACACGGTGTGTGAGGGGCAGGAAAAGGTAGCCATACATGATGATGTGGGAGATATGGAGGACGTATCTTCACTGCATTTTTGTGTGGAAGATGATCATAAGGATGACATATCTTGACTGCATTTTTGTGTGGAAGATGATCATAAGGATGACGTATCTTGACTGCATTTTTGTGTGGAAGATAAGGATGACGTATCTTGCTGCAGTTTTGTGTGGAAGATGATCATAAGGAGAACGTATCTTGACTGCATTTTTGTGTGGAAGATAAGGATGAGGTATCTTGACTGCATTTTTGTGTGGAAGATGATCATAAGGATGACGTATCTTGACTGCAGTTTTGTGTGGAAGATGATCATAAGGATGACGTATCTTGACTGCAGTTTTGAAGTATGCTATAATAAGATGATTTGCCTAACCAGCTGAATTCCACATTCAATGACAATGTTTAGACATGACACCAGTCAGTGTGCATGTCCTTGGGATCACTTCACCCTTTCTAAAAACACACAGCAGTAACCTACAGTACTCTTCTTCAAAACCCGCAATGGGATTTAACAGGCATACATACTATTCCTGTAAGTGTTCTGGCATGGTACCTTGGATTTAAAAAAACCCAACACTTTCTAAAGGACTAGCAGGAGACTAGAGTCTGCATGAATCTTAGCTTAACCCTCTTAGTTCCCTACCGGGATTTGCTGGGATTGAATAATTGCCTCCCTTTAGTCCCAAACCGGGATTTGCCGGGATTTACACACAGTAGATTTCCATCACACTGTGATCATCACTAATTGCTACCACATGCTAAAGCTCTATCAGGCTAGAGGTAGAAACCCTGCTGAAAGTCTGGAAGTAATTATAGCTGCTGGTATGTACTAAGAAGGAGGAAAAGGTGAGGGAGCATGTGTGCCTGACCTGATTTGTGATGGAATGCAAATCTAGGGGCAGATAGTGCTCATAGACACCGAATGCAAGAGGGTTAAAAAATTAAATTCTCTTCCAATCTAGAGGAGATTTTCACTTGGGGAAGGGAGGGTGGGGGGCAAGAAATTTGGACCTGCCACCCTCTGATCAAGCATTAAACATTCTTTTCACCTGGTCATTCCAGACAATGATTAGGACACTACCAGTCCCCTGTGTAATCAGGGGAAGAAGTGTAACCCTGACCCCTACACTCCAACACCTCTCCAGCAACAGCATAGATATTGTATCCATCAATCCTCAACCTCTTTCAGCTGATCAGGAGGATCAGAGCAGAGGCCACTGTGCCCTTAGTGAACTCATTTTTCTACATCAAAATCCACAGATAAAGCACATTGTCCATGCTCATTTCTTCAGACAGAAAAACTTGTGGGCATCAACATTTCCGTAGCATAAAACACAAACGTGTAAATTAGAAATTGCCCATTTTCAACTTTAACAATTCACAAATAATTGGAAAGAAAAAAATTTTCTGCAAATTTCTATCAAAGAAAGACAGACTTTCTGCCAATGCTACAAACTGCACCAGTTCATAACCCCTGCCCCACCTCTCTATTGCCCCACCCCCCCTCTCTATTGCCCCACCTCTCTGTTGCCCCACCCCACCTCTCTGTTGCCCCACCCCACCTCTCTGTTGCCCCACCCCACCTCTCTGTTGCCCCACCCCACCTCTCTGTTGCAGTTGGGGGACTTGGCGTACTTGGCAGTCACACAGCTGATGACGACCTTTGCCCCCCGGATGCCGGTGTCAATCTTCTCAAAGAGCTTGTCCCCTCCCCCCATCTGCCCCACGTCCATCCAGCAGCTGAAGCCCGCCATCTCCAGATGCTGACGCAGCAGACGAACCTCGTCCTGGTGACCCCACTGGTAGCTGAGGAAGATGTCTGGAGGGGTGGCGTACTCAAACTCCTCATCCTCCACCACCCCCTCTGTTCAGTCAGACAGACAGTGAACTGAGGGACAAGGGACTACTCTGGCATGGAACAACAAACTCCTATACCCCCTCCCCCCTCTGTTCAGTCAGACAGACAGACAGACAGCTGAATGACAAGGGACTACTCTGGCATGGAACAACAAACTCTTCATCCTCCACCGTCCCCTCTGTTCAGTCAGACACACAGACAGTGAACTGAGGACAAGGGACTACTCTGGCATGGAACAACAAACTCCTATACCCCCTCCCCCCTCTGTTCAGTCAGACAGACAGACAGCTGAATGACAAGGGACTACTCTGGCATGGAATGAGGCATTCTTATGAAAGACATGAACAAAGTTAATGTTCATTGTAAAACACCTCTTTTTGATGTTCACTGAAAACAGCTCTCTCTGTAATTACATGGTGTTCAAATCTTTGAAGTTTTTTTAACATTTTCTTTTAAAGCTGAGAGAAAAAAACAGTAGGCATCAACTCTTTTTTTCCAATTAGAAACAGATCATCATACTACCTAAATGATGGGAAAAACAATCCCATAGGCAAATGTCTCACAATTGGTAAGCCTCAGAGCTCTTGCTGAGGAACAAAATTTTTTTTTTAAAGATCATACTTTAAAATCTTGTTGCATTTGGAAAGTCAGTTAACTAACCCTAAGGCAGTGCATGACAGCACAGAGGCAAATGAAACAGTGTGTCCAAGTCTACACCTGCAGTCAGCAGACCAAAGGCAAGTGAAACAGTGTGTCCAAGTCTACACCTGCAGTCAGCAGACCAAAGGCAAGTGAAACAGTGTGTCCAAGTCTACTAACAAGCACTGTCCAAGTCTAACTGCAGACCAAAGGCAAGTGTAAAACAGTGTGTGTCCAAGTCTACACCTGCAGTCAGCAGACCAAAGGCAAGTGAAACAGTGTGCTCCAAGGCTAACCACTATGCAGTCAGCAGACCAAAGGCAAGTGAAACAGTGTGTCCAAGTCTAACACCTATTGTCAAGTATACAGCAACAAGGCAAGTGAAACAGTGTGTCCAAGTCTACACCTGCAGTCAGCAGACCAAAGGCAAGTGAAACGTGTGTCCAAGTCTACACTGCAGTCAGCAGACCAAAGGCAAGTGAAACAGTGTGTCCAAGTCTACACCTGCAAGTCAGCAGACCAAACTCACCGGCTTTCTTCATGGCATTCTCCACAATGACAGCGGCGTCTTCACGATCCAGCAGCTGAAGGGAGGTAAGAATGGCGTGGGTGGCCTCCCTGGTCTTGTGGGTGGTGAACCACTCGTTGAGCAGGTGCATGCAGGGGTCAGCCTGGGTGGCCCAGGCCCGGATGTCGTCGTTGCTGAAGCCCAGACGCAGAGACAGCAGCCGCCAGTCAGCATCCCCCTCCACGTTCAGCAGTCGCGACACATCGCGCGCCCAGTAGGGGGCGTGACTCAGGGTCTGTTTGGACAGGGGCTACATCCCCTTCAGCTTCAATGCTGCTCCAATAAATGATCACTATCATTCTAAAACCAACAACAAACATCTTCTAAAGGAACCCCCCCAAAAAACAACAACAACCAAAAAAAAAACGATGCCAAAAGCCCCCTGATCCCATCTCCACCTTTCTGAAATTGTGAGCTAAAGTTTTTCACTTTTCTTTCATCTTTGTTCTTTCTGTCTTTTTCCTGACCTTTCTAGCCTGCCCCTCCTCCCTCTCTCTCTCTCTCCCCCTCTCTCTCTCTCCTCCCTCCCTCCTCTCTCTCTCTCTCTAATTATAGTTATTTGGATCATTTGTGTTTCCTTTCTTATGGAGTGGCTGTCATCTCCTCTGTTCACAAACTATGAACCTGCCCAGTAACAAAGGCTTGATGAAGTATAATCCGTAGGAATCCAAATACTGATCAGGGAATCTCACTTTTAAATATATGTAGTAAGCTTGACATCTACATACTTAACAAGCACCTAGTTACATCAAAATTCTATATTAAAAAAAAACAGCATGCACACAGGTGTCGTGTTTAGACACCATCCCTGAGGAAAAATCAGGGAGTTGGAGTCCCAAAGCGGTTGGGGGCTGTATATGGCAACATTCTGGTGGCTCCTGCAACAGTACTGGAACCATTCGTATCGGTCATTGCCTTTCCAATGGATCATTCCAGTGGCATGGAGAGGGGGGGGGGGGGGGGGGTCTGCTGCATGGGTAACAGTTTGCCCTCCATACTTATTTACCTAGGCTTTGCACTCTAAAGACTAGAGTACAACTCCGTAGTCTTCCGAGACTGATGGGTGCCTACTACTGCTACTACTAGTTACATGGCCAGAAGAGAATGAAAGTAAAGGGGAAGAACAAGCAGGTTTTAGAAAGGACCACTCTACATTACATCATGTATTTCCTCTTTCTGCAGTTATCCAAAATTCCTAGCCTAGAACAAAAAGCTGTATGTCACCTTTATTGATTTAATAAAAGCATTCAACTTCATTCCACATGCAAAACTTTGGCCCATTCTCCTGAAACATGGTCTCAGTGGCAGAATATTTTCTGCGATCCCAAACAATGTCCCAGATTGTGAAATATTGTGTTAGGTGTGGTAATGGTGAGGTGTGACTGATTTTCTGTATTCGCACACGGGCCTAAAGCAAGGGGGAATAACCAGCCCTTTACTATTCTCACTACCTAAAAATGACTTAGCTGTGGCTGTTCTTAACAAGGGAAAGCACGGTGCCCAAATGTTTCCAGATCTGTATGAACTAATCATCTTCTTGTTTGCAGATGCTGTTGCACTTGTTTTATTCCACCTGTAGGACTCTTGCCTCTCACCACCTGGCCCTTGCCTGTGCCCCTCACCTTGCCGTCAATCTCCTGCACCTTGGCCACAGTGTCATCCACAGTGGTCTGCACACTGTCCAGTCGCTGACCTTGCTCCGTCACTTCGTTCTTCACGTTGTCCAGATCCTGACCTTGCTGATCCACGGTGTCCTTCACCTCCGCAATGTCATTCTCTGTGGCCGTGACCCTGACCTCAAGGTCAGCCACATCCCCTTGGAGCTCGCGCAGTTCTTCTGTGATTTTGTCCACACTGCAAGGTACAAGTCAAAGGTCAGCACTGGATTAAAACAGGCTGGAGTGAATGACGGAGCACAAAAAGAGCAAAGCTGGTTCTTAAGACTTTGTGCTTTTTTCTTAAGTGCTTTGTTCCACTGTTCAGTTGTTGCGGTTTTTAAGTTTTTTTTTATGACTGTGGTAAAGCTGGAATATTCAATTTTAACTATCCCTGAAACATGTTACTGACACACAAGACAGCCACAATCCTACTTTTCGTAAATGGTGGTTCATTTAGTCTGACATATATCCGTGTCAAGAGACATTTACAAGAGACATTTGCACTGCAAATCCTTACACATGGACACACACAGACACATACAGACAGACACAACACGACACACAACACAGACACAGACACACGCAGAAACACAGACACACACACACACACACAGACACAGACACACACACACAACTCCCTGACCTTTTGCCGTCCAGCATATCCAAAATGGCGGTGCATCCAGCATGATAGTTGGTGTCTGTGGTGGACTCCATGAACCTCTCAATGGTGCTGCGATGCTTTTCTATGGCCGGTCGGTGTTTGAAGCCTAGCAGACGACAGGCTTGCAGTCCCCCCAACACTTCTGTTTGGTCGCCTGAGGTCTGAATTCTCTGCATCAAGTAGCTGATCACTCTGTCTGCCTTCTCCTGTAGTACACACCCATCATCAGCAATCAGCCAAACCTCAGGGATAGTTTCCCTACATCATCTCACAGCGATTCCCAGGAATGATGCACAAGACAAAAGTGCAGATCCTGAGTGACACCCCCCCCCCCCCCAGGTGCCAAAGCTAGGGAGCTCTTAGCCAGCAAAAAGAATTCTCTGTATCTCCTTACATACTCATCAGTGGAGATTCATCTGGAGCTGTTGACTTGTAGCTTACCTTCACAATGTACGGTCAAAATCAGTAAGCTCTAAGGCTTAGTTAAAACACACAGACACACACACACACAGACACAACACAACACACACACAGACACACACAGACACACACACACACACAGACACACACACAGACACACACACACAGACACACACACACACACACACCCATACCAGATTCTTGGACAGCACACAAAGGACAGGTGAAAGCCACCCCTCTGGCCAACATTACCTGCCACTATTCACAGCTCAGCTTTACCTTCTCTGACCCTAAAGAGGGCAGATACTCATTAACAACTAAGGGAACTGGGGGGATTGTACTCAAGCCAAGGTGCGCAATTGGTCACCCATCCAGTTGCTAACCACGTTCGATACTGCTTAACCTTGGCTGGGGGGAAAGTGAGTGCTCTGACCACTGAGCTATCCCGTCCCCCCAAAAAAAAGAAAATGTCTGACCTCAGAGCCCAGCCCGTACAGCTGCAGAATGGTGATGATGAAGTGAGCACTCAGGGGCTGCCACTGGCTGGGGTCCATGAAGTCCCCCATGGAAGGCTCCAGAAGGTGGATGTGTCGCTTGGCGATGTCGGCCAGGATCATCAGCAGCAGCACCTGCTGAGTGGCGTCCTCCTTGGCTTCTTTGATCACCACCTCCACCTTCTCCTGGTCAAACAGCTGCACACACACAACACAACACCATGCAATACAGCACAGCAACAACACAGCACAACATACCTCAACATAACAACGACACAACATATCACAAATGTAACACAACATAACACAACGTATCACAGCAACAACAACAACATATTACAACATAAACACAATACAATGCACCTCAACATAACACAAACATAATACAACACGACATATCACAACCCAAACCCAACCCCCCTTCATCAACCAAGTGCTGATTTCAGCTTGCCCTCACAATCTGCACAACAGCAGACATCGAAAAATCATATACTCAAGAAAAACACCAATAAAATGATAATGTTTCAAGTCATAAACCACCAAAGGTTTGAGAAAAAATGCCCCTGAAGTCAATCACAATTACTAGTGACTTCATGAATTTCTCTTTTTGGGAGACAAGTAACTGTTTGAATAGCACTGAATGTTCATTTCAGCTATTGCATGATGCATGATTCTGATATACATATGACCAAAATGCACACAAATTACTTGCTGAAGTAATACAGTGCATCTGCATGTTCAAATTGTTACTTATACTGTCACACTGTTTGACAAGATGCTATCTTTTTGACATGTGTAAAAGCTAAATACACAGGGGTTCTCTGTTTAACACATAACGCGCAAACAATAATGTTCAACAAGGGGAACAAATTGATTTAGAGAGATCCAACTATCATTTTGCATGCATGGTTCAACTACTAGAATTGTGAGCTAAAGAAATCACAAGAACCTTTTATTTATTTATCTATTTATTTATTCTTTTATATCGAGGATAATGGAATAAGCACTCATGTGTCTTTTACATCCAGTCCCCATGTGTATGCAGTTTTGTAAATCTTGTCATCTGTTCCCACTGGCACACAATGGCCTACTCTTACGAAAAGCGGAACAGGATTTAATGTGTGCAAAAGATGTTCTGTGTGCATTCGTACATGGGCCTTGGTTTATAGTCTCATCTGAAGGACTTTTGGGGAAAGTGGAGTCAGCACTGATGTTAACTCCAGGGGAAAAATCCCCCAAACGGGAATCAAACCTTGGTCGTCAGATTGCGAGTGCAATTTTTCTGGCTACTAGGCTATCCTGTCCCGAATGCATGTATGATGTACATATCTTGACTGCAAAAAAAACACCTAACTCATAAGTGAAATTTTCTCTATAATAACTATTTTAATAGGTGCATAAAAAACAGAAACCGGTAACGTACTTGACAAGACCCCCCTCCTCGGTCTTCAAACCTTTGACCTGTTCCACTTGAGGTTGATTGTTGTGGATCAGCAGCCATCACTTCAGTTTCTTCTTCCATTTCATTTTCATTTTCGAACGTAGTTTCACCTTCATAACTTGGTACGAACTCATCAGAACTTTCTTCTGTAGGATTGTCGGACTCACTGTCCAAGTCCAAAAGAAGTATGTAGTTGCTAAACTTTTGGGTAGTGCTTGTCGCTTCGACATAATTTTATCCAGTCCTAGAACACTCTATTTACATTTGTGCACACTAAAGTTACTTCCCCTTGCCAGTAGTGACCTCTGTAGGGCTGTAAGAACAATTACTCTTACGAGAGAAGTGCCAAAATGAAAGTACCCATCGTGAATGAGACTGTCTAGTTTGCGGTCTACCGTGGCGTTATAACGAAAACAAGACTATCTTGTTTGCGGTAGGAAAGGTGTTAAAAGCTAAATATAAAGTGTGTACTCTGCCTAGAATTTTCAGTGCCCCAAGAAAACCCCAAGAAAACCCTGTCTCTTACATGAGGCTGAAGCTTGGCCACTTTAGCCAGCAGCTGCAGAATGCTGGAGCGAACACTCATGTTTCCACTGTCCACATGCTCAAACAACTCGTCAAAACGCTTCTCCACCGGGCCTGTGTTGAACTCATAGCTGTAAATCAGAGTGTCTGAAAAAAAAAGCAAACAAAAACACATCACCACTGAAGCAGAACTTTTGAGTGAGTGAAAACAGTAAGACAAAAACAGAACACTGGCTCTCTCCTATTTGTGACGCTCCACCATGAAATGAGTCGCTTAGCACCTAACCCACTTTTCCGCTAGGAGCCATTTTAGGCAGGTGGGGGTCAGGTTGTTGATTTTGAAATTTTGATTGATTGCAAACCTATAGCACTTATTCTGCCCTTTAGTGAAATATCAAGGTATAATTATGTTTCCTTTGTCTTTAAATGTGTTTTGAAAATAGCCAAACCCTCATTTTGAACACCTATTAGGATGCTAAACTTGTCAATTTCTCATTTTGTCATTTCCTACAGTCTATCATTTCAATTTGTAATAACTTTTGATAGAATTGTTTGATTTTCAATCTGTTTTTTGTATTGTATAGCCATTTCATCGCAAATTAATAAAATGTCAATAACTAAAAATTGACCTCTGGTGCAATGTGACTCCTTATGTGGTGGAGTGCCACATTTCCTCTAGGATGTTTCCTAGCTTAATGTCCTTGAGTCACCCCCAACATGCACAGTCTTACTCCCCACACCAAGGAACGATCGTGAGACTGCAAGAGACTGGATGAGAAGAAGCTCACACATGCGGCCATTTTCAAGTACCTTACCAAGTAGACAACTATACTCTGACTTCTGAGGATTTTTCTTCTTCCAGGAAGTCGTTAACTTTTAAGTCTTTCTGGAAAAAAGGCAGTAGAATGGACCAAGGATGTAGAAAATATACAAGGAGGTGACAAGAAGAAAAAGGATAAGGCAGAAACAAAAAGAGCGATAGAAAAGAGGGAATTTCCAGCACAGAATTTCCAGAAAGTGGGGATGCTCTTTTTGCCAACAGGCCCCCCAGTGTTCCCACAGGGGACTTCAGAGGACTGACTTCTAGTCTCCCTTCAAACAATTGAATCATTCTGAATAATTAAACATTGATGTGTAGCGCTCACTCACATATAATTCTTCTTTTTCTTCACCCCTCACCTGCATCTCTGGGTTCATCACTCAACAGATTTGGTGTATGCGGCTGTGTATGTGCCTAGTCTGGGTGACCCCTGGGTGACCCCCCCCCCTCCCCCCCCCAGTGTTAAGTTGGGGAACATGCAATACCAATAACCAAAAATCATTATGAATCCATCCCCATGTAAACAACACTATGACATCAACTCGTAAATCTGCTCCACCCTTATATAATATACAACATCAAAACCACAATTCCGCTCCATTCTTATAAAATAAAAAACACTAGATCCTAATTCGGAATCCATCCCCATATAATTATAACAAACAAATATTACATATCAGTCGCAAACCCTCTTCTCTCATCAACAGAACATCCTGTTCTGCTTTTTGAAAGAGTAGGCCATTGTGTGTTGGTGGGAACAGATGACAAAATTGACAAAACTGCATACACACAGGGACTGGATGTAAAAGAAAATGCATTAGTGCTTATTCCATTATCCTCAATATAAAAGAATCCCTCCCCCCCCAAAAAAAAAAAAAAAAAAAAAAAAAAAAAAAAAAAAAAAAGAAAAGAAAAGAAAAAACCCCGCCTGCTACAAAGCAGACAGATGACTGACTGAGCACATCGTCGTTGTCCTCCTGCAGAAACTTGTCCACCAGTGTGTGGTTGTAGCGAGCGAAGAGGGCGCCGGCGGAGTAGCTGAGCATGGTCATGAAGGAGGTGCAGGTGGTCTGGATGGTGTCGTCCTCCACCTCCAGCAGGGTCAGGATGCTGGGCACCAGCGGGATCAGCCGGTGAGTCTCGTTCATCGTCTGCAGCTGTTCACCAAAACCAGGAAGGAAGGGGGCAGGAGGGTTAAGACGTTCGCTATCCTCCAACAAATGCAGCCGCTGTGTTCTAGTGGTTAGGGCGTTGGACTCGTAATCTTAAGGTTGCGGGTTCGATCCCAGCTTTCGGCTATGGCGTTGTGCCCTTGGAAAAGGCACTTTACAGCTATTTTCTCACCCCACCCAGGTGTAAAAGGGGTACCAACCTTGTGTTGGGGTTAACCCTGCGATAGACTGGTGTCCTATCCAGGGGGGAGTCTATGACTTTCAGTTGCTTAGCACCATAGAAACCGGGATAAGCACCAGCCTGATGAGCCTTAGGCTCGGGACAGACTTTAACTTTAACTGCCAACATGTAAACTGTGAGGTTCTGGGTTTGATTCCCAGCCTCGCCCTTTCTTCCCAGTTTGAAGAAAAAAATCGAACTGAATGTCAAAGTCATTCGGATGAGACTATAAACCAAAGCCCTGTGTGCGAATGCACGCAGATCATCTTGCGCACACATTAAAACGCCGTTCCACCTTTCTGAAGAGCAGGCCATCGTGTGCCGGTAGGAGTGGATGACAAAGTTATATAAAAAAAAAACGAGCATGCACACAGGTGTTGTGTTTAGACACCATCCCTGAGGAAAAATCACGGTGTTGGTGGCACTGCACTTGTGGCGATGCGCTCTCCCTGGGAGAGTAGCCCAAATTTCATGCAGAGAAATCTGCTGTGACATAATGTGGTATAAAATAAATAAATAAATAAAACCAGGAAGGATCAAAGAATAAATCAATCAAATCATAATATTGTTTACAGCCCTACCGACCACGAAAGCCATATCAGGGCTGTCACCTCATTCAGCTTCAGTGGCTCCAGTAACTGTCAACTTCAGGTTCAAAACCAACACGTCCTAATTCTTTCAAATATCTAACACCGTCCCTCTGAAAAAAATGACACAATGATTAAGAAGGATGTATCCAAGACGACCTCTAGGAAAGAAAAAAGGCAACCAAACAGACAACAAAGTACTGCAGGTTTGAACCTGGTCAGGAGACTCTCTGCCAGCTTTTGCTGCTCATGCTTCTGTCGGCCTACAAGTGTCCCAGACAGGGGAAGCCATCATGGCCATGACATCAGTTTTCCTTTCTTCTGTTATTTCCTATCAGAATTATTTCAAATACGCCCTGATCTCTTTGCATAAAGTATTCATTCCTGTATTTCCCACTCCTATAGCAGCAAACTCTTCCCAACAAACTGCTGTCAGTGAGCAAACATTGGATGTGGAAATGAAGGGGTAAAAAGGATCCTTCATTTTTTGTTAAAAGTCTCATTTTAACCCAACACAAAGCACAGCCAAACATGACATGTGCTGTAAAGTGATATATTTATATAGATGTGATCAAAATCCCAAGAAATCAAGGAAACCTTCCATCAATGCCTTCAAGATGGCTGAACTGTGTGCATCTGAACTAGCCTGCAAATAGAAGAAAGGAAAAAATGGAAAATTGTGATTTCTCACTTTCAAAATATACTTGAAAACTTTTTGACAAAAACAAAGCAGGGTTTAATCTTCATGGTTATTGTCAATCAAATTTATAGCCAACATCACAACTGAAGGCTCCAATTCTTTTTTGCAGAAAAGAACCAAATCTTTCTCCTCCAATCTTCTTAATACAGATGATACAGTGTGATGCAGATTCTCAGAACATTCTTGAATCTCACAGATCAACTAAGACGCAATAGCATTTACAGTTGGTTGATGTAACAGTATGAACAGAAAACCAAATTAAACAAAAACTGCATACACACGAGGAATGGATGTAAAAAAAAAAGCATATGAGTGCTTTTTCCATGATCCTTGATATAAATAAATAAGTAAATAAATAAATAAAATCTATTTACCCATCTGGAGACGTTCATGCCCACAACAGTGAAGATGACGTAGAAGAGGGAGCTTGTGGGTTCGGACACCAAGGCCAGCTTCTTCTCACTCAGCTTGACCAGGTAGATCAGCTCGTCATAATCCTCCCAGGTGAACACCTTGCCGTCTCTGTCGTCCACAGGCAACAGTTCACCACTTTCAGTTTGGCTTTATTTTATCTATCTATTTTATTTATTCTTTTATATCGAGGATAATGGAATAAGCAAACATATTCTTTTGTACATCCAGTCCCCGTGTGAATGCAGTTTTGCAAATGTCATCTGTTCCCACCAGCTTTCCTGCATGCAGCAGTCTCTTGCCCTCTTCCTTTCTCTGTCAGATCTTTTGTTCAATCCGACATCACTCAGTCCAGAGTGCTAAATTTAGCACACCCCTTCCTTTTACCTACTCCAAGTGTGGTCAGTCAGTTTCTGCTATAATTAGCACAAGCTGGCCCCAGCTGGGCTGGGATGGGATGGAATGGATAATTAGCCACTGAGAGGAGCTGAAAGTGGGGAAAACTGACTGCTGTGTCTCTGTCACTGTTTTATGACACACCAGCATGAGCTATACTGTGCATGGCAACCTGGTGCATGGTCTACCAACAGTCGGTTACTTTTCTTGCACCCTTGTTCACCACTGTGAGCAGCCTTCCGCTAGAAATGGTTTGCTTACACACAACACACACACATGCATGCACACATACACGCATGCACGCATGCACGACACACACACACACACACACACACACACACACCACACCAAAACACACACACACACACACATGCACGCTCAAACACACATGCACGCATGCATGCACGCACGCATGCACACACACACACACTCACTCACACATACTCATAAACACACACTCACACATACTTATACACCCACACACATACAGTGGTATGTATTTTTGCACATATTCATATGTATTTGTCAATGCATATACGCAAGCATGCGCACAACACACACACACACACACACATGAGTGCACGCACACACACGCGCACACACACACACACACACACACACACACACACACACACACACACACACACAAAGAGTATATGCATTTTTACACTTCTTTCTCTGTGCACTATCTGCATATGTGCACACACTAAGTTTTAGAGTGACGCTTTCCCCAACTGTCCTCTGCTTTGCATTATGGCTCCCATGGCCAATGTACAATTTAACCCTTTTAGAGCTGTTGTTGTTGTTGTTGTGCCTTACCCAGTTTAACACCCTGGAGGTCACCCAGAATATGCACTCTTGACTCACTCATCCCACCTGGGAATCACTGTGAGATGAGAAGTTTGCATGTATGACTGTTTTTAAGTACCTCGCCATATAGACAGCCATACTCCAACTTCAGAGGATTTTTCTCCTTTAAAGGAAAGTGCCAGTTATTTTAGAGTTCAAAAATCTCTCTCTCTCTCTCTCTCTCTCTCTCTCTCTCTCTCTCTCATACAGCAACTCCAATTTCCGACAACACTTTTTTTTTTTCAAAAGAAAGAAAGAAATACTCACTTGACCGATTCGATGCAGGCTGTGATCATGTCTCTCAGAGCATAACCCAAATCACGGACCTTGTTGTCTTCCCAGTCGTAGCTTTCATCCTCCAAGTATGTCGTCACTACGTTCTATCGTGTTCATCATCAGCGCTTTGTCTTTCTGTTGAAAAAGAAAAAAATCTTTCTAAGAAATGGCGTAAAAAGATGACAAATACTCACAAACTGACACTGTATGCATTTACATATAACTATGCATGGTGCCTGTAAGTTTAAGGTGATGCATTGGAGAAATCTTTAATGGTTGTCATAAATATTGTTGGTGAATTTACCTCCATCCCCCCCCCCCCCCCTCAAAGTTATATCTTACAAAACTTTTGCTTTTTAGTCCAGAAAAAAATCTTATCATGGATTGTTGTGAGGATTCAAGCCCACAACCCCCTACCCCATCCCCCCAAAACCACTGTTCTGTATACTATTAATTCACTGTAATGGGTAGTGTTAGTTACAAAAAAAGTAGGAACCACCCTTGCTTACACGCATTCATAAATATGCTCGCAATTTGACGACCTGGTTTGATTCCCGTTCCAGGGGATTTTTCCCCTGGAGTTAACATCAGTGCTGACTCCACTCTCCCCAAAAGTCCTTTGGATGAGACTATAAACCAAGGTCACATGTACAAATGCACACAGAACATCTTGCGCACAAGTTAAATCCTGTTCCGCTTTTCGTAAGAGTAGGCCATTGTGTGCCGATAGGAATGGATGACAAAATCTACAAAAACTGTATACACACAGGGACTGGATGTAAAAAACCACATGAGCGCTTATTCCATTATCCTTGATATAAAAGAATAAATTAAAAAAGTTAAAGTTAAAGTCTGTCCTGAGCCTAAGGCCCATCAGGCCGGTGCTTATCCCGGTTTCTGTGGCGTTAAGCGACTGAGAGTCATAGACTCCCCCCTGGATAGGACGCCAGTCTATTGCAGGGTTAACCCCCAACACAAGGTTGGTACCCCTTTTACACCTGGGTAGGGTGAGAAAATAGCTGTAAAGTGCCTTTTCCAAGGGCACAATGCCATAGCCGAAAGCTGGGATCGAACCCGCAACCTTTACATTACGAGTCCAACGCCTTAACCACTAGGCTACAGCGGCGGCCCAAAGGAATAAATAAATAAGATAAACTAAAACACACACACACACACACACACACACACACATACACACACACACCACACACACACACACACACACACACACACACACACACACACACACACACACACACACCACACACACAACATACACCTGTCTGTCTAATATCACTCAAGACAGAACAAATGTAAAATCAACCCCCTCCCCCAAAAAAACAACCCACAAAAAAACCCACACCCACACAAAAACCACCGACACCCTCTACCCTCACACCCATTCCCCTGACTGCCCACTCCCTGCAGCACGCAGCCAGTGCTGTGCAGCCTACCTTAGGGTTGAAGGCCAGCACATCCACCAGAGCATCAGCCAGGGAGTACGAGGCCTCTGTGCCCTGCTCCAGCGAGTGGAAGGCAAACTCCAGGATGGGCTCCGTCAGCCCCAGTTTGACAATGCCCACCTTCCTGTCACACAACAATGCCCACCTTCCTGTCACACAACAATGCCCACCTTCCTGTCACACAACAATGCCCACTTCCTGTCACACAACAATGCCCATCTTCCTGTCACACAAACAATGCCCATCTTCCTGTCACACAACAATGCCCACCTTCCTGTCACACAACAATGCCCACCTTCCTGTCACACAACAATGCCCACCTTCCTGTCACACAACAATGCCCATCTTCCTGTCACACAACAATGCCCACCTTCCTGTCACACAACAATGCCCATCTTCCTGTCACACAACAATGCCCACCTTCCTGTCACACAACAATGCCCACCTTCCTGTCACACAACAATGCCCACCTTCCTGTCACACAACAATGCCCACCTTCCTGTCACACAACAATGCCCACCTTCCTGTCACACAACAATGCCCACCTTCCTGTCACACAACAATGCCCACCTTCCTGTCAACACACAATGCCCACCTTCCTGTCACACAACAATGCCCACCTTCCTGTCACACAACAATGCCCACCTTCCTGTCACACAACAAGCCCACTTCCTGCACACAACAATGCCCACCTTCCTGTCACACAACAACAATGCCCACCTTCCTGTCACACAACAATGCCCACCTTCCTGTCACACAACAATGCCCACTTCCTGTCACACAACATGCCCACCTTCCTGTCACACAACAATGCCCACTTCCTGTCACACAACAATGCCACCTTCCTGTCACACAACAATGCCCACCTTCCTGTCACACAACAATGCCCACTTCCTGTCACACACAACAATGCCCAACTCCCATTCCACACACAACAATGCCCACTTCCTGTCACAATCCACAACAATACCACCTTCCTGTCACACAAACAATCCACCTTCCTGTCACACAACAATGCCCACCCTGTCACACTGTCCACCCTGTACACAATGCCCACCTTCCTGTCACACAACAATGCCCACCTTCCTGTCCACAACAACACAACAATGCCCACCTTCCTGTCACACAACAATGCCCATCTTCCTGTCACACAACAATGCCCACCTTCCTGTCACACAACAATGCCCACCTTCCTGTCACACAACAATGCCCACCTTCCTGTCACACAACAATGCCCATCTTCCTGTCACACAACAATGCCCACCTTCCTGTCACACAACAATGCCCACCTTCCTGTCACACAACAATGCCCACCTTCCTGTCACACAACAATGCCCATCTTCCTGTCAACACAACAATGCCCACTTCCTCTTCACACAACAATGCCCATCTTCCTGTCACACAACAATGCCCACCTTCCTGTCACACAACAATGCCCACCTTCCTGTCACACAACAATGCCCATCTTCCTATCACACAACAACATGCCCACCTTCCTGTCACACAATCCACACAACAATGCCCACCTTCCTGTCACACAACAATGCCCATCTTCCTGTCACACAACAATGCCCATCTTCCTGTCACAACCATGCCCATCTTCCTGTCACACAACAATGCCCATCTTCCTGTCACACAACAATGCCCATCTTCCTGTCACACAAATCACCTTCCCATGGCATCACACTCACCACAATCCTAGCCGCACTAACAAGGAAGGTGGCAGGATGGTTAATATGTTCACCTGCCTAACAAGTAAACTGTGAGGTCCTGGGTTCCATTCCCAGCCTTGCCCTTTCTTCCGAGTTTGACGAAAAAATCAAACTGAACATCAAGTCTTTTGGTGGAGGCTGTAAACCAGTTGGACCTGTGTGCTTATGGATTTGTACACATCAACAGAACCCATGACAGTTGAAAAATCAAATAAAGCAGGGAGGTGCCTCCCAACTGTTCTTGAAGAATTTGTAGATTCAATTTTCAAATGTCTCCCCAAAGTCAGAATATGACTACGTTAATGGTGAAGAGAAAACTAAAGTCGCATACGCAAAAATCTCACCATTGGTGAACCTTGGATCTGAAGCTGAGGGACAACAACAAAAAATTCTAGGCATGGGTAAGGGTACCCCATGACCTATGCAATCGATAGGAAGTGAGGTGTCCGAGACCTCAGCTTCTCTAGGGGCCATCTTCTTGAGGGCCCATCCCCTCTCCCTCGCTGCTTTACCTTCCCTGTCCCTAAAAAGGGCAGGTACCCATTTACAGCTGGGTGAACTGGGGGACTGCAATGAAGCCAAGATCCATGAACTGTCACCCATCCACTAGGTAACCACCCTCAGCACCTTAGTTTTGGGGGGCTTAATGCTTTGACCACCAAGCCATCCTGTCCCTCAAAAATAAAAAAAAAGATGCACTGTTTAAACTCAAATACATTGGCTGGTTTGAGTCCTAGGTATGGTTTTTGGGGGGATTCTTTTTTTTTTGGGGGGGGGGGGGGGAGGGGGGGGTGTTTTGGTTTTTAGAATTTGTTCCTCAAGTTGATCTCGGAGGTTTACCAGCAGTGATATTTTGCCTATGCAACCATCCTCCATCACTAAGGTAGCCACATTCTGACTTCAGAGAGTCTTGGTTTGACAATGCTGATCTTCCTGTCACTGAACTACCCCTCCATCGCATCAGACTGATCAAGAAATATTGATACATCATTTGATTTTTAAACCACAAATACATATCAAACTGGCTTGAATGTTGCATTACTAAAACATCTGTCCATCATTTAATCTTGAAACACTAATACATATTATGCTAGTTGTTCTCATTTCATTCTTTTCGCACTCAGTGGGGTTACTACACTGAAGAGCTGATCACAAAATTCCTCCATTTATGATAACAGTTTGCAAATATCTGGATGTCTGCATCATCTTCCCTGTTCATTCTGAAATGTTTTTTCTTCTTTTTTTTTGTTTTGAAAACCTCGTTCACTGAATACGTTATGAGGCCAAACAGATACAGCTTATTTTCTGACTGGTGACCACTAGATCTCCCAACAGACCAAGGTAGCAGTTGATATCATGACATGCTTGTCGGACTGGTGATGTGGTCTTACACACACACAAACAAGTATGGCTGAAAAAAAACACCCTGAATAAACCATTTTGTATTATACAAACTCTCACATCCCCCCCCCCAAGTTGACACACAGTCCTAGTGAACAATGCTGACGGACAGACACGGACAGACAGACAGACCCAGACAGACAGACAGACCCAGACAGACAGACAGACCCAGACAGACAGACAGACCCAGACAGACCCAGACAGACAGACAGACAGACACCCACTTTGCTTCATTCAGAACTCTCTTGGTCACTTGCTCCAGCTGCTTCTGCCCTTCTTCCAGCTGTTTTTCAGTCAGCCAGGGGGGAAGGTGATGACACTCAGCAAGGCAAAGATTTCCTTGATGTCCTCAGGGTATTTCTGACCACAGCCAAAGCATACAGTCAACCTTCTTTCAGTCTTCTCAAGCGCATAAGCAATTCAAAATTACCGGTCCAGTTTTCAGTCTTTCTGAAGTGTCACAATATCAAAAATGTGCCATGTAGCAAGGTCCCATGTGTGAACGCACACAGAACATCTTGCACACGCATTAAAACCTGTCTTTTGGAAGGGAAGAGCTGTCGCTGTAGTCTAGTGGTTAGGGCGTTGGACTCGTAATCTAAAGGTTGCGGGTTCG
>CM060334.1:11013508-11028508 GCA_030674155.1 Stramonita haemastoma
CCCCCCCTCCCCCCCCCCCCCCCCCCCCCCCCCCCCCCCCCCCCCCCCCCCCCCCAATAGGCATTAACATCATATCTCGCTTCTAATTGACTGATAGAAATGGTACACCTATCAAAATATTTGTCTTAACAGTGAGTCTTTTTAAAGGCATTCCAATGATTCTGGTCCCCCACCCCCCCCCCTCCCCCCCCCCCACCTATCAATAAATATTGCTAGAATGTACACCTATCAAATATTGTCTGAAACAGTGAGTCTTTTTAAAGAGCATTCCAAGTCATTCTAGTCCCCCCCCCCCACTCACCCCCCCCCCCCACTCAGCCCCCCTCCCCCTCATAGGCATTAACATCATATATGTTTCTAATTGACTGACAAAAATGGTACACCTATCAAAATGTTTGTCTTGAAAAACAATGCGCATGTCTTTAAAAGGCATTCCAAGTGATTCTGTTTGTTTTTTCCCCTACCCCCCCCCCCCCCTTTGTCTTGTCAAGCATCTTCTGTACAATATATCATAGGTGTACTCATGTGATCATCTGTGTTCTTTTATTAATTTCTTTTTTTTAGGTTTCTGGTGAGCTTACAATTACATGTTGCATTGTGATGTTGCATGTATCCTTTTTGTGCCCAGTGAATTTAACCTTTGCATAGTTTCTTCCTAAATATATCACAGACCTCCTATACCTCTGCTGAAATATCTTTCACTGTGTGACATACTGTTGCAATGCCTGTATGATATAGACTTATTAGTGTTGTATTTTTTAACATTTTTCTTGTACAATTAAAAATGCAAATTTGGATATTTTTGTGAGTTGCCTAATCTGTGTGTATTCTTAGTGTCTGTACATTTTATTTAAGTGTGCATACATGCAAGTATGAATTGTAGAGGTATGAGTGGTGTGTGTGTGTGTGTGTGTGTGTGTGTGTGTGTGTGTGTGTGTGTGTGTGTGTTGTGTGTGTGTGTGTTGATTGTGAATCTTATGTGTGTGTGTGTGTGTGTGTGTGTGTGTGTGTGTGTGTGTGTGTTGTATATTAATATATGTGGGATATATATATATATATATTATATATATATATATATTATTGTATTTGTGTGTGTGTGACTTTGTGTAACTCTGTGTGTGTGTGTGTGTGTGTGTGTGTGTGTGTGTGTGTGTGTGTGTGTGTGTGTGTGTGTGTGTGTGTGTGTGTTGTGTTGCGATAAAAATTAGTATTGAATAGGCTTGTTTGTGCACAATAAAATCATTACAAAGTTTTCAGTTTTTCTTGTGTTTTTTTTCTTTCTAACTACATGTTTGGTGAAACAAAACAACTTAATGAAAAAGAAGTGAAGAAAGTTTATGCACTGTTTAAAATGTGAAACCAACAGAGAGAACAAAGTTTTACTCAATTTGATTAGCACTTGTATGCTCTGATTAAAAAAAAAAAGTTTTGTTTTGCATGAATTTAAATGGATGCATTCAGGAGTGATTTCTAATCGTTAAATCACTATTTCTGTTAAAATTGCGGTCTTACATGCACACAGACACAACAAAGCGGTAAACAAAATCGGCCAAATCTCTATTAGAAATTAGATCCAGGCAAGAGTTATCATTCTTGCATTTGTTTTCACGATGTTTCGTCGAACATTTCGGCACGATATAACAAAGTACAGATCCTAAGAAAAAAACAAACACTACTAGAAACTATTTAGAACTGAATCATCACCCTCATTTATTGTTATAATAGAAAAATTTCATGCGAGCTCATAAATTCTGAGAGCACCCTTCGATGACCTAGTTCTTCGCTCCCTGCGATCCCAGTCCGGGATAAACTTGCGATCAACGACAAGTTTTTAAATCTAAAATCATCGAGATTCGATAGTAACTACGTACAAAATTAAAGCACAGCATTTACTTCTTCAATGTGAGTGTAAATGCGCTGTACACATCGAAAATCTCTATCGACGTTCGCAAGTCTGAAGCATCTATGTGTAGACTCACTAAGGCCGCCATTTTGGTCAGTTAGAAAAGGGTGTGCTGTATGCAAATGAGAATCAGACGTCATTTAACGGAAATAACCGATAAACTGAAATGAAGTTTTTGTTCTTGAAAAAACGAGCTTTTTAACGCTGTGTTGGATTTTTTTGTACGATTAATAGGGAAATTTCTACGACTTCCGAAAAATGTAGGGAATTTTTAAACGCATTATACTGTATTTTAAAAAAACTGCACTAAAGTTTCTCTCATATAATCGGTTAGTGGAGAGTTTCTTCTTTCCAATGGTATGCGCTATGAATAGGTTTGTATAGTGAAGGGGTGACAGATCGTGTTGGAAGACGAAGCACGAAAATTCACGAGTCGCGTTTTCAGCCAGTGAGGCTCCGGAAGCGGCGAGTTTTTTAGTTTATTACCGATATTAAATCATCGCTCGCACTTATCCAGTCATCATTCTTGCAAAATGATATTACAGACGTTAAGTTAATGCATTAAACTTTTTACTAGTATATTTTTTTTTTAGCTTTCTTTTAGATTTGGATGGAGAAATTTGGGTGCAAAGTAGATCTAATTTGCCACTTTCCGCTACGCTTTACTCGTTAGCGGCTGCCGTGGTCCTACCTAGTGTTAATGTGTGTGCGTGTACCCAATTAGTTTGGTCAGTTACACACTACATCACACACAGTGACCAGTGAATGAACACAAAACAACCACATACTTCACAGTGCAACAACGGATGTCAAAAACATATGTGAGTGAACACCATGCACTTTTTCCCCTCCAGGAAACAAGACAATGAGCAAGATCCACAACTTTTGTAGGTAACTTTCAATCAATGATGCACCAGCACCCTTTCACCTAACATACTGGTCAGAAAAGGGCATGGGAAAAAATGAACAAATCCCTTAAAAAAAAAGTTTTCTCTTGTCTGCAAATCGCAGCATAGACAGAAGAAATGAACATGTGTGTTCTTACAGTTATGACTGATTGTATCACAATGGCTTAATCTGTTAAAAAGATAGGAAAAATTACACACACTTTGTCAAAAAAGGATGGCAAGGTAAAACAAATGTGACGAGAACTTTGGCTCGCAGACAACCTCTTTGTTTTTGTCTATTAAATTCTGTCTCGTGACTTTGTTCAATATTCAAGACAGAAACTTCAAACTTTTGTCTCCACACATTGGCAAACTGGAGGCTTGTTATTCAGAGAGTTCCTCCATTTATTTTCTCTTTAATTTTGCGCTAGGTAATTGGTGCTGTGAGCATCAACATCTTGAAATGGTTTCTTGGTTTAGAACAGAATTAGTGAGTCAGGAACTGTTAGGCAATGTCACGAGTCAGACGCCCCTCTGCATGCACACTTGAACTGAACTGACTTTTGATGACTTACGTTCCTCTGCACCTGTCCCCTTCGCACCACTCTCGCTTTCTTAGTTTACAACTTACCCCATTTTGTTGTCCTGAAGAGAAGACACAACAAAGCATCTTTGAATATAAAGGGTGCACAAAATGGTAACATGTAAAAATGAAAACAAATCACTCAAATATACTTTTCAAAGCATTCTTGTTTCTGATTCCAGGAATTTCTTCTTTTGTCAATTCTACGGCCATACTTTCAAGCCTGCCCAAATATCAGGGCTGCCACCTCTTTGAAAATGATTTGTTATTTGTAAACAGAAACCTCCAGACAAACCCCAAATTCATTCACTTATCCTAATTCCAGCCAAGCTAATCTGAAGGGCCACCCCTGAGAGGACAAAAGATTAAATAGAAAAAAAAATCAAAACTGATGACAATTCAGGAAATGAGGAGTGACCATAAAAATAGCAGACCCCTGGATCTGAAGCACAAGAAAATAATGATCCTAACAGACCAAAAAATACCAGACTCTAAATGTAAAGTACATGGAAAAGTCTGCTATCTTCATTTCTTGATAAGTTTTCTTTTTTTCTATAGACAAAAAACTGCCTGCTTCTTGCAGTTAAAAAAAGCCACCAGAGCATTCTGTCTTCAATTTTGGGACTAACATTTTTTGTTGCATCCAACTATTCCATTGTACATTGCATTTCCTTAATCATTTTCATTTATTCTTATATTTTAAACAAAAATAGAATAGGCACCCATGTGCCTTTTTTACATCCAGTTCCCATGTGCATGTGGTTTTGCAATTTTTGCCACCTATTTCCACTGGAACAAAATTAATGGGCTACTTTTTCGAAAGGCAGAACAGTTTTAACCTGTGCACAAGATGTTCTGGAATTTCTCTCACTGAGAAAGACAGGCATTTCTTATCTGATGAGGACAGAGGCAATTAGAGTTTTGATTTGTAAGCATATGTTCACTTACTGTTACCCTATACACCTAGACCCCAATCCTCCCCCCCCCCAAAAAAAAAGAGTCCAAGAGTGGACACTGGTTCAGACATTTCTGCCAATTTTGGGATGACACTTAGCCCTGGCCTGGAGTGTGTAAATGCATACTGAACATACATAGGTTGAACCCCCCCCCACCTGTTATGAAAGAGGGCGTCAGTTTTGTTGTGTGTTATGCCTGATAATTATATCAGCATGCCCCCAGGCTTTATTGGCATCAACAATGTCAGAATATGGCTGCCTACGTGACAGCGGCAATGGAGACCTTCGGCTGTGATGTGACAAAGTCTAGAAAAAAGTCATATACACATCATTTATACTTCTCACCCCATGTATACTGTCAATCTCACCATAATTCCCAGGTGGGACAAGTGAGTCAGAGTAAAAAAAAAAATTATATTTAAATTGAGCCAGAGTGCCTATTTTGGGCGACCCAAGAGCTTAAAGCTGGGGAACGCACCACTAGCGCAACGTGTCATGCACTTGGAAGAAATTCCAAAGTGAATTCCTAGATGATGTGGGGGTGTGTGTATGAAAATATTGCTGTACACCTTTGAGAAAACTGAAACAGGAACAGACCAAAAACCACCCCCATCCCAAAAAACCAACCAACCCCCCCCCAAACAAAAAAAAAAAAAAACACCCCCACCCACCCAGACCCACCTTCACAGACTCCTCCTGCAGGTGGAAGAAGAAGTAGCCGATGGTTTCAAAGTGCTGGCGTGTGCCCTCACAGCCCGCTTTCTTGATGGTCAGGTCCAGAGCCAGGTCCATGATGCCCTCGTACACCTGGCTCAGCAGCCCTTTCTGGCTGCAGGCAGAGGAGAAGAGAGGAGAAGAAGAGAAAGAGAGGGGCTGTCACCTTTCATCCATCCCTCAAAACAAGACTGACCCTCCCTCCCCCCCCATCTCCTAACCACTGTAGGCAGGAGAAGAGAGGAGAAGAGAGGAGGGTTTCACCTTTCATCCATCCCTAAAAACAAGACTGACGCTCCTCCCCCCCCCTCCCTCCTCCCCCTTTTCCCTCCCCCCCCCCATCTCCTAACTACTGTAGGCAGGAGGAGAGGGGATTGTAATTGCTTTCAATCATATGCACACAAAAGAATCCAGCTAACTAGTTCCCCTCCTTACTCCTGTCATAAAAAACATTTGTATCGATGCCAGAAGTCTGAAAATCCAAACCATATTGAGATAGCACTGGTCTCTCTTAATACTGGAGCAGAAGATCCTCAACAACTTTTAGGCATGTGTATATAGTATATATAATACATTTGTAGCTTCTGTGCACACACACACACACACACACACAAAAGCGCGCACACACACGCACAACAACCCCCCCCCCCCCCCCCCATGAACTGCAGTCCTTTCAGCCACCATCATTCCAGACTGGTCCACAGACCTGACAACTTTCAGCAGTTTGCTGAGGTCGTCTTGAGCTTCTTTGCCTACTTCCTCCGTCTGAGGGAACCTGGGATCCAGAATCTGTCTGCTGATGGCCGCCAACTGATCTTTGAGCACAGAGACGTCTTCAATGCCCTGAAAATGCACACATTTATATATTAAAATAATGATAAAAACACGACTGTGTTCAGCTTCATCTCTTTATTTAACAGCAAATTTTCATTTCTATATACATATATAGATAAAGACCAAAAGAGATGGAAGGACATCAGCTAATGGACAGGCCTAGAACTCAACCAAATTTTGAGAAAGGCAGAACAGAGAGAGGAATGGAGGGAACTGGTTGTCAAGTCTTCAGGGGTGCCGCATCAGACTAAGGGTAGATAGAGATAGAAATATATAAAGATGATATTGTGCTTTATCAGGATAGGAATGATACAGAACGCATTGACCACTGGTTCACAGGTGGACACTCAGCCCTGTGCTAGTCAGATGCTGACCTGATAGATGTTGCGGTCAAACTTGAGTTCAATCTGCCAGCTCAGGTTGTGCATGGCTTTCCACATCTCCCGCTCTCTGTCGGTGAAACTTCGGCGGAAGAAGCTGAACAGCTCCAGGAATTCACAGTGCGCCTCCTCAAACTGCTCCTCACTGCACACAGCACACATGTCTGTCATGCTGATGCTTTCTGACACCAAACAACCAACATCCAGTTAACAACACTCTTGCTTGCGCACACACGCACATGCATGCATGCGCATGTGCGCAACCATACACACATGCACACAAACACACACACACATGTGCATGCACACATACATACATACACACACGCATGCATGCATGCATGCACCACACACACACACACACACACACACACACACACACACACACAATTAGATCCTCTCTCTCTCTCTCTCTCTCTGTCTCTCTCTCTCTAAACTATTCAGTCTCCTATCGTAGGGTTGTCTGGTATCACTTAAAGTGGAAAGACGTTAAAAATGAAGACTTACTTACTTACTTACACACAATCATATGGTAATCATATTCAAAATAGATTACATTTAATAAAACATTGTCCTCGGGAATTGTACAAATCATCATCCTCAATTCACCAGACACTGAGAAGATGCTAAGACAAGACTACAAATCAATGTACCTATAATAAACACACACACTAGAACAAGATACAAATCAATGTTCAAATATATCAACACATAAGACAAGACTACATGTAATCAATGTACCATATATGACATGCAATAAGACAAGACTACATAATCAATGTACTGTATATGACACACACATAAGACAAGACTACAAACCAATGTACCATATATCAACACACACATAAGACAAACTACAAATCAATGTACCATATAATCAAACATACTTAAACACAAACTACAAATCAAGTACCATTAAACAATGTACATGATATCAACACACACATAAGACAAGACTACAAATCAATGTACCATATATGAACACATAAGACAAGACTACATGTAATCAATGTACCATATATCAACACACACATAAGACAAGACTACAAATCAATGTACCATATATCAACACACACATAAGACAAGACTACATGTAATCAATGTACCATATATGAATGCATAAGACAAGACTACATGTAATCAATGTACCATATATCAACACACACATAAGACAAGACTACAAATCAATGTACCGTATATGAACGCATGAGACAAGACTACAAATCAATGTACAGCATATGAACACACGCATAAGATAGTGCTTCTCAACTGTCAGCATCACCCAGTTCAGTGTTAGCAGCTGCACCCAATAACACTGACATGACCCTCCTTCTCCATTTGCTGCGGTCTTGGCTGGATGGGAAGATGAGTCATGGCCAGTGGCACGAATGACACAAACATACCCAGCATGGGAACTTCATGCATGATGGTTATTGATGAAATCTGAATGCTAGGGGGATACAATCTCCATTCATACAGTCACTGCCAACAGAAATACTGACCTGAACCCATCAGAGACAACAACTCTCCAAAAGCGATCAAAGTGATGGGAGAAAAAAGACTTGACTTCCATCCCTGCGTCTGGCCTGTACTCCTTCTTCAGAGACAGCACAATGGACTTCAGTCTCTCTCCTCTCAGACTCTGAACATAGGCAGAGTGGCGGATAAATAAACAGATATGCATGTATCCAGCAACAGATGGACAGATTGAGCATGATCCTACACTTTACAGACTAGAGGATTATAAACTTCTCCTCAACTCTGACCCATGCATCTTAAAATGGAGCATACCTAGTGTATACAGGGGACGGGATAGCTCAGTGGTCAGAGCGCTTGCTTTCCCCCAGCCAAGGTTAAGCAGCATCGAGCATGATTAGCAAGTGGATGGGTAACCGTTTGCATGCCTTGGCTTCAGTAAAGTTCCCCCAGTTCACCCAGCTGTAAATGGGTACCTGCCCTCTTTTGGGTTAGGGAAGGTAAAGCAGCAAGGGGGAGGAGATGGGCGCTGCCCTCAACATGCTTGCCCCTAGAGAAGCTGTGGTCTCTGATGCCTCGCTCCCCTACAACCACATAGGTTACAGGACACCTTTACCTTTTAGTGCATACATCAAAATACTAATTTGAATCCACTTTTCTTTTGTTTGTTCCTCACCTGGAGTTCTGAGGTCATGAGCTGTTTTATGGAACTCTCACTGACCGACTGATTGAAGACCAACAACAACAACAAAGTCTTTTCTCGTAGATACAAATAATGGCAACATTTATTTTGGGGAAACAGAATAAAACTTTCCATGACAGTGGCTGTGACCATTTTTTAAAGCAATTCTAGAGCATCACTTGAATTTTTTTGGGGGGTGGTTTCTCAGCTCAAGCTCCAAGGTTCACAATGGTGAGGTTTTAGCTTATATGCAACAATTTTTGGCCACCCTTAAGGTAACTGCTTTTCAACTCTGGGAATGATGCCCAAACACGATACCAAATGGCATGCTTTTTTCATTATATTTTTGTTGTCAGTTTCTAACAGTATGAATGGCCTTATTTTCAGAAAAGCTGAACAAGTTTGAACCTTTTCCCTACAAATAGCCCGCTATAGGGTAACGATCCATCTGCTAACCCTCCCCTTCCTATCACCCACTACTGGGTTATGGAAGCATACAAATGTGCGCTGTGCACATGTACTGGGAAAGAGCAGCTCTCTCCCTTAACATAGGGATAGTGTTAACATGTCCACAAGATGGTCTGCATTCATTTGCACATGCGGCTTTGAATAACAGTCTGTTTTCTTGTTTGCAAGAAGTTCATGCCATATTTGAAATCTGAACACTGCAAACTTATGTCAGTTGTATCTGAAAGAAAGATCAGCAAAGTGCAAAACTGCTCATTGACTCTCTGAATACAGGCTTCCTTGAATTTGATCCTTTGTGCTTTCACAAATCATTTCAAAGCACTTTTCTTTCATGATACGATTTGTACATTCAATAAGTACTGTGAAAACATTAATGATAATGACAAAGATAATGACACTAACAATAATCACAGCTGAATCATTTCTGGACATTGCTATCCACCTGAAAGTTTAAGATTTTCCACAACCTTCCTGGGGGCATGGTGAGGGAGGAGAGGGGAAAAGGGAGGGAGGGGTTGCATCAGTAAAGAGGGGAAGAACAAATGTGATTACAGGCTGAAATCCTGATCTGAAAGTAACTGGAGGTGTGGGTTTGAGTCTCACTGGTCTTCATTCCATTCTGCTAACATTCCTTCAAATGAAAAGTTATACGAACAGCAATGTATGGATACAATGTCAATAGTCTTAATAACATTGTATCCATACATTGGTGTGTGTGTGTGTATGTGTGTGTGTGTGTGTGTGTGTGCGTGTGTGCATGCGTGCGTGCGTGTGTGTGTGTCTGTGTGTGAGTGTGTTTGTGTATGTACGCATAGGTGTCATGCGTGCGTACGCATGTAAGTGTTTGTGATTTTTTAAAAAAAGTTTAAACAAATATGAAATGTATTGTGTCTTTTAATTATGACTTGTATCAATATGCTTGTCAGTATCATATTGTAACTGCCCTTGAGGGGAATGACTAAAGTGTTTTGATTTGACTTGAAACAGAGCCATAAATAATACGATGCATATATCATAAACATGACTGCAACACACAGTCAGTGTAAACCCCCCCCCCAAAAAAACCAAACAAACAAAAAAAACCCAATCCACAGTCAGTGTCATGAACAGGTACATCGTGCATACCTGATAGAAGTTACTGAATTCCACCTGACTGTCGTCCATCAAGAGGTAGATGTACTCCGAATGACTGGACAGGGGCCCAGCCTGAATCATGCCAAGGATGAACTCCAGGTAGATTTCCTGTATGTCTGCAGCCTGGGCTCTTCCTTCTTCCACCAGGTCACTGCAAAACGAATGGCAACACACCACTCTTAGGACACTGCAGAGAGAAGCAAGGATCTGCAGCACCCCCTGTAGCAGTAGTGGTAAAGGATGAAGCAGCAGCAGAAGCAGCAGGAACAGTATAGTACCAGCAGCAGTAGCACTAGTAGCAGTAGAAGTAGGGAGAAGTCTTCATTCTCTTGTCATGTTGCTTTAACTCAGTCAGAAGCGGTATTACTAGCAGCAGTAGAAGTAGGGAGAAGTCTTCATTCTCTTGTCACGTTGCTTTAACTCAGTCAATCACAAAATCTTGTCACTGGATCTAGATCAAGTCACTTAAATTCAATATTCAGATGCCTCAAAGAGTTACTTTATGTAAAGCACTAAATATCAAGATTTTTTTATATAAAGACAGAGAAAAATCTGCGAGACAAAGTATTCTTACCATTTTTGTCCTTACCTCTCACTACTCTTAGTCTTGTATAGAGACCAGACACTTAACAGCCGCCGCTGTAGTCTAGTGGTTAGGGCGTTGGACTCATAATCTAAAGGTTGCGGGTTCAATCCCAGCTTTCGGCTATGGCGTTGTGCCCTTGGAAAAGGCACTTTACGGCTATTTTCTCACCCCACCCAGGTGTAAAAGGGGTACCAACTTTGTGTTGGGGGTTAACCCTGCAATAGACTGGCGTCCTATCCAGGGGGGAGTATATGACTCTCAGTCGCTTAACGCCACAGAAACTGGTATAAGCACCGGCCTGATGAGCCTTAGGCTCGGGACAGACTTTAACTAACTCAGGAGTCGGCCCTTCTTGGTTTATTATTCTCATGGCAAAATGATATACTATTATAGTATTCCTAATAACAAAAGATTCAGACAATTGCATACAGGCAAATAGAACATAAACAAACAGCTTATACCAACCCAGAAGCTGTGTTATTATTCACACTAGAAGTAAAACAATACACCATCTACAGCATCACACACTATGGAGAAAGTGTCAGTGCCTCCTTAAAAAAGCAGAGAGAGAGAGAGAGAGAGAGAGAGAGAGAGAGAGAGAGAGAGAGAGAGAGAGAGAGAGAGAGAGAGAGAGACAGACAGACAGACAGACAGACAGACAGACAGACAGACAGACAGAGAGGGAGAGAGAGAGAGAGAGAGAGAGAGAGAGAGTGTGTGTGTGTGTGTGGTGTGTGTGTGTGTGTGTGTGTGTGGTGTGTGTGTGTGTGTCTGTGTCTGTGTCTGTGTCTGTGTGTCAAGTCAAGTCAAGTCAAGTCAAAAACACTTTAATCATCCCTGAAGGGCAATTGTCTGTGTGTGTTAGGGGGATGGGGGTGGCCCAAAACAGCATAAGTAAGAAAAAATATAGGCATAAAAAAAAAGAAGCCATGTAAATTTTTTAAAAACCCTACCCCAACTAAAATCAGGTGAGAATCAGGCTGTTTAGTTAGGCTAGCGCTCCCCTTTCCCCTCCCACAGCCTGACTGCATAGCCAGCCACTGTACCTCCTTCCCTTTTCCTATATAACATGTGTTATTGCAACCTCCCTTTCCTTCACTCTAATTTTTCCAACAAAGTTTTATTCTAACTTATTTCCTGTTGTTGTAATTAAGTTTTCTTATATGCAGTTTATAATGATACCAAAAATGTTTGGATTCGAGAAGGGGTTGCACCTCAAAAATAAAATAAAATAAAATAAAATAAAATCTGCAGCTATTTTTAGTCAACTGACCAAGCTAGCAACCTTGGCTGGAAATTCCTTACCATTCCTTTGTTTAGAAATTAGCCTCTGTTACACAGTTTAGGGATGGTCTTTCCCTCCTTTTCTGGAGTAGGCCCAGTCTTATTACCTTTCTGCTTACAGCTGTGTTTATCTGACCATCTTTTTGAGAGAGAGAGAGAGAGACAAGGCAAGGCAAGGCAAGGCAAGGCAAGGCAAGGCAAGGCAAGGCAAGGCAAAATTCTTTTATTCGAGGATAATAGATAAGCACTCATGTGCTTTTTTACATCCAGTCCCCGCCCCTTTCAGGGATAACATCAAGATAAAAAGACAGCCTCAACTAAAACAAGAACAATTATAATGATCCAATTACCAAGAGCAAACCACACCAAATATCAAACAACAGGTAAGAAATAAGACAGAGATACAATATTAAGGTAATGTTATAAAAAAAAAAAAGGCACTCATTCAGAAACAAAAATAAAAAGTAAGAATCAATGATGATTTTGATTTGAATAATAAACAAACAAACAAACAAAGAAACAAAAAACAACAACAACAAAAAAAACAAAAAACAAACAACAACAACAACAAAACAACACAAAACAAAAACAAACAAACAAAAAACAAAACAAAAAAAAGGTGCAATGATTATAGATCAAACATGAGAATATGATGAAGTTAGATGACTGAAAACATCAATCCACCACCATCTATCATCAAAATATGTCCCATAAAAACATAAGATTTTGATAAAGGGTGAGAAAGAGCAACAACAAAAGATAAGAAATAAGACAGAGATACAATATTAAGGTAATGTTATAAAAAGGCACTCATTCAGAAACGAAAATATGAAGTAAGAATCAATGAAGAATTTGATTTGAGTACAAAAAACCAAACAAAAACCAATCAAAGCACACAAAAAATAAAATAAAAATAATTAAAGAGCAAGCATGAGAATATGATGAGGTTAAATGACTGAAAACATCAATCCCGCCATCTATTATCAAAATAAGTCCCATAAAGCACAGTTTTTAAACAAAAAAAACCCTAACTCACACTCACACACATACACACATACACACATACACACACACAAACACACACACACATACACACACATACACACACACACACACACACACACACACACACACACACACACACACACACACACACACACACACACACACACCTCACTTAGTCTTATGATTATAGTCATAAGATCATCATAATCTGAGAGAAGTGAGGAGGGAGAGGGCAGATAGTTGGAGAGGGGAGAAGTGTGGTTTGTTATTTTTGATTCATCAAGTAGATTAGAAGGTGAGTTTTTAAGGTTGTTAATGATTGATGCTGTTTAATTGAGTCAGGGAGGGAGTTCCATAGCGTAGGGCCTGAGTATAGTAAGCTAGTTTTGAACAAGTCTATTCTTGGGATTGGGACACTTGGCTTTACCGTATTTCTGGAATGATTCATTGGGAATTTGTCTTTTAATGATGTGGGGACATTTCCTGTCAGTATCTTAAACATCATGATGCCTTTGTTATATTTTAGTCTTTGGTGTAGGGGAAGGATATTTAACTGTGTATAATCCCCTTCTAGCAAGGTTGTTTTCTTCAGAAGGACCAGTTTGAGACCAAGTTTATACAGACTTAGTAATGGTTTCATGGTATTTGCACTGGCAGAGTCCCACAGGGTTGCAGCATAGTCTATTGAGGATTGTATATAAGCTTGAAAAAACAGTTTCCTTGAATGAAAATCGAGAAAGTGTTTTATTTTAATCAACTGGTAGACTTTTTTGGACAAGTATTTGCATAGGTGAGATATGTGGTAGAACCAGCTGAGATTTTCATCAATTGTCACTCCTAGAACTTTGTGGTGAGAGGTCTGTTCGATTGCTTCCTTTTTTATGTGAATTGGAAATAGTTTATGTGGTAAATTTTGTCGCTTTTGTCTGGTAGTGATAAGCATGCATTTTGTTTTTTGGGGATGGATAGTCATGTGGTTCAGTTCAGTCCATTTGACAAGGTCGTCAGTGCTTTTTTGTAATAAAGTTGTGAGATAGTCAATGTCATTATGGCTCGTATGTATGGTTGTGTCATCTGCAAATAGTTCACATTTGGAATTGATATGTAGAGGAAGGTCATTTATGTATAATGAAAAGAGAATAGGGCCCAATATGGATCCCTGTGGTACTCCATAATGAATGGGCTTTAGTTTGGATGTTGATGTAGCTATTGAGACACACTGGTGCCTATTTGTAAGATATGAATCGAGTAGTCCTAGGGTTTTTGTAGAAATGTTATACAGGTTTAGCTTTTTAAGGAGAAGTTTGTGGTCAATTGTATCAAATGCTTTTTTGAAGTCAACAAATAATACTCCACAAAATTTATTGTCATTGATGTTTGATAGCCAATTATCTACAAGACTGGTTAGTGCTGTATGACACGAGTGCTTTATTCTAAATCCAGACTGATTAGGATGAAGTAAGTTGTTGATTTCTGCATGATGGACTAAGTGTTTATTCATATGTTTTTCCAGGGGTTTTGAAAGGATCGGTATAATGGAGATGGGCCTATAGTTTGAAGGATCAGAAGTATCGCCAGACTTGTAGATGGGGATTACTTTAGAACAGAGAGAGAGAGAGGAGAGAGAGAGAGAGAGAGAGAGAGAGAGAGAGAGAGAGGGGGGGGGGGGGGGGGGAGAGGAGGAGAGAGAGAGAGAGAGAGAGAGAGAGAGAGAGAGAGAGAGAGAGAGAGAGAGAGAGAGAGAGAGTGTGTGTGTGTGTGTGTGTGTGTGTGTGTGTGTGTGTGTGTGTGTGTGTGTGTGTGTGTGTGTGTGTGCTTGGTTCAGTGTTCAGAATTTGGCTTAAGTTTAGCTAGGCCTATGAGTTGTAGACTAGGCCTACTAGATGTCTTGATAATTTGTGCAAAACATGAAAATGTAGGCCTAAAGTATAGATGCCAAAGAACACTTGAAATGCTTTATTTTGAGAGAGAGAAAGCACTGTGCAGAACTAGTGACGAAAGATTGAGGAAAGCACAATATTAAAAACAGCAAAACTGTGCAGAAATAATACATCAGATTTGAGAATTGTTGTTTTTTTGGGTTTTTTTAAAAATATTTATCAAAACTG
>CM060334.1:11033508-11053508 GCA_030674155.1 Stramonita haemastoma
ACAAGGTTGGTACCCCTTTTACACCTGGGTGGGGTGAGAAAATAGCCGTAAAGTGCCTTTTCCAAGGGCACAACGCCATAGCGGAATAGCTGGGATCGAACCCGCAACCTTTAGATTACGAGTACAACGCCCTAACCACTAGGCCACAGCGGCGGGGGAGAATATTTAACTGAGTATAGTCTACTTCTAGCAAGGTTGTTTTCTTCAAAAGGATCAGTTTAAGACCACGTTTATACAGACTAAGTAACGGTTTCATGGTATTTGCACTGGCAGAATCCCACAGGGTTGCTGCATAGTCTATTGAGGATTGTATATAAGCTTGAAAGAATAGTTTCCTTGAATGGAAGTCAAGAAAATGTTTGATTTTAGTTAACTGGTAGACTTTTGGGGACAAATATTTGCATAGATGAGATATGTGGTAGAACCAGCTGAGATTTTCATCGATTGTCACTCCTAGGACTTTGTGGTGAGAGGTTTGTTCAATTGCTTCCTTTTTTATGTAAATTTTAAACAGTTTATGTGATAAATTTTGTCGCTTTTGTCTGGTGGTGATAAGCATGCATTTTGTTTTTGGGGATGAATAGATATGTGGTTTTGTTCTGTCCATTTGACAAGTTCGTCAGCGCTTTTTTGTAGTATGGTTGCAAGATAATCAATGTTGTTATGGCTCGTATGTATGGTTGTGTCATCAGCAAATAGTTCACATTTGGAATTGATATGTAGAGGAAGGTCATTTATGTATAATGAGAAGAGAATTGGTCCCAATATGGATCCCTGTGGTATTCCATAATGAATGGTTTTTAGTTTGGATGTTGATGTAGTTATTGAAACACACTGTTGCCTGTTTGTAAGATAGGAATCTAGTAGTCCTAGGGTTTTTGTAGAAATGTTATACAGTTCTAGCTTTTTAAGGAGAAGTTTGTGGTCAATTGTATCAAATGCTTTTTTGAAATCAACAAATAATACTCCACAAAATTTATTGTCATTGATGTTTGATAGCCAGTTGTCAACAAGACTGGTTAGTGCTGTATGGCACGAGTGCTTTTGTCTAAATCCAGACTGATTAGGATGGAGTAAGTTATTGGTTTCTATATGATGGACTAAGTGTTTATTCATATGTTTTTCCAGGGGTTTTGAAAGGATAGGTATAATAGAGATTGGTCTATAGTTTGAAGGATCTGAAGTATCACCTGACTTGTAAATGGGGATCACTTTAGCACATTTGAAGGCGTTGGGGAAGTAGTTCTTATCAAGGCAAAGGTTGTATATATATGTTAGGGTGTCTGTGATAACTGGAGCTGATAATTTTAATATTTTGCTGTCTATTCCATCAAGACCACGCGTTCTGGATTGTTTGAGGTGAGTCAGATAGTTATAGACCTCTGAAACAGACATGAATGGTAAGTGAAGTTTTGAAGGTATATGCTTTTCTTGGCAGTAGTGTTTTAATTTATTGAGGTCATTGGATTCTGAGTTATCATTGCTAATTACGTTAGAAGAAACATTGATGAAGTGGTTGTTAAGTTTTTCAGCAGAGATGTCTTTGATTATATTTGATTTGGAAGATGATTGATTGTTTGTTATTTGATTTATTGCTCGCCATACAGTCTTTGAATTTTGTTTGGAAGATAGTAAGTCTTGAAAATATTTCTTTTTTTCACGCCGTTTTTGTGAGATTATGGCGTTTCTTAATTTTTTGGACTCCTCATAATATTTGTGTTCTTTTAGAAAATCTCTTAGATAACATGCTTCCTCTAGTTCCTTTGTGAGCCAAGGTGGTTTGGGGACGTGTTTGATCCTAATGGTTTTTAGTGGGGCATGTTTGTTATAGATTTCAGTGAATGTCTTTAACCAGAACTCAATAGCTAAGTCTGGATCAGCAATGTTGAATGTTTCCAACAGCGTGGAGTTACATAGTTCTAGGAGAAAATGTTGTTCATTAAACTTTGCAAAAGAACGATAGGTTATAGTTTTATGGCCAGGTTTGGGAATTTTTGTTCCTTTTTTTGACCAAGTGGCACAGACTGGGTAGTGGTCGCTGCAGTTATAGACAGGGACACATGTTTCTATGATGTTTTCGGGGTTTGATACATAGATATGGTCAATTAGTGTGCTTGAATTTGGTGTGACTCTCGTGGGAGATTTAACTAATTGGTGAAGATTGAAGGAATTCGTAACTTGGGTCCATTGATTATGTACTTTAGTAAGGTCAATATTGAAGTCACCCAGTAAGATTAGTTCCTGACATTCAAGTAGGACTTCATTCATCATGGAGTCGAATTTGTCTATCCAATTTGTTCTTTCTGTTGGATTCCTGTAACAGAACCCTATTACAACAGGCCGTGTACCTTTCACTGAAACTTCAATCCAGATAGATTCTATTTCATGACGTTCTAGGTCAGGGAGACGTTTGAATGTTACAGATTCACTAATATATACTAACACACCTGTTTCTTTTGGCTTATGTGGATCTTTTGCAAGATTTTATAACCTGGTATGTGTATGTCAGTGTCCATTATATGTTCTGAGAGCCTTGACTCAGAAAGCCCTAGTATGTGAAATGGTTTACCTTGATTTGTGATGAGTGTTGATATATCTTCAATTTTGTTAATTGCATGGTTTATGTTTAGGTGGCAAATTCGTAAGCCATCCTTGGAGGGCCAGGTATTATGTCTTGGATGCATCTGCTATAGGTACTTTGGTGAGAATTAATAATGTGTTGTAAATTTGCCTTTTTTGGTGAATGGGGAAAATGAAAATATGTTGAAAGTTTACTAATAAGGGGGGAGTATAAGTACTTGATTGGGGTAGGGGATGAAATGAATTAAAGAGTAGAATCAAAATCACTTTGCATATAACACACAATAATAATAACTCAGTCAAAGTAACTGTTAGCCTTTTTCAGAAGAACAAATGAAATGGGTTAAGGAGTAAAATCAAATAACTTTACATTTAACACACAATAATGTAGTAAGTCAGTTAAAATAACTGTCAGGCTTCTTCAGAAAAACAAATAAAAAACAAATCAAAAAACAAATCAAATCAAACAAATCAAAACAAACAAATCAAAACAAAATCAGATCAAAAAACAAAATCAAACAAATCAACAGACCATCAAAACCATAAAAAAAGATAAGGCAGAGCAAGGTTTAAAAAAAAAATGATAAAAAATAAAATAAAAATCAAGAACAATCAAGGCAATACTATGCCAAGCAAGTCCTGTAAACAACAATAATGCAACAGAAGAGAGAATAATAAAAGTATCTCTTGATGCACAGTCTACACAATTCCTGGGATACAAGATGTCCACGCACAATCAGCAAGATCCAGTGGATTCACACACAGTCTTTTCAGTTTAAGTAAGGTCAGGCAATGACCAGTCACAGTTTGCTACACAATGGGAGCACTGGGTTGGGTGGGCGTACCTGGAGCCACAGAAGAGCTGGTATATATATATGTTCCACTCTGTCACAAGTTGACAATTCAAGACCATGGGTTGCAGAGCACAAATATCAGTCTTCACAACCTTGTTTCATTATTTTTATCAACTTATAGTTGAAGGATCAAGTTGTGTTCACACAATTATACATATGGGCACAATATGCTATCATCTTGCTCACACGCTCACACACAGTGTGTATGTGTGTACATATGTGTATACATATACATACATACACTACATACATACATACATACATATAATAATCATATATATATATATATAATATATATATATATATATATATAATATATATATATATATATATATATATATATATATAAACAAGATAATATTCAGTCACAGTCTTTTTAGCATAAGTATGGTCTGGCAATGACCAGTCACAATTTGCTACACAATGGGAGCACTGGGTTGGGTGGGTGTGTCTGGAGCACAGAAAAACTGGTATGTATATCTATAGTTCCACTCTGACACAAGTTGATAATTCAATACCATGGGTTGCAGAGCATGAGTATGGTCTTCACAATCTTGTTTCATTACTTTTATCAACTTATATTTGAAGGTCAATTTGTGCTCACGTACTTACACACATGTGCACAAATACACTACCATCTTGCTCACAGCTCACATACACACGTGTGTGTGTGTGTGTGTGTGTGTGTGTGTGTGTGTGTGTGTGTGTGTGTGTGTGTGTGTGTGTGTGTGTGTGTGTGTGTGTGTGTGTGCGTGCATATATATGTATATAAACACACATCCATACACTTACATATAATTGTACATATGCATAAACATATCACACGTATGTATGTCCACACATGCATACACATATACTCAAACATACATGCACACTCTATTCATTATTGCAGTGTTGGTAGATTGTGACTTTATCACACCAGAGTTTCTATGGTGTATGCTATGTTGGGCTGGTGGTAGGAAGATTTACGAGGGAAGCTGGAGCTGGGTGAGGTCTGGTAGAGGGCATTGCTGGGTAGGGTGGGGGCATGTGGTAGGGAGAATGCAGGGTCGTCACTGGATGTAGTTGCCTGAGGGATTGTCTGTTGGCCCTAGACATTGTCCTTCTGGGGTTGGGGGGGGATGGCATCCAGACATTTGCTTTGAGAAAGGGTATCCAGGAACACTGGAGTGTGGATGATACCCTTTGTATACTAGCGATGGTGGATGGGTCATATGTTCGTCAGTAGGTCGTGTAGTGGGTGTTGTCAGGAGTGGCTGTCTTTTATGTCTGGGGTCGGCATATTTGAGGCTGTACGCTAACCTGTCTGCACCTTTGGGGCTGGGGTGAAGAGGGTCAGAATACAGATCTTTGCGTGGGGCCCCACTGGAGGTTATAAATATGGTAGAGTGGTCTGCAAGTGGGATGTTTTCTGCAGCACACACTTTGGCTAGGGATATGTTGGAAATGTTAACTGTTTTCTTTAGGGGGTGCTGTCCCATTGGGGGAATGATGGACGATGCCAGCAGCCTGGCTCTAGGAAACACGTGTTTGATGTTTCTGATGAGTTGTGTCCATTTGCTTTCTGTGATAGCTGTGTGTTTGCATGTGTTGATTCCTGTGTGAAAAATGATGTGCTGTACTTCTTTGTTGTTGGGAATGTGATGGAGCCAATGAATAAGGTCATCGACAGTGAGACCTGAGATATTAATGTTTTGAGTTTTGCCTTTGTAGAATAGAATATCAGATTTGATGTGTCGTGTTACTGAGTCACCTAAGATGATATTAGTTGTGCTGGAATGTACTCTATGTTCTGCTAGTTGTTGGCGTGGTGTGAGAGTGCTGTTGGTAGTAGTTTGTTGTGCTTCAGAAGTGTGTGTTTGGAGTTTTGTGTCTTTTTTTCTTTTTTTGAGAGAGACTTTTGTCCATACATTTGGGTTTATGTCATTAGTCCTCAGGGATGTTGGAAGTTTGTTGGCCAGAGTCTGTTTGGTTATTGTTTTTGATGGTGATGACAGTGTTGACTGTTGTTTGGTTGTTGATTTCTTCGGTGGTGTTGGAAGTTTGTTTGAAAGAGTCTGTTTGGTTGTTGATTTTGACAGTGTTGACTGTGTCTTGTGGTGAAGGTGGAGTTCGATCAGCTGGGGCTGGCTTCTGGTCAGTGTTGTCATGAATACATTGTTTTTTGTTTTCCTCATTGTGGGAGAGAAGAGAGAATCTGTTGGTGGTTGGGAAGGATGATAGGAGGGTGTCTTGTTCTTCATCTGACTGTACAGTTGAGTGCTTTTGTGTGTGTTCTTTTGATAATGTGTGTTTCAGCTGTTTCAGTTCTGTCTTTAAGTCTTGGTTTTCTTTTTGCAGTTTGAGAACAATCTTGGTAAGAGAACCTAAGGCTTTTGTGGTTTTTTTGATTGAAGTGGATAGTGAGTGTATTTTTTGTTTCTGTCGTTGTGGTGTTAGGGTGGGTGTATATTTGCAGAGGAAACGAGGAAGGTGACGTGTTTTTTTGTGAGGATGAGTGACTGATGAGGAAACATGTCGCGCAGTATTAGTCTGTGTATTTTGTGAGTTGTTTTTTGGCTGATTGTTGGATTGACAGCATGTTTTGATCTCTTTCCTGTTTTCAGCTGTGTGAGGGAGACCATGCATCTGCACAGGGTGTGGGTGTGGTGTTTGTACTCTGTTTTGTGGAAGGGTTTGTTTTGTGTTCCCTACAGGTGAGTTTATCCGGCCTGACTGCTGGACTGGTGGGGGTGAGGGTGGTGATAGATCAGGCAGCTGATCATCAGTGCTGGGTGGTGGGCTGGTGGTGGGATTGATCAATGAGGGCAATCTGGAGAGGCAGGGACTCCTGGATGGGGAGGGGATATCCTGGGGAATTATTCTACCAGATCTGGAAGGTTTGGGTTGGGGTAGGGGTAGTTCCGACAGGTCACGCACAGCCTCACGCACAGCCTCGTCCAGGTTTGGTTGGGTCTCTCTGCTTCTTGTCAGACTGAAGATGGCTCGAATTACCTGAATGAGTGATTGGAACTCGTTTCTGAGCCATCTTCTGCACAAGTTCCCTTGTACCAGTACAGTTCCTGTTGTGTAATAGGTGGTGATGGTGATTAGTTTTCTGTCAGCACAATTAACTTGAATTTTAGTCTTGTAAAGTTCGTCACTGGGTAGGGTGGTGGGGATAGTAGAGAGGTCGCCAATGTCACTGAAGGAAAGGGGTTTATTAGGCTTTGAGTAATCATTCCAATATGTGTCAAAGCCTGGTTGATTACTGACACTGTACATGTAACGTTTGTACAAGACAGATCTTGCTACTGGAAGCAGTGGGAATGGGACTTGAAAAGTTAATTGTTTTGTGTCTATCTTTATATCTATTTGGGGGACCCAGGTACATTGGGTGTCATTGGTGACAGCAGACAAAATTGGGGGGGGGGGGGGGGGGTGACAAGGAGATTGGAGATGTGGGATGGAGTGGGGTGAGTATGGGGGAACTAGTGATTCTTGTGCTTTTTTTTTTTTTAACCCATGGTCCTTAGTCCTACAGTTCACATATTTAAGTACATGGCATTCTTCACTGTATACAGGACCATGGCGGCAGTTTCAATCACCCCAGACAATAACAACAACAACAACAACAACAACAACAAAAGGGAGGAAGAGGGGTGGAGGGAAGGGAGGGGGTAAGGGCAAGGTAATCAATGGCTCAGTACAGAGTTGAGTGGACACTAAGAGATGTTACCATGGTAGGGAGCAGTACAGGGCATGAACATTCATTCCAACACTGTCAGCAATAGCATATCTAATAAAGCTGTCCAAAATTGGCCCCTGGCCAAGTGCACCAAAATTTAAACAGAAGAAAAACAATTTCCGATACGAACTCCAGCGAAGTCCAATTGCCGTAGAAGAGCGAAGCCCAGCGCAATAGCAACTCAACGGCAGAGTTGGACGAAACCCCCTGTTGAGAAGCAAACCTCAAGGGGGCGGTTTGAATGTCGTCTGCTACAGCAGTACAGATGTTTAGATCGAATGCAGACCCACTGGAGCGTCACAGCACAACACCACTTGAGGCTGGACACAGAAGGGTGGGCCGTCAGGCTTCACTCCGTCTGGTCTCCAGTGTTGCAGCAGAGGTGGGGGGGGGGGGGGGGGGGAAGGCAGGTGGAACTGTCAATAGTCTAGCCCTCAATACAAGCTAGGCCTAGTGTCTCCATGGTGAGGAGATGCCGTACTAAACATGACAGCTATGAAGGCCCACATGCCTACACACACACACATTTCTCTTTCTTCATGAGTAAGTTGCCTAGGCAGCCAGTCCCATGGAGCTTGAGAGGCCCTTGTGAGGCCCTTTACATGTTGGCAATCAGCTGGATACACACTGACTCAACACAGTGGTCGCAAATATATACATCAGTATCTGTGTTCAGTGAGAAATAAAATCCACTTACTTTTTTACTAATATTTTACAAGAACACACTGTTGGAAGATAATTGACATCACAGGTGCAGTCCACATGATGAAAGAAAACCACTGTATAAAGTTGAGCACTATTGGAAACCAGGTTCTGCCCTAAATTAACATTTTTTTGAGAGCATGAGAGCACACGTCTGCACAGGTAACTGGGTGTTGTCAGAGAGAGAGAGAGAGAGAGAGAGAGAGAGAGAGAGAGAGAGAGAGAGAGAGAGAGAGAGAGAGAGAGAGAGAGAGAGAGAGTACACAGTACATTTTTAGCCAGGTAGTGTTGCGCACAATTTTCAACTGACCAATAATATCATCACTTAACACTCCCTATCTTTTACTTATGCATATATAGAGAATATACCATATGATAAATGAGACATGAAAATAAAATATTAAAAATTTACTCTTTGAAATCAGTTACAAGTGCACAAAGATAAGATACATATAAAAACATTTAAACACACACACACACACACACACACACACACACACACACACACACACACAGAAGAAGAGAGAGAAAGGGGGAGAATTATATATATATCCTAGAGTTACAGAGAGAGAGAGAGAGAGAGAGAGAGAGAGAGAGAGAGAGAGAGAGAGAGAGAGAGAGAGAGAGAGAGGTCTAATCTGTGTGTGTGTGTGTGTGGTGTGTGTGGGTGTGTGTGTGTGTGTGTGTGTGTGTGTGTGTGTGTGTGTGTGTGTGTAAAATAGTAATAGCCATTGAAAAGGTATTCTTAACATCAACAAATCCCCCCAAAATACTAAAAAATTGAAAATCCCAAAAGAAGTACAAGAACTACAATAAATGCCCTATAGGACTTAACAACAAACCTTTAGCAATGTCAAACGTTAGATTACATTGTGCAAAAACAGGGTTTAACATATGCGCAAGATGTTCTGCGTGCGTTTGCACACAGGGCCTCAATTTATAGTCCCATCCAAAAGACTTGTGTGTGTGTGTGTGCTTTGTGTGTGTGTGTGTGTGTGTGTGTGTGTGTGTGTGTGTGTGTGTGTGTGTGTGTGTGTGTGTGTATGAATTATAATACAAAATAGTATAATCAAGTGTAGTGATTAAAATTTAAATGCACAGACACATGAAAAATTCTGAGTATTAATACAATTATATATATAATACATTGTATAGTTCCCTCTGAGCAGTGCCCATATCTGACATTTTGTGTTTATGACTACATGGATAGCTGAAGGGGAAAGAGTATTCACCTGTAGAATGTCCTTTCACAGATGAGTCACGTGCACACACACACACACCACACACGTACGCATGCCCAAGCATGCACTAGCTCAAGCTGTAGCGAAAAATACTGTGCTGAGAGTCCATGTAATGCGAATGAATGAAAAAGAAACACGATGTTAGGCCTATTGGAGAAATTTCACTTATATGTGCCTGTCGTTCAAAGCCTGCCAGCCACATCTGGTGTGACGTCAGAATTTCCTGAAAGAATCAATAATGGGTTTTTCGTGGAAATGCTTCCGGTGTGGAAATGGTTTCGGTTCGGTGAGCTCGCTAACAGTTACAGGAAACTGACTAGAAGTCTCGCTATTGCAAAGTAAAGTTCTCAAAACCGACTAGACTTTCTTATATCTGAGCTAACATCCTCGATGGGACCAGAAATTAACGTTCTTATAGGCTTTCTTTTAAGCATAGTCGCGTATGTTTGCTAAAAACGAATGCATGACAAATATATTGATCAATATGTTTACCGGTCACTACAGACACCCCTACGTCCTTTGGGACATAGGACTTTTTTTTTTTTTTTTTTATTCTTTTATATCGAGGATAACAGAATAAGCAATCATGTGCTTTTTTTCATCCGGTCCCCGTGTGTATGCAGTTTTGTAAATATTGTCATCTGTTCCCACCGGCACACGATGGCCTACTCTTACGAAAAGCGGAACAGGATTTAACGTGTGCGCAAGATGTTCTGCGTGCGTTCACACACGGGGCCTCGGTTTAAAGTCTCATCCGAAGGACTTTTTGGGGAGAGTGGAGTCAGCACTGATGTTAACTCCAGGAATAAAATTTCCTCGACCGGACTCGAACCCGGGTCTTCAAATTGCCAGCGCAATGTTCTGACCACTAGGCTATCCGCTCCCCCTGAGTGAGTGAGTGACAGACACCAACCTTGCACAAACAACTTTAAAGAAAGGCGATCAATAACACTCACCCAGCCAGTGAACGTTTGTATCACATCCAGTGATCAATAAAGTTACTTCACTGTGTCAATCGAACCTTTTTACATCTGAACAAGGCTAGGCCTATGTCAGAATGTGTGCCAGCCACCCAGTGCAAAGAAGTGGGTCATGCATACATGTGGATGGATTTAAGAACCATCATGGCATGCCTAAGAACATGAATCTACTCGTGAGGAATACAGAATCCTGGAGGTATTCCAACAAGTCTCCAGCTCATGCACAAGTAGGGCCTATGATCAGTTGGCAATAAAGATCACTAGGGTAGTATTTGGTTTTCAAACACCCAACCCCAACATTTCCACCATGTTGAAACTAAGGCCAACCGACACGCTGAGTCTTCCCGGAAATTTGATTGGTTCACAATCTAGGCTAGGCCTATCGCATCCAACCTACTTTCTTTTTATTTTACAATAATTTTATGGTTGTCAAGTCTTCAAGTTCATGGGTGCCCCCACCGTCGCCAGACTAAGGGATAGATAGATAGATAGATAGAACAATGAAAAAAACCACCACCACCACCACCAACAAAAAAAATTTGAATAGGCAGTTTGGAAACATTACCTTCTTCCTTCTTCTTTTCTCATGACCGGGATGGTCGTGGAGGAGACATGAGAGACGATTCTGCAGCCATCCGTTGCCATCCAGCCCTGTCCTCCGCCTTTCGAATGAGTGTTGGACTGTCCAGGTGGGTCCACTCCTTGATGTTATCCATCCAGCTTTGGTTTGTCTGCCTCGGCGTCTGCCACCTTCTAGTGTTCCTTGTAGTGGATTACACTCAGTTAGGTATCCTCCCCCTACAACAAAGACTGAAATATAACAAAGGCATACTGATGTTTAAAATAATGGCAGGAGATGTCCCCACATCCTTAAAAGATAAGTTCCCAATGAATCATTCCAGAAATACTGAAAAGCCAAGTGTCCCAATCCCAAGAATAGACTTGTTCAAGTCTAGTTTACTATACTCGGGCCCTGTGCTGTGGAACTCCCTTCCCGATTCAACTAAACAGCACCAATCATTGACAACCTTCAAAGTTCGCCTTCAATTTCACTTGATGCATCAAAAATGCTGAACCAGACTCATCTTGTTGGTATATATATATATATACATAATATATATTATATATATATGTATATATCTATATATATCACCATCTCTCTCTCTCTCTCTCTCTCTCTCCTCTCTCTCTTCTCCTCTCTCTCTCTCTCTCTCTCTCTCTCTCTATCTTGATGAAGGCTGTATTCATATCTCATGTTTTCAACTTTATTTTGAAAGTTAACTATTATAGAGTTTGATAAATGTTGTCTTAATATCTCAATGTTTTAAGTTTAGTTAGTATGTGTTTTTTTAAACATACTGTGTAGTTATTCATTTTTGTGAATGCATTGGCTATTTCACAGAGATTGATCATTACAATGTATATAAACTATGAGTATTTTATTTACAATGTGTAGATTTCATTTTTATAGCTATGTTGAATTTGATTTGTGTGTCACTAGTTAGTGATCTCTCCCCCCCCCCCCCCCCCCCCCCCCCCGTCTCTCTCTCTCTCTCCCTATTCTTTTGAAACATCTAGGATGTTTTACGTAACTTTTTTTTTTTCTTCTTTCTTTTTATTTTATTTTATTTTTAGTTTTTATTGGTAGTATCTCTCTCCCCCCCCCTCCAATAAGGATATTAGTTAAATTCCCCCCCCCCCCTTTTTATTTTTTTTAAATTTTTTTTTTAATCCAAATGTATGATTTATATTACATGTATAACTTTTGACAGATGGTGGTGGATTGATGTTCTCAGTTGTTTATTTCATCTTGTTCTCTTATTTACTCCTTACCTATTAACACTTTTCTTTTCTTCCATAATCAAAATCTTTTTATTGTGACTTTTGATTTTGTCTTTTGAACGAGTGCATTTTTATTACCTTACCATATATAGTGTCCTTATTCTTGTGTGTTGTTTGGTACTGCGTAAAGTTTCATTGTTTAGTATCTTTTCAACTTGATGTATCCCTGAAAAGGGCGGGGACTGGATGTAAAAAAGCACACGAGTGCTTATCTATTATCCTCGAATAAAATACTTTGCCTTGCCTTGCCTTTGCCTTGTAGGACTGTTTTGGGGAGGGTGTTGTGGCGTGTGACATGGCCGAACCATGCCAGCTTCCTTTTCTTGACAGTGGCTAGTAGGGTTCCTGAGGGCCAGCCATCAGTGCGACTTGACTTCGCACATAGGTGTTTGTTTTCCTATCCTTCCAGGAAATTCCAAGCAGTCGCCTGAAGCATTTTGTCTCGAACGTCTGGATCCGCTTGGTGGTTTCAGCGGTCATTGTCCAACTTTCGCAGCCGTAGAGCAAGATGGAGATGACCAGGGATCTGAACAATTTGACTTTTGTTTTGAAGCTGATGTTGTCGCTTCTCCAGATCTTGTTCAGTTTTGCCATAGCTGATGTTGCCATGGCTAGCCTGGTCTTGATCTCTGTGGTGGAGCGTCCATCTTTCGTGAGGGTAGCGCCAAGATATTTGAAAGTGTCTACTTCTTCCAGCTGCTGGCCATTCATGTAGATCTGTGCTGTGGTGTCGTTTGCACTGTTGACCAATACTTTCCTCTTTTCTGTGCTGACTTCCATCCCATATGCACCTGCTCTGTCTACCAGTCTGTTGGTAAGGTCTTGGAGTTCCTTGTTGCTGCCTCCCATGAGATCAATATCGTCAGCGAAGCGCAGGTTGTTAATGGGTCGCCCTCCTATTGAGATGGTAGAGTGGAAGTCGTAAAGTGTTCCCCTCATGATGTTCTCCAGGAATAGATAAAAGAGAGTTGGAGAGAGCAAGCAGCCCTGACGGACGCCGACTGTGGTCTTGAAGTAGTCTCATTCATGGACTGTGGTCTTGAAGTAGTCTCATTCATGGAATGAGAGGTACATGATTATACTCAAAACATTCACAGAGACGTCTTCGTCTCTCATGATCTTCCCTAATACATAGCAGTACAATGTGCCCAGTGTTGTTTAGCGTTGAACATCAGGACATCATTATACTGCTGGACATAGATCTAGTTAGGCAGAGAATACTATGTCATCCCATACCTTGAGAGATCTATACTGATGTCAGCTAGTCATTAGGGGTAGTTGTGCTGTGGGGCTGTAGTAAGCACCTGGAACTTGTTCGGGTGTCCACAAAGAACATACCCTTAGCACCAGCGCCTGGGCTTTATCAAAGTTCTTGATTAAACCATTCATTCATTCAAATTCAAAATACTTTATCTCCAAAACAGAGAAATTCCTGTGGGTTACGAGCTGTATATAAGAACAAAAACCACGTAAAAATAATATCAATATAATATAACACAGGTTCTGAACATTAGCACACACCCATCACAGTATAAGGAGCACCCACAAGTCAGCATGCAATAGGCCTACCTCAGCCAGCCAAAAACCCACCCAAGCAAAACCACACATATTCGAGTGCGCACCAAATGTTTATCTTTTTTGTTCCTCACCAAGAGCTCCCAGCTTCAGTGATGTTGAAATTTTACGTAGACGACCATTTGCCAACCATTAAGGTTGCCACATTCTGACTTCAGGGCCGTCTAAACATGCCATGGAGTGTGCAGGCATTAAAAAAAATTGTCATCTGTCCCTACTGGCATGCAAGAGCTACTCTTCCGAAAGTGGAATGGACTTTTAACATGTGTGCAAGAGTTCTGCGTGCGTTCAACACAGGACCCCTGTTTATGATTTCATAAAAAAAGATTTTATCAGATGAATGTTTGAAGCTTGTAAGCCTCCTTGTGTTTGGAGTGTTCACCTTGAAAAGTTTGGACTGTTTAGGGGTGTCACGTAGGCAGGTCTGCGGCACACACATGGTATAGTCTATTGTGATGTGTGTGTGTGTGTGTGTGTGTGTGTGTGTGTGTGTGTGTGTGTGTGTGTGTATGTGTGTGCATGCGTGCAAAGAAAATTATCAGTCCCTAGCATGTGTGCTACACCCAAACACACATCATGTGCTGGTGGAAAGGATGACAAAAGAAGAGGGGTGGGTCCAAGGCTGAAGAGGAAGACATTCCACACATACCGTATTCTCATTCCAGTATCAACTTCCCAGCTATAATGGAACGCCCTGGCAGACACGATGTTTTTTGTCACCCTTCTTTTACCCACCAACTTTTTCCATTGATGCTTCTAGCGACAACAACAGTTGGAGTCCATTCCCATGCAATGTGATGGTCAGCGGAGTAGCTTATCCTACTCAAAAGAATTAAAAAGAGAGAACAAACACACAACAAATCTTTTTTTTTCTCACACACTTTTACTTTTAAATCAAAACACATCTCATGCTCATATTTCACAATGCGTCCATTCTACTTTTATTGCTCCTGTATATGTATGTATATGTATACTTTTTTTGTTGCTGTTGTTCCTCGGCTACAGCTCCGAGGTTCACCAATGGTGAGATTTTGCGTATGATCATTTTTGCCCACCATGAAGATAGCCGCATCAGACTTTGGGGATGTATGCTGGATGTGTTTATGTTTCCGTAAACTACCAACAGCTAACATGATATATGGGATCTTTAACATGCTTATTTGATATTCTGCATTTGTATATACAGGGAGGGAATAAAGGCATTAACAGGTCTGCACTTGAAGTTGACCTGGCAGGGCAGATTGTAAAAATCACTAGATGCCACAGAGATTTGAACCCTGACTTCACAGACCCATGGGACTGAAGTCGAGCGTCTGCTGTGTGTGTATATATATGAGAGAGAAAGCAAATGATAAAAAGCATCACATACTGTCATGGAAATTGTTTTGGAGATCCCCTGAGGGCCTTTCAGAATGAATAGCATTCCCACCTTCTGGACGTTCTGTGTTAAGAACTCCCTCTTTTCTATCCCTTTCTTTGTTTCTGCCTTGTTCCTTTTCTTCCAGTCACCTCCATCTTGTCTGTTTTTTGCCTTCATGGTCCATTCTTCTGCCTTTTTTCCACAAAGACCTAATGTTCCCATGCCAAAGTCGGATGCACTTGACCCAAGAGTGCAAGGCATTTCCACTCATATGACAGACAACAGCAGCTGCTGTCTGAGTGTTTAAGGAAGATGAAAAAGTCCCTAGGAGATACCTCCCTCAAAATATCATCATAAGATTCACAAATCACCTATAGACAGGAATGGTATAGATCTAGAAATCAATGATTATAGTTTTCATCAATATCATCACAGAAACTTGAAAACAGATGAGCTTTTCAGTGAGATTGCCATCAAAATACATGTCACTCAAACCACAATTTAAGGCATGAGAAATCTGTGTACATTTGCTTCAAGAATATAAAATAAAAATGCTAAAAATTGATATGCATCCCTTCTCAAAAATAATACAAAACCTCATTACATCAGTGATCACACACAAATCAAATATTCTCGTTTTGATTCCACATTGCATATTTTATCACTTTGCACACAGTGAAACAAGAATTGTCAATTACAATCACGATTACACTTTGAATAAAGCCTTGGAAACACTCCACACAAATACACAGTTGATTGTTAATAACAATCATGATTACAGTTTAGAATAAAGCCTTGGAAACACTCCACACAAATACACAGTTGATTGTCAATAACAATCATGATTACAGTTTAGAATAAAGCCTTGGAAACACTCCACACAAACACAAAGTTGAGAAAAAAGTTCATATCAAAAAAAAGGAGGGGGGAGGCTTAAAAAGGAGGTGGGGGATAGTGATAGGACAAACATTATCCAGGGTGAGGGCAGAGGGGGGGAGGGGTGTTATTAAAACTGTTGATTCTCTGGCTTCAGCCATTGAGCAGATATTTTCCCAGCTCTGATTGTCCAAATTTATAAATATTTTAAGACATCCCAAGTGAGATCAAAAGCGTATCTACAATAATATCACATTAACAAAACAAAAAAATTGATAGATAAAACATGAAAATGGGTATACTGCACCAAAGGCAGCTAACAAGTCTTGTTCCATGGCCAAAATTGTAGTCAGCTATTGATGTCAGCCAAAAGTGTAGTCAGCTATTGATGTCAGCCAAAAGTGTAGTCAGCTATTGATGTCAGCAAAAAGTGTAGTCAGCTATTGATGTCAGCAAAAAGTGTAGTCAGCTATTGATGTCAGCAAAAAGTGTAGTCAGCTATTGATGTCAGCAAAAAGTGTAGTCAGCTATTGATGTCAGCAAAAAGTGTAGTCAGCTATTGATGTCAGCAAAAAGTGTTGTCAGCTATTGATGTCAGCAAAAAGTGTTGTCAGCTATTGATGTCAGCAAAAAGTGTAGTCAGCTATTGATGTCAGCAAAAAGTGTAGTCAGCTATTGATGTCAGCAAAAAGTGTAGTCAGCTATTGATGTCAGCCAAAAGTGTAGTCAGCTATTGATGTCAGCCAAAAGTGTTGTCAGCTATTGATGTCAGCAAAAAGTGTAGTCAGCTATTGATGTCAGCAAAAAGTGTAGTCAGCTATTGATGTCAGCAAAAAGTGTTGTCAGCTATTGATGTCAGCAAAAAGTGTTGTCAGCTATTGATGTCAGCAAAAAGTGTAGTCAGCTATTGATGTCAGCAAAAAGTGTAGTCAGCTATTGATGTCAGCAAAAGTGTAGTCAGCTATTGATGTCAGCAAAAAGTGTTGTCAGCTATTGATGTCAGCAAAAAGTGTAGTCAGCTATTGATGTCAGCAAAAAGTGTTGTCAGCTATTGATGTCAGCAAAAAGTGTTGTCAGCTATTGATGTCAGCAAAAAGTGTTGTCAGCTATTGATGTCAGCAAAAAGTGTTGTCAGCTATTGATGTCAGCAAAAAGTGTAGTCAGCTATTGATGTCAGCAAAAAGTGTAGTCAGCTATTGATGTCAGCAAAAAGTGTTGTCAGCTATTGATGTCAGCAAAAAGTGTTGTCAGCTATTGATGTCAGCAAAAAGTGTTGTCAGCTATTGATGTCAGCAAAAAGTGTTGTCAGCTATTGATGTCAGCAAAAAGTGTTGTCAGCTATTGATGTCAGCAAAAAGTGTTGTCAGCTATTGATGTCAGCAAAAAGTGTAGTCAGCTATTGGTGTCAGCAAAAAGTGTAGTCAGCTATTGGTGTCAGCAAAAAGTGTTGTCAGTTATTGATGTCAGCAAAAAGTGTAGTCAGTTATTGATGTCAGCAAAATGTGTAGTCAGCTATTGATGTCAGCAAAAAGTGTAGTCAGCTATTGGTGTCAGCAAAAAGTGTAGTCAGCTATTGGTGTCAGCAAAAAGTGTAGTCAGCTATTGATGTCAGCAAAAAGTGTTGTCAGCTATTGATGTCAGCAAAAAGTGTAGTCAGCTATTGATGTCAGCAAAAAGTGTAGTCAGCTATTGATGTCAGCCAAAAGTGTTGTCAGCTATTGATGTCAGCCAAAAGTGTTGTCAGCTATTGGTGTCAGCAGAAAGTGTTGTCAGCTATTGATGTCAGCAAAAAGTGTAGTCAGCTATTGATGTCAGCAAAAAGTGTTGTCAGCTATTGGTGTCAGCAAAAAGTGTTGTCAGCTATTGATGTCAGCAAAAAGTGTAGTCAGCTATTGATGTCAGCAAAAAGTGTAGTCAGCTATTGATGTCAGCAAAAAGTGTTGTCAGCTATTGGTGTCAGCCAAAAGTGTTGTCAGCTATTGGTGTCAGCAGAAAGTGTTGTCAGCTATTGATGTCAGCAAAAAGTGTAGTCAGCTATTGATGTCAGCAAAAAGTGTTGTCAGCTATTGGTGTCAGCAAAAAGTGTTGTCAGCTATTGGTGTCAGCAAAAAGTGTTGTCAGCTATTGATGTCAGCAAAAAGTGTAGTCAGCTATTGATGTCAGCAAAAAGTGTTGTCAGCTATTGGTGTCAGCAAAAAGTGTTGTCAGCTATTGGTGTCAGCAAAAAGTGTTGTCAGCTATTGATGTCAGCAGAGTGCCAAGGCCTACATCAAAATGTTGTTATGCTTTGATATGTTACTTATGTTGAGGCTGTCTTTATCCATGACCAGCTCGTAGCATCAAAACCTAACAGTCTACTTTAAAAGTGGAAAAAAAGTCCTTGGAGTGTGACTGCCTATATGGCAGGGTAAATAGTCATACATGCAACTTCTCATCGATTGTGTATTTTCCCTCTCAAAGTGGACACTTGTAAAGTGATTGAATCAGAATGCATGTTCTGGGTGACCCTCAGGGTGTTAAGCTGGGCAACAGGTAACAAATATTCAGAATGACCTTTTTTATATTCAGAATGGCCTATTCCTTACAAAATTTGCTTTTTCATATAATATTATGTTCAACAGTTGGAAGTTGTGTTGAATATCATCAAGTCAGTTTTCCTATCCGTCATTTTAATTGCGTGATGACTAAATATGCATTCTGCTCATTAAGACTTTGATGAACACATCTGAACTGGTCACTTATTCATATCCCCCCCCCCCCAATACACACATCTGAACTGGTCACTTATTCATATCCCCTTCCCCCCCTCCCCATACACACATAACATCTGAACTGGTCACTTATTCATATTCCCCCCCCCCCCCCCCATACACACATCTGAACTGGTCACTTATTCATATCTCCCCCCCCCCATACACACATCTGAACTGGTCACTTATTCATATCCCCCCCCCCCCCCCCCCCCCATACACACATCTGAACTGGTCACTTATTCATACCCCCCCCCCCCCCCCCCATACACACATCTGAACTGGTCACTTATTCATACCCCCCCCCATACACACATCTGAACTGGTCACTTATTCATATCCCCCCTCCCCATACACACATCTGAACTGGTCACTTATTCATATCCCCCCCCATACACACAACTGAACTGGTCATTTATTCATATCCCCCCCCCCCCATGTTTTCTGTTTCTTTTTAAATAAATTTTCTTGTTCCTCTACTTAAAAAAGCTCTTTTCCCCTCACAGAACCTGCAAACTTCTTTTTGCAGTATGAATAATGATGTAAATGCTCACAACAACAACAACAACAAGAAAAGCAGCAGCATAACTACAGTATACATATAGAGAGCTGAAAAGCAGTCGCCCAGAGCTTAGTTCTAATTACTGACAAATAATTAACAACTTATCAAAATAGCCACAACCTAGGGACAGATGGAAAAAATGGACTAAAGTGAGTGGGCAGTATAGAAAATAAACAGAAAACGAAAGAGGGCCTAGAAGGCAAACCCCTGTTACCAGTCTCCATGGCTGCTGTTGGTGGCAGAATCTCCACAAAATGCCACCACAGTTCTTTCTCTGTCTCTGCTGAACTCTATGATCTACAGTATTTCCTGACCAGGGAATTAAAACACTGGCATGAAGGGGAAGGGGGAGGGGGTACTCAGAATGGCAGTGGTGATGAGGAAAGTGTTTTGTTTTTTTAAAAAGTGAAATATCATGCCAACCACTTTGGATTTGCCTGAAAGCAATCTATATTATTTATACTGTCATTGGACATAATATCAGGACTATTCTTCAAGTGGTTTCTGAGTTATAGGGGCATGAACATAGCAAGTGGTATACAAGAATGTTTTCCCCGGCATATAGGGTGCACTCGTACTCGGCAGTCAAGTGGTTAAGTAGCTCAACTTTTAGACAGCCATGCGCTGACTTCAGAGGATTGTCAAAAATGGAGACTGTAAGCACAAAGACAGCATAAAATTCCAAGAACAAAACGAACAAACATTAATAGACAACGATTTCTTGAGACCGGAGAGCAAATTCACATCATGCTTTACCCAAAACGTTAATGCACTTCAAGTTTTATCACAAACCATAGAGTACCACTCTTCAAAACCTGTCCCTAATTCTCTGTCAGAGAAGTAAGAAATAGATCAACAAAGCATCCATTATACAATTCATAATCAATATTGCCAATGGCGATATACTTGCCTTAAAAAAACCCAATAAACTGCATATTTCAACAACATGAG